>CM056205.1:52460584-52815584 GCA_029692085.1 Gymnothorax javanicus | reverse complement strand
TATTAGAAGGGACTTAAACAGGCCTAATTAAATCACAGCAGTCAGGCCGGGATGACAGCTGGTGCTGCATGTGACCAAACAGATCCCTATCAAAGGCTCTGACGCCCCCCTCGTCACTCTGCACCTAAAGGCCTTTCCTTTCACATACAATAACAGGTGACTTTATATCACCAAACCAGGAAAACAAATCATACAAAAATATTACATACAGCTCACAACATCAGCCGCACATACATCAGCTGAATGTTTCTTCAAATTATTAAAGCTTAATACAGAAAACACCCAACATATTTCGATAGCCAGGACTATGTATCAAGATTACTTTAATTACAAAAAGATCATCAAATATTACGAATGCACATACCCAAAAACAAAATCATTCAGTTCGGAGTTTATTGTCTAATCTCAGTTTGCTGCAGTTAAGGAAAATTTACTTAAAATACTTACAGGCTGTTGTGTTCCAGTATGAGGCACTTTGTAAACACGTAGAAACATAGAATTATTAAACAGTCAGACTCAAAGGACTGTCAAAGTAAAATTTTAGAGATGGAAAATTCCCACAATAGGCAAAAAATAAATGAATAAATTAGGTAAAATTTGGTATAATTCATGAAAAACAAGCGTTAACAGCATTAATAGCAGTTCAATGACTGCTATCATGTTAAATATATTACTTTTTACATTGCGACAGAACAGTATACTGTTTACATTTCTTATTTCAATAATCTATGTTAACTTTAGTGCCATGGGTCCAAATATTTGCGTAAACAGTGAAAATTAATTTACATGTAAATTAGGAAAGCATGTAACCATCATAAAAGAATTGAACAAACAGTGCAATTTCTGCCATCAAGGGCTATTAAGTGAAGGTAGTTGATTTAACGCACTACAGTGTTTGTTGCGGAAATGTTGCTAGTTGTATGTACCATAGCGGTCTCAGGCTTCAAATCCCATGTCCCTGATGAGCCCTTGAGCATTGCGTTATTTCTAAATTCATCACATCAAAAAAAAAAGTGTTCCAGGCCACAGTCAGTACTGCCGCACCAAAAAATTAATGCATTTAAAATTATTCATAGAAGTTGATAGGCACTGTCATCTGTGAAACCACAATGTTGAAACCACTGATGAGGAGAAAATATGTTTTTAACAAGTCAATAATGGCGAGAGCATTCAGTCCAACTTAATCAATTGAGCCGTTGCATTTGCAAACAAGAGGCTGAATTATAACACGTATAATTGATTTCTCGCCTCCCTCCCCCCGACTCCGTTTCCTCTGATCTCATTTTATATCGATTTCCTCACGCTGGTAATGATGGGACGTTTCCTCTGTCTGTTTTTCGGCCCTGAATCATGCACCACTCCTCACAACACATGCATGTACACACACACGTGTGCAAACACACTCACAAAAGGTGCACACGCACACAGACGTACACACACACACACACACAACACACAACACATGCAGACATCCACCCACACACAGGTACATGCATGCAAGCGAACATGCACACACGTTTGCAAACACACACGCTTAACAACCAACACATGCACACATTCTCTCACACACACACACACACACAAATACACTCATGCAAACAAGTATGCAAACAAGTACACACAAATACATGCATGCTAACACACACGCATGCACACACATGCACACACATGCATACATGCATGCAAACACACACACATGCACCCGCATGCGCGCATGCACGCACACACACACACACATTCATGGAAACACACACACAGACACACACAAGGGATACACATACGTTTAACACACAACACTTACACGCACTCAGACTCACACACACACAAATACACAAATACAAAAACACAGGCGTGCACCCACACACAAACAAACACAATCACACGGGGCACACACAACACATGCGCACACACACACTCATGTATGCACACACACACACACACACACACACACACACACAAGGGAACGCACATACAAATTTGAAATCTGCAAACTGTACCATCAGCTTAACCGAAAAGGATTAAGTCCTATATCCAACTGAGAACACAGATAATTCTCAGTAATTGGTAAAAAATGAAGATGAATGGGACAGCGAGATAAGGACCAATTAGCTCCAGCGAGCTTACAGCTGCAGTCTCAATTCAGATCCATCTCCGGGGCCTCGGCCTCCTACCACAGAGGGGCCCGGCGGAGTTAGCAGGACGACCCTACGAGTGGTGCCCTGTCGTTTCTCCCCCGTCCGTTTGAGTCCCTCCCCGACTCATCCCACCTGTCACTGGCCCCGGGTCCGAGTCCCCGCCGCTCTCTAGCGGCGAATGCCACCGCGAGGTCGCCGTCCTTTTAACCGACCGACTCGCAGCGGATCGACGGCGCGGCCTCGGCATTAAAAACTTTTATTTTCATCCCCGTCAATCGTTTCATTACAGCGGCATCATCTGCTTGATGACACATGCAATTCCCACATCTAATTACGGCGAGGATTTGAGGTCCATTAGCGTTGCCGTGGCGAGGAATTGGTTGCGAAACGGCACCCAACGGCCAAAAAGAGAGACGTATTCTTCTCCTCTCGCGTTCCTCTCTCCACTCAAGGTCTCCTGCACCCAAACCCCCCCCCCCCCCCCTTCCCACGCCCCTCTTCTCTCCCCGAAAAGCAATTCCTGCTCTTGAAATAGGCAGGTGTTTGTTAAGAGCCAGTTGACAATATTTTTGCTGGGGATAATGAAGGTTCTGGTCGGGGTCACGCCAGTAGGAGGGGATTTTATTGCCGTTTATTTCTCTCCACGGCAGTGTGTCACACATGTTTTGCTTGGTTTCTGATCTGTAATTACGGCGTTTCCTGAGAGCCTTTGGAACAATACACTGTGTTCGCTACGAGAACCACCCCCCTCGCCCCCCAACTCCTCTAAAACAAACTCAGAAAAAAAAAAAAAAATCAAAGAGCGCCTAAAGAAGAATCTATTGGTTTAATCCCCGACACAATCCTCCGTGTTCCTCTGTCAGGATGTTTTGCAGTGCGACTCAAAGCTGGACAGCAGCGGTTTGTTTTCGGTTATAATTAATAACGCTGATGCAAACAGGAAAGGGGAACTGTGCTGCATGCTTAATGTGCCTGGGCAGCCGGGCCAATCTGCTTCCACGCAACCCAGCTCAGCCCAGCCTGGGAGAACATGCTCAACGCCGGCTTCTCCCATGTTTAGACAACCCAACTCACAAGTACCAAGGGCGCAGGCAGAATGTAAGTCGGCCATTCTCCCATGTTTAAAAAGTGGCAGTGTGAATTGGTTTCGTGCCTGCACCTGGAAGAGGTTAGCTATTCCCTCTCGAACTCCTGCCCCAAGTTCCACAAGATCTGGGGCCCATTCACGGACTACATCAGAACCCCCAACAGGGACACCAACCTCCAGATGGACATCTAAGCTGATCATTATGCCTTTCTTATCCCCCCACCCAATCCCCCCCAAGACTTTAGACCTCAGTCCAAGTGTGCTTCATCCTATTGTTCGAGTACGGACTGTACTCTCTTTGCCATCCTACATATGTCCACGGACTGACTGAACTGCAACCAAAGACTCATAATTTTCTGGCAGCTGATGTCTTTTGTTGTTTTATTTTCCCTTCTTTTTGTCCTGTCTTGCTTCCTTCTGTGTTTGTTTTCTGTCTTTTTGTAAAATTGGAAAATTTCTATAAATAAAATTTTCAAAAAAAAAAAAAAAAAAAAAAAGCACCAAGGGCAAAAATGTGCAATGACATCACATAAGGACGCTTACGTTGTAAAAAACAAAAAAAAACTCTAGAAAATTACCCCTAAAAACATTTCTAATAATACAAGTAAAGGCATGCCAATAGAAAATTATGAAAAAATGCTGAGTTAAAAATACTGGTAACAAGGTAATTCTGCTGCAACTACAACTAAAAGTAAAAATAAGAGCAACATTTTTTCCCCTATTTTCATACTGGAGAGATAAGTATGTTGTATGGTCGGTTACAGTCGAATACTTATGTAGTAATGGTGTCATCCATCTAATTTCCACTCAGTTATATTTGTTTCATGCAATAAAAAACAGTTGCCTTTTTGAAAGGCCAATCAATCTCTTCTTTAACTGTTCTGGAAGCAGCTGCTTGAAGAATTTGGTTTTAAATAGCGTCATGAACTCATTTCCTAGTAATCAGCAAGCTGCATTGTTAACATCAGTGACCGCAGTCAGACTGTGTCCCCAGCCAAACACACGTCCCACTGTGTGGAGTCATAGCCTGTATCTGTCCAATGATTCACAGCCCAGGCTTCTACTGGCAAAACTGCATCGGCCACCAGATCCACAACAATTTGGTCATCAGATACTAACTGCTGAACAGGGTACTGAGAATGAGTGTAAAATCCCATCAGGCAAGAGTAACGTACAATAATGACATCAAATTTTCACAATGAGCAATTGAGCTAGTCATACTAAAATGCGACTAATAAGAACAATAATAACTTGAACTCATTTTTAAGAAGAAAAACAAGTGCTATTAAAAACAAAACTGCTTAAACATTATTTATGTTACAGTCAGATTGCGAAACCAGTCATTTCATGAAATGAAAAAAAATTTCAGTCGTTTCATAAAATGGCCAGGGCTAAACTTCAGTCATTTCACAAAATGATGAAAAATTTCTGTCATTTCATGAAATGGCTGGTGCTAAACTTCTGTCATTTCACGAAATGACTGAAGATTTCATATGTCTCGAATTAAAAAAAGACCATCCATATTTTTCCCCAAAAAGGGCGACAAACACATTTGTGTCCCTTATTATGGTGTTGTGCTTTCAGGCCGTAGCGCGGGACGAACCTGGCAACCTTCCCCTCCAGTCATCGGCGCGACTCCTATCTGGCACCCCTGTGACAGGACAGAGCCTGATATAAACAAGAGATTGCACAGACACCCCGTAATCAATATTAGGATGGCTTCAGTACCAAACATCATTTGTCTCCGCGGCCATTCCTCTGACCAAACGAAGCATTAATTCAAATCATAAATCTGCGGTGATTTAAATCCCGGAATGAGAGGCAGCCTGCTTTAATGATTTATTTTGTACATTTCTGCGAGCGAGAGATTTGTCCATATGCAGTGACAGGTCACCTTCAAACGCCGCTGGCAGACTCTTCATCACCATGCAGACGAGCATCTCGTCCGCCGGAGTAAATATTAAAGCAAAAGAATCCGATTGATTGCGGACGGGGGAGAGAGGCGGCAGCCGCCATATATTTTAGCCTGCCAGCTAATGCCGCACTTTCCGCACTCTCAGCGGCTGCTTTAGGCGAATTATTATGCAGCAGGGAGGCCGAGTGCTCAAGGTTACAATTTAAATGGTAACAGATAAAACAGTTTCTTATTAGCTTCATTGCCACAGCCTTGCTGGCCTTATTCACATTTATCTTCATATCCGTGACCTCCCACCCGAGGTTTTCTGTAGGAGTTACGACCCCATCCCTCACGTCTCCTCTTATTTAAATCTGCTTATGAAGCCTCCTGTTTGGAAAATACATCGTGTCAAAGATTCCCACTAAATCCTAATTACATTCCAAACTCAGGAAGGAGGAAGGAAGAGAAGGCTGGATTCGGTAAACGCAGTTTGAGGATTAAAGAAGTTATTTTTAAAACAAAATAAAACAAATGATTTTGCGCCACTACACGGTCCTGATGAAGTAATATAAAAACATTGCCATACTGAAAGTTGGCAATGGAATGAAATCACATTTTTGCTAAAGACCGCTTCTAAATGACCAGATTTAGCGCGCATGCAATTCTATCCTGGCGCTTCACCCAAAAAATCCAATACAATCAATACCAAAGCACTATGGAAATGCAATTTGATAATAACAGGAGAAAATGAACTAACATAGCAGAAAGTGTCCCCAAGGATCATTTCATACAAAATGCAGAGCCGTATAAGCAATAACAAACACCACTTTGCTGATGCAAAATGCTAGATTCTTAATTGCTATACAAATTTTTTGGAATCTTAAATGCTCATAATGCAGTTGGACAGAATACCACAATCCCTATATTGTACAAAATAAACATTAAACCAGATACTCATAAACACGGACGTGTACATGGTAAATATTGAAACTTGTACGCATACGCCTCTTGAGTGCTTATTAAGTAGTCTAGAGGTGCTTGTAGTACCTTCTTTTACACTATGCAAGGACCTTGGCTGGTATTTTTTATTTTTGGAGGGACTACAGCTAGATCATGGCTTTCTGATTAATATTGACAAGTTCATCATTCACTCGGTCCATCGGGGGTGTCTATTTTACACTTTGAAACACATTAAGCCTACTGTGGAAATATCTATCTATAAAGCAAGAAGCGTCTGTCTGTGTGTCTGTCTGTGTGTCTGTGGCTCGCATATCTCTCTGAATGTTTGTCAGATTGGCCTTAGCTTTCGGATATGGCTTGCGCATGGCATGATGGTGTGCATCCAACAGGCACAGCACTAGCAAGGGTAAAGGAACATTGAGAGAGAACCACATTTTAACACAAGGACAAAATTTATCTGCATGTTTGATTTGATGGCGCAAATACAGCGCAAGATCATCTATAGGGATATATGTGCTGTTATAGGATATATATGATATGTGTATGTTTTATGGATGCACACAGGCAGTCATGTAGTACATTTGTATGATTTATCTATGCACACAGGCAGTCTAACATTACACCCGCACTATGTGTTTCACAAAAGAAAATAACAGCTTGTATTAAAAAGAACTTACAGCTTCTAGAAAGGTATACAAAATACATAGCAATTCTTAAATTCAAGTAATTGACAAGCTCTGAAGACTAGCAAGGTTATTTCACGACAGTCACAAGACTTCTAGTTTTTCTGGCCATTTTTTTTTTTTGAGGTTGTGTAATACTACTATCTTAAATATACACCACCATAAATATTTGGCTAGTCGGAAGCATTGGAAACTAATTAAAGCTCAACAAATAACAAACTTAAGTCCTGCAGTATCACAATACACACGGGCAGTAGCTAGTGACTGCAAACCCCTCAGTTCTACTTAATGGCAGATTGAGGTTTCGAACACCGTTTGTTTGCTTAGTTTTTAATTGTAGAGTAAAAAGAAGTTTCAAGTCCTCTACCCATGACACAGTAAGTTTGAGTTGGCACTAGCTTTACAGATCAGATGCATAATTAACACATATTTATACTCAGGTAAATAACCAAGCCTATAAATATCCAGGTTGATAAATAAACCATTGACTATAATATTTAAGCAATTATTCAAAGCAATCAATTGAATACATTATTTAATCAAGTTGAGGGGAAAAAAAAAAAACAGAAGGTCAAGTCAGAGTGTTTTAGATTTTGGTTTCAGGATTCTAAAGGCTACAGAGCAGGAAACGTAGAAGCTCGGCTAAGAAGAACAGTAATTAACCTTTTCCGGAACAAAATGAACAGCGGGTCACAGCCTATCAGGAAACCAGAGGAATACCCATGCCTATAATCTGACCGAAAAGGCACAGGGTACATCAGAAAGAGTTAGAGACGCAGTCAAGGTGGCTCTTCCAGTGCAAGAAATACTCTACTCATGAGGATTTTCCTATGCTTGAAAAAGACAAGTGATTTAAAGTTAAATCCTATTTGAAAATAGCCTGGGGAAGAAAATAATACGAGGTGCATATCAATAGTTCCCTGAGACCGTGATGAATGACAGAGAAAGGTAGCCCTGTACAATTGCTTTCATAGAGCACTTAATGCAGATTTTGAGCCAACATGCTATCACTGTATTACAAGGGAGCTGCTTATGTTAAATGCATACTGTTTCAGGAGGAGAAGTGGTACAATTAGTTCCAGTCACTCCATTACTTTCACAACCTGCACTTTAATCAGCGGTCTATTTATTCCACAATTGACTTATGACATCAAATTAATTTAGACAATGCTTGCAAATGACCAATATGTCAGGGTTATGTAAGAATACATATGTATAAACTGAATGCACAGCATATGCTGTGCGGGAATGTACAACGTATACATTCCCAGGGCATGTAAGTCTACAAACATATTGTTCTAAAGTTTTAAAACCAACACAATTTTCAAGCAGTCAGAGATGGGAAAAAGTAAGGTAAACACTTTGTGTTTTTACAAAACGAAACCATCTAAATTTTAGATTCAGCAAAGTAGCCAAAATTAGCCATCTGCTGAGCAGATTCAACGAACTTATTTTACAAGGACAGTCATATGGTTACAAAGATTCACACCCAACACCACTGTGTAAGTTCCCATGAGTGTGCTTCCTCCTTCTTGGTTTCTCTCACCAATTTGTCCTAAAAAACTTTCCCTTGTTACTTCCCTTGTTTCAGAATTTAGTTCACCAATTTATTTTGCCAAATACAGTAATAACTACTATATTCAGAACCAGTTTTCGAAGATAAATCATCTAAATTTAGGAATGTACAGACAATCTCCGCTTTTTTTTGTGAAGTCGCAGATTCTTTTCAACTTCTCACAACTCCCATCTTACCTCACAGCAGTTAAGGTTATTAACAGTTAACACAACTTACATTTGGACATTTACAACGTAATTACTACTTTAGCTGTCGACCATAAAATACTGGAGTTCAAAGTGATGACATTCCAGTTTCAGTTTGAGGGTGGACACATTAGAAACTGGGTGAACAGTGTAGGAATGACAGCATTTTTTAGAGACCAAAAGTATTATAGAGGATTAGATGCTCAGCTGTTCCATAGTGAGGTGTGTTTTATTCCCAAATCATTGAATTTAAAAGTGGACACTTGAAAGGTCCACAGTTGATTTCAGAAGTTACATTTTCATTTGAAATCTGTTGCTGTTACAGTCACTCTCAATATGAAATCCAAAGAACAGTCAGTGCTAGTGAAGGAACCCATTTATAGGCTGAAATACTAAAACAAACCCACCAGAGAAAAAAAGAGAAACCATGTGCTGCGGCTGACTGAACTTTTTGGTGTAGTCTTAAAAAGTAAGAAAGCACTGGTGAGCTCAGGAATACAAAAAGGCCAGGATGACCACAGATAACAATTGTTGCAGATGACAGAAGAATTCTTTCCCTGATTCAGAAAAATCCCTTCACAACAGTTGGCCATATCAAGAACATTCTATAGAAGGTAGATGTATCAGTGCCAAAAACAGCATTCAAAATGAAGACTTCACCAGAGTAAATACAGAGGTATTGTTTTAATATGTAAACTACTGGTAAGGCTTAAAAATGGGTAACTTGCCAAAAAAGATCGAAAAATGCCAGTATAGGTCTGGAACAACATCCTACGGACAAATGAGACAAAGATCAACCCATACCAGAAAGACTTGAAAAAAAGGATATGGAGAAGAGAAGGAACTGCTCACAATCGGCAGCATACCATCTCATTCGTGAAGTGTAGGCATGTTTTGCTGCTAATTTTAGCTGGTTCCCTTGTATCTCTACTGGTGATGAGACTGTTGATAAAAGCTGGATGACAAATTTTGAATTGTATGGAGCTATAATACATGCTTAGATTCAGCCAAATGCAACAGAACTAATTTGAAAGTGCTTTACAGTGCAGATGGACGATAACTTTGTAGCATACTACAGAAACAACCCAAGATCTTTTACGGCAAAGTGGAATCTTCTACCACAGAAAAGTCAATCATATGACCTAAATGCAACTGAGCGAGCATTTCACCTGCTGAAAGCAAATCACCCCAACAACAAGGCAGGAACTCATGACAGCTGCAGTAATGGCTGGACAGTACATTACCGGGGAAGAAACCCAATGTCTGGTGATGTCTATGGGTTCCAGACCTCAGACAGTCATTGACTACAGAGGGTTTGGCAACAAGTATTAAAAATGACAATTTAATTACTGATAATAACAGTCTGTCCAATTATTTTTGAGCCCCCAGAACTGAGGGGACTCTACTTGTCAATCATACATGGTTCAGACAATATATCTGATACAACCCTGATATTGGAGCTCAAAGTCTGCAATTCAAGCATGTCTTGATTGTTTCTTTTCAAATCCACTGTGGTGGCATACAAAACTAAAACAATGAAAATTATGTATTTGTCCAAATATTTATGAACTGTATTACCCAAAAACAGGAACAACAATATCAGTGAAGTGTACTCAAAACATTTGACTGGTAATGTGAGTATGTACGTGCGATACATAATCCTGCAAGGTTGGTTGGAAATACAGAAATTACAGGTATAAAAATCAAAACAGATGACAGGTGCGCAGACTATAACAACTCACAAAGAATGCAGAAACTAAACACAGGATAATTTACGCCTTTAATTACAGCTGTACACCATCTTCCCGCCTTAAGCACTACTGAGTTCGTGCAGTCCTGAATCATGTGTATCTGCAATTCATTCTGTCTTATTATATCAACATAAAAAATACCAGCACATTTAGACCTCACTACTGTACCTGGAATTCTAATCTACGTTTGTATATCATTTGGACAAACAAATCTTTGAGGATTGGCTGGCGACTCTGTGATGTGCATTAGGGCAGTAGTGGCATTAACATATATTTATAGGTTCAATTCAGGAACTTGATGTTAAGACCAGAACAGTCTTTATGAAACACAGAGGCTGTTTTCCCAAAAAGTTAGTTTGATAAAGGGCTGCAGTAGAACTAGGAATTGTGGTTCACAACAATTTCAGTAGGATATATGGTTAGAGTAAGGCTAATAGTTAAAATTGAGGATAGTGGTTTGAGTGAAGTTTAAATAAGATTCACAGAATGAGAGAGGGCTGAACTGTAAGTACGGATGTTGCAGCATGTGTATAGTAAGGTCTAAAGTATGAGTATGGGTTACAATATGAGTAAAGGTGGAAGTATAAGTAAAGGATACAGTACGCATATGGCCTGCAGTATGAATAAGGTTTACGACATAAGGATGACCTGTGGTATAAATAAGGCTTACAATAAAATTAAGGGCTGATGTTTTACTAAGGGTGATAGTATGAGTAAGGGCTGCAGTATGATTAAGGTCTGTAATATGAGTGAAGGATACAGCATGAGAAAAAGCTGTTGTGTTAGTAAAATGTATAGTATCCTCAAGGGCTGTAATATGAGTAAAAGTTACAGTTAAGTACGGGCTGAAGTATGAGTAAGGTTTACAATATGAGTAACGGCTGTAGTAGGAGTATGGGTTACAATATGAGCAAAGGCTCAGCGCAGTAGTATGAGCAATGGTTACAATATGAATAAGGGCTATAGTATGAGTTAGGGTTACAGTATGACTGGGGCTGCAGCATGAATTAGGATTACAGTATGAGTAAGGGCCATAGTATGACTAAAGGTAACCATATGAGTAAGGTTTACACTATAAAAAATGGGTTACAGTAGGAGTAAGGGCAGTAGTATAAGTAGGAGTTACAGTATGGGCAGGGGTTTTATTATGAGAGAGAGTCACTAAATGAGTGAGGGCTGTAGTATGAGAAAGGGTTATGGTATGAGTGAAAGCTGTAGTAGGCGTAAGAGTAACCTAATATGCAAGGACTGTAGTATATGAGCAAGGCTGACAATGTGAGTGAGGGCTGTAGTAGGAGTAAGAGTAACAGAATGAGTAAGGGCTGTAATGTGAGTAAGGTAGCATGACTAAAGAGCTGTGGTAGAAGTAAGGTTTTCAGTATAAGTATGTGACACAGTATAAGTAACGTGTAAATACAGTACGACCCACACTAGAGGTCTTTCATTACATGGGTTACAGTATAAATAGCATGTAAATACAGTACTGACTCACACTGCAGTTCAGGTCTCCGTTCTCACTGTATGCGCAACAGTATAAATAGTGTGTAAATACAGTACTGACCCATGCTGGAGTTCAGGTCTCCGTTTTCCCTGTATGTGCTACAGTGTGAATAGCGTGTAAATACAGTACTGACCCATGCTGGAGTTCAGGTCTCTGTTTTCGCTGTATGTGCTACAGTGTGAATAGAGTAAATACAGTACTGACCCATGCTGGAGTTCAGGTTTTTAGCTGTATGTGCTACAGTGTGAATAGCGTGTAAATACAGTACTGACCCATGCTGGAGTTCAGGTCTCTGTTTTCGCTGTATGTGCTACAGTGTGAATAGCGTGTAAATACAGTACTGACCCATGCTGGAGTTCAGGTCTCTGTTTTCGCTGTATGTGCTACAGTGTGAATAGCGTGTAAATACAGTACTGACCCATGCTGGAGTTCAGGTCTCCGTTTTCGCTGTATGTGCTACAGTGTGAATAGCGTGTAAATACAGTACTGACCCATGCTGGAGTTCAGGTCTCTGTTTTCGCTGTATGTGCTACAGTGTGAATAGCGTGTAAATACAGTACTGACCCACGCTGGAGTTCAGGTCTCCGTTTTCACTGTATGTGCTACAGTGTGAATAGCGTGTAAATACAGTACTGACCCACGCTGGAGTTCAGGTCTCCGTTTTCGCTGTATGTGCTACAGTATGAATGCGTGTAAATACAGTACTGACCCACAAGTTCAGCTGTATGTGCTACAGTATAAATACATGTAAATACAGTACTGACCCACACTGGAGTTCAGGTCTCCGTTTTCGCTGTATGTGCTACAGTGTGAATAGCGTGTAAATACAGTACTGACCCACACTGGAGTTCAGGTCTCCGTTTTCGCTGTATGTGCTACAGTATAAATAGCATGTAAATACAGTACTGACCCACACTGGAGTTCAGGTCTCCGTTTTCGCTGTATGTGCTACAGTATAAATAGCATGTAAATACAGTACTGACCCACACTGGAGTTCAGGTCTCCGTTCTCGTTGTCGCCGCTGTGCTGGTTGCCACCACCATGGTAGCTACTCATCACCTCCAGCTTGATCTTCTTCACCTTCATCGCCTCGGCGATCGCGGCGTTAGTGGCGGCAGCCGCCGCGGCTGCAGCAGCAGTGAGACCTGAGGGGGCAAAGGGCACAGGAACCAGGGTTATTCACTCATTCACTTATATTCATTCATTCATTCATTCATGCATTCATTCACTAAAGAATCATGCATTCATGCATTTTCATCTATTCACTCATTAATTTTTTCACTCATTCATCTGCTAGTACAACGTACATTAATCGATTCCTGCTTCTGTAAATCCACACAAACACACACAAAGACACACTCTCTCACTCCAGTTTTCCTCACCATAATGAGCATACATTTTACCCATCAGAGATTCTCAGAAGCTGTTGTGAAGTTCACAGCCTAGTGACTCACTTAACTTGACCCTAAAATAACAGGCCATTAGAGACCAAACAGCTACAATTTCAGTTCCAGATGAAGGAATTTTGGACTAAATTCTTTTGCTCGAACCCCCTTATTACATAAGGTTAAAAAAATCTGAAACAAAAGAGTAATACTTGATAAAAACTTACTCCAATGCTGCAGGGATTTAAGGACCATTTAGACCATTTAGAAGAGGACATGGCCTAGCCAAAAAATGGAGCCACAGTCTAAAACATGTAATTTCAGAGTCTTTTCTGCAGAAGCGGATTTAAAACAACTTAAAAGTGCTTAGAAACATTTGAGATGATCACTATTATTAGTACTATTGCTACTTGATGTTCAAGAATAATAGCAGGCCTTTGAATTAGCAAAATAATGATAACATGACAACTATCCCATAATGCATCATGTTTCCCGGGGACAGAAGACAAAATATTGCACAGGAAGTTAAAAGAGCAGTCCTGCTGATATACCAACTGATATATCTGGGCATATACAGCATATAGTAATATTTACATGAATATGTCAAGAGCACTTGAGAATGTGTCTGTCAGAGTTATTCCCAACACAACATACAGTACACGCCGCCACGCTTTGATGGAGACAGGTAGAGTCACACCAACGCGTCTCAATTGACACGCTGTCATCATTTCTGTTTGCAAATAGACTGTGGTGGGTATTCCAGAGTGAGAACACACACACCATCACAGCAAGAGGCCAGAAAGAGAAAAGATATCAAACAACATTTCCAAAGACCACATACCCTCTGCGTCCATTTTAATCGTACACACACTGTCTGCTCTTTGTGATCAAACCCCATGCTCTAAGTGCAAACGCAACTGCGTAATAAAAGAGCATAGTTACTGCACATCTCAAACAACATGCTGTAAGTGCTAACACAACTGCGTAAGAAAAGAGAGTAGTTACCCCTCATCTGAAACCCCACACTCTCAGAGCAAACACAACTGCGTAATGAAAGAGCATATTTACCGCACATCTGAAATAGCACGCGCTCAGTGCAAACACAACTACGTAATAAAAGAGCATAGTTACCACAGATCTCAAACCCCACACTCTCAGAGCAAACACAAGTGCGTGATAAAAGAGCATAGTTACCGCACATCTCAAACCCCATGCTCTAAGCGCAAACACAACTGCGTAATGAAAGAGCATAGTTACCGCACATCTCAAACCCCATGCTCTAAGCGCAAACACAACTGCGTAATGAAAGAGCATAGTTACTGCACATCTCAAACCCCATGCTCTCAGAGCAAACACCAATGCGTAATGAAAGAGCATAGTTACCGCACATCTGAAACCCCACACTCTCAGAGCAAACATAACTGTGTAATGAAAGAGCATAGTTACCGCACATCTCAAAGCCCGAACTCTCAGAGCAAACACAACTGCATAATGAAAGAGCGTAGTTTCCGCACATCTGACACTCCACATTCTCAGTTAAAACACAACTGGGTAATAAAAGAGCATAGTTACCGCACATCTGAAACCCCACACTCTCAGAGCAAACATGACTACGTAATAAAAGAGCATAGTTACCGCACATCTGAAACCCCATGCTCTAAGTGCAAACACAACTGCGTAATAAAAGAGCATAGTTACCGCACATCTGAAACCACACGCTCTAAGTGCAAACACAACTGCGTGATGAAAGAGCGTAGTTACCGCACATCTGAAACCCCACGATCTCAGAGCAAACACACCTGCGTGATAAAAGAGCAGTTACCGCACATCTGAAACCCCACACTCTCAGAGCAAACACAACTGCGTAATAAAAGAGCATAGTTACCGCACATCTGAAACCACACGCTCTAAGTGCAAACACAAGTGCGTAATGAAAGAGCGTAGTTACCACACATCTGAAACCACACGTTCTCAGTGCAAACACAACTGCGTGATGAAAGAGCATAGTTACCGCACATCTCAAACCCTACACTCTCAGAGCAAACAAAACTGCGTAATAAAAGAGCATAGTTACTGCACATCTGAAACCACACGCTCTCAGACCAAACACAACTGCGTAATAAAAGAGCATAGTCACCGCACATCTCAAACCCCACACTCTCAGAGCAAACACAACTGTGTAATGAAAGAGCATAGTTACCGCACATCTCAAACCACACGCTCTCAGAGCAAACACAACTACGTAATAAAAGAGCATAGTTACCGCACATCTGAAACCACACGCTCTCAGAGCAAACAGAACTGCGTAATAAAAGAGCATAGTTACCGCCCATGTCAAACCCCACACTCTCAGAGCAAACATAACTGCGTAATAAAAGAGCATAGTTACCGCACATCTGAAATCCCACACTCTCAGAGCAAACACAACTGCATTATAAAAGAGCGCAGTTACTGCACATCTCAAACCCCACACTCTCAGAGCAAACACAACTGCGTGATAAAAGAGCATAGTTACCGCACATCTGAATCCCCACGCTCTCAGAGCAAACACAACTGTGTAATAAAAGAGCATAGTTACCGCACACCTCAAACCCCACACTCTCAGAGCAAACACAACTGCATAATAAAAGAGCGTAATTACCGCACATCTCAAACCCCCACTCCCTGAGCAAACACAACTGCGTAATAAAAGAGCATAATTACCGTACATCTCAAACCCCACTCTCTCAGAGCAAACACAACTGCTTTATAAAAGAGCGTAGTTTCCGCACATCTGAAACCCCACGTTCTCAGAGCAAACACAACTGCGTAATAAAAGAGCCTAGTTACCGCACATCTGAAACCTCACACTCTCAGAGCAAACACAACTGCGTAATAAAAGAGCATAATTACCGTACATCTCAAACCCCACTCTCTCAGAGCAAACATAACTGCTTTATAAAAGAGCGTAGTTTCCGCACATCTCAAACCCTATGCTCTCAGAGCAAACACAACTGCGTAATAAAAGAGCATAGTTACCGCACATCTCAAACCACACGCTCTCAGAGCAAACACAACTGCGTAATAAAAGAGCATAGTTACCGCACATCTGAAACCACACGCTCTCAGACCAAACACAACTGCGTGATAAAAGAGCATAGTTACCGCACATCTCAAACCCCACACTCTCAGAGCAAACACAACTCGTGATCATAGTTAACATCTCAAACCACACACTCTCAGAGCAAACACAACTGTGTAATAAAGAAAAGAGCACAGTTGAAACCACACATCTGAAACCACACGCTAATAAAAGAGCAAACATAACTGCGTAATAAAAGCAAAGCATAGTTACCGCCCATGTCAAACCCCACACTCAGAGCAAACACAACTGCGTAATAAAAGAGCATAGTTACCGCACATTTGAAACCCCACACTCTCAGAGCAAACACAACTGCATTATAAAAGAGCATAGTTACCGCACATCTCAAACCCCACACTCTCAGAGCAAACACAACTGCGTAATAAAAGAGCATAGTTACCGCACATCCCAAACCCCACACTCTCAGAGCAAACACAACTGCGTAATGAAAGAGCATAGTTACCGCACATCTGAATCCCCACGCTCTCAGAGCAAACACAACTGTGTAATAAAAGAGCATAGTTACCGCACACCTCAAACCCCACACTCTCAGAGCAAACACAACTGTGTAATGAAAGAGCATAGTTACCGCACATCTCAAACCCCACTCTCTCAGAGCAAACACAACTGCATTATAAAAGAGCGTACATTGAAACCCCGTTCTCTCAGAGCAAACACAACTGCAAACCCTGAAACCCCACTCTCAGAGCAAACACAACTGTAATAAAAAATGAAATCTCAAACCCCACATCAGAGCAAACACAACTGTGTAATAAAAAGAGCATAGTTACCGCACATCTCAAAACCTCTCTCAGAGCAAAACACTCTCTCAGAGCAAACACAACACATAGTTACCGCACTCTCAGAGCAAACACAACTACGTAATAAAAGAGCATAGTTATCAGACATCTGAAACCACACGCTCTCAGACCAAACACAACTCGTAATAAAAGAGCAAACATCTCAAACCCCACACTCTCAGAGCAAACACAACTGTGTAATAAAAGAGCATATAGCACATCTCAAACCACACACTCTCAGAGCAAACACAACTACGTAATAAAAGAGCATAAACATCCCACACTCTCAGAGCAAACACAACTGTGTAATAAAAGAGCATAGCATATTCAAACCCCACATCTCAGAGCAAACACCCATAGTTACGCACATCTTCTCAGCGCAAACACAACTGCGTAATAAAAGAGCATAGTTACCGCCCATGTCAAACCCCACACTCTCAGAGCAAACACAACTGTGTAATAAAAGAGCATAGTTACCGCACATCTGAATCCCCATGCTCTCAGAGCAAACACAACTGAATAATAAAAGCGCATAGTTACCGCACATCTGAAACCACACGCTCTAAGTGCAAACACAACTGCATAATGAAAGAGCATAGTTACCGCACATCTCAAACCCTACGCTCTCAGAGCAAACACAACAGCGTAATGAAAGAGGATAGTTTCCGCACATCTGAAACCCCATGCTGTCACAGCAAACACAACTGTGTAATGAAAGAGCATAGTTTCCGCACATCTAAAACCCCACACTCTCAGAGCAAACACAACTGCGTAATAAAAGAGCATAGTTACCGTACATCTGAAACCACACGCTCTCAGACCAAACACAACTGCGTAATAAAAGAGCGTAGTTACCGCACATCTCAAACCCCACACTCTCAGAGCAAACACAACTGTGTAATGAAAGAGCATAGTTACCGCACATCTCAAACCCCACACTCTCAGAGCAAACACAACTGTGTAATAAAAGAGCATAGTTACCGCACATCTGAAACCCCACGTTCTCAGCGCAAACACAACTGCGTAATAAAAGAGCATAGTTACCGCCCATGTCAAACCCCACACTCTCAGAGCAAACACAACTGTGTAATAAAAGAGCATAGTTACCGCACATCTGAATTCCCATGCTCTCAGAGCAAACACAACTGCATAATAAAAGCGCATAGTTACCGCACATCTGAAACCACACGCTCTAAGTGCAAACACAACTGCATAATGAAAGAGCATAGTTACCGCACATCTCAAACCCTACGCTCTCAGAGCAAACACAACAGCGTAATGAAAGAGGATAGTTTCCGCACATCTGAAACCCCACGCTGTCACAGCAAACACAACTGTGTAATGAAAGAGCATAGTTTCCGCACGTCTAAAACCCCACACTCTCAGAGCAAACACAACTGCACAATGCAAGAGGATAGTTTCCGCACATCTGAAACCCCACATTCTCAGAGCAAACACAACTGCGTAATGAAAGAGCATAGTTACCGCTCATCTCAAACTCCACACTCTCAGTGTAAACACAACTGCGTAATAAAAGACCATAGTTACCACACATCTCATGAGCTTTTCATGGTTATAATAACATGGCTCTTTTGTAATTGATTGAGTTATATATATATAAACTGTATAATGCCTGTGCTAATGTTTCTTTTGGTGCATATAAGTATTGCAGAAATTATGGGACCAGACCGATGTTGCATGATATTACTGTGCTCTTCAGCTTGTGCAATGTCACACAGGCATAAAGCCTTTATCAGTGAAACTGCTCCTCACGTCCTGATCACACAGACCGCGCTCACAGAGGACTAAAGCAGCGCTGCCACTGATGTCACGGCAGTGCCGCGGGAGGGGGCCGGGCTACTTCTCTGATGCCAGGATTGATGCACTTGGCAGAACAGAGTCCCCAAAGAGCTGGAGCAGCGACGATGTTCGGACCTTCTACATCACAGCACCTCCTACACTTTTTACATTCTAAACCAGGAATATTCAGATGTGAGCTGAACTCCTTCTTGTGTGGAATGTTGTCAGAGACAAAAACAAAAGCATTTAGCTTAAACAAAAGCATTTCCAAGTCCTCTAAACACATAAACAACATGGAAATGTTCTACACCTGCGCTACAATACCACACGTCAACAGTATACTAATAATTTAGCACGCCCTTACGACACGCTCTTGAACAGATATCGGGGCACCTTTACGTACTTAGGACAAAATAAAGATCATTTTTTGACTTAATCCTCTACTTTAAAACACGTGTGCGGCGGAATTTAATATTAAGAGATCATCACACAGTGGAGCAGATAACTGGAATTTTTTTGGATCATGATTGGTGATGAACCCCTCCTGACATCGGTATCCAGTTTCTCTGGAAACTCCCAATATTTTCACCAAGAAATGCTGTCAAAGGGTTGAAGGAGCGTTCAGAGAAGGAATAACCAACAGGGATAAAAAATTTGTACCCTCTTGCAAATCTCTTTATATCTTGCCGTTTCCGTCGCTGTTTGTCGCGGAAGAAAAGAGAATTAATAAATACCTCATGAATGTAGCTGTCACATACATTCCTGCGACTCGAGGAGAATGCGGCTGTTAGTTTCATGTACTGTATCAGGCTGTTTGTCAGGGGAGGGGTGGGGGGGATTTTTAACATGTGGCGTTAGCACACAACCCTGGTTCTTAACCATCTGAAGAGCAGATGGTACAGAGAACATTCCGCAACTGAAATGAAGGTGAGTATAATTTCAACCCTTGTTTGCATTTTAAAAACGCACCGGGTCCATATTGATATACAGTGCGCTTCCTGGCCGAGCGGCCGATGCCTCGTTTGCCGTCAGACGGGCTCCTGTTCCCTCTGCGTGCAGGAAACAATGCGTCAAGCTTAAAGAGGGTAATACTGCCCAGCGTAATGAGCACAGCCTCAACTCTCGCCGAAGGTCACACTCACTTATGTACAACGAGAGGGAGTCAACTGTTTTCTAAATGAAATGCATACATAAGGGAAGACACACCGAGTCAAATGGCATCGCTATCAGGCATATAAATATCCTTATGAGGAGAAGATAAACTCATTTACTTAGGATACTTGAAAAGGCCTGATTTTAATGCACTTTCTCGATTTTGTTGCCAACAGGATATTTCTCATGTCGGCCTATGCGATTTTATTCATGAATAAAAAATCTAAAAATAGTAGCAAAAATCCAGTGGGATTAAACTGCAACTATGGCTTTACTCTTTAAAATATTGAAAACTCTTCATATTGTGTTTATTTTTTTTCCATTATTTAATATCACAAACCAATTATGTTGACAAGTAAGAACAATGGTGTGATGTTTTGTAAGCAGCACTATTGCACATGAGGCGGCTTGTATTTTAAACTGATGCAAAAGTGTTCATAAATGTATTTCCATTGTTTGCCTTTAAAATCTGGCGAGCCATAACAGTGTTTGTCTCACAGGCACTGTACTGAATCAGACCTTAGTGCTTCCGTAAACAGTGTACAGACAGCTACTTTGATTCCATTTCCAAAATGAGTTCCAAAAATGTAAACCTGGACGCATGCCATTCTGACAATTCTGGAATGACATTAATCATACTTCTTAGAACTATTTTTAGTCTCAGTTCCAACCACCTACAATATTTACAGTACTGTCACTCTAAAAATACACCAGCTTCAGGGAAAGACAGAAATCGCTTCAAGTATGATGCACAAATAATTCCGCAAATTCAATATGATTCTTATTCATATTTAACTCCATGCATTCAAAAATGTATTTGTAGACCTTATTCAAAGTCATATCTCTGGGACTCAACATCATATCAATCCATCCATGATCTATACCTCCTCTTCCTTACTAGATTCACGGGGGGAGCTGGAGTCTATCCCAGCTGACTATGGGCGAAAGGCAGAGACACACCCTAGACAGCTCACCAATCCATCACAGGGTCCCCACACTAATCACAAACTGCTCACTCACACATTCAAACCTATGAGCAACTAAGAGTCGCCAACTGGCCTGACATATATGTCGTTGGACTGCGGAGGAAACCCCCGCAAATACAGGGAGAACATGCAAACGCCGCAATCAAAGGCCCCAGGCCGGATTCGAACCCACAACCTTCTTGCTGTGTGGTGACCATCCTACCCATTTGGCAGAAGAAATACAAGTGTTGGGCATTTTAACTTCATGGATGCATAGCTATTCTGCCAGTATGATTGAATGGAGTGAAACACCTCTCAAGCCAGAAACACAATAAGAAGAGAAAGTAATAGTTCGTTAACTCTGGGATTGTACTTGTGGTTGGAACAAAAACCAGCAGATACAGTTGGTCCTCAGGATTGAGTTTGGGAACCACAGGTCTCGTAAGCTGTAAACCACTGTCCCACTTCAAATGATGGTTAATCCCATAAGAGTCTGGGTCCTTAAACCTGATGGAATCAGGAGTATTCAAACAGCTTTAGAATTATTTTAAAAAACAGAGACACGAAGACCAGACCAAATTCTGACCTGCATATCGTTATATTTCTGCTTGAGTACACAGCACCTGAGATAGCGGTTATGTAGCCAGCAAACCAAACCCGTGTCCGCAGCCATGTCTGGAAAATAATCTCAGACTAAACTGATTCACTGACGAGAAACTGACTTGTAGCTTGATGAGTCGAGCTTGTGGAAATAGCCGTTGCACAGATACCTCATCGCGGCACACAAAGTGCAGTCTATTTGTATTTAGCGACGCATTTTATTTTTTTGATCTGTAATGACCCAGCACAATGGATTTCATTATCTTGAGTACAAGGTTATCATAATGACTGTCAGCTTTACATCCACAAAGCGTGAACCATGTATTGCAACTTTCTATTTGAACATCACCAGTTTTACAGACATCACTGAATACATCGATATCCGTGCGCCGCACACGAGAGAACAGTTACAGTGCAGCAGGTGTTAGCCTGGAGCGTTACAGACTGAGGAGAGTCACACATACTGCTCTTCTGAAAGAAATAAAGTCATCATCATTATCATTTCCCTGACACACAGGAAGTTCTCACAGCCCCAGGACAGGCCCAACAGCCACGGTATTACACATTATCCCACCATCCCACATTCCAGTGACCCACAGGCACTCAGTTAACATGTAAAGACTTAAAACACACAAGCTTAAAAGGCTGTTCATGGATCAGAAAGGGTCATGGTAAAAAACTGTGGTGAAGACCAGCATCCCCAGGAAGAGGAAAAGGTGGCGGAAGACGCAAAATGTCATCACAGCAGTAAACAACACGACTCATTTTAAAGTTGAGCTACGCATCATTTTCCCCTTGAACAGATCTGAACATAACTTTGCAAGGGTATGACTACAAGACACTGGCAAACTGTTTTTGCGAAACTTTGTCAAATTCCAGCTCCTTAGTCAGCATTCTAAAATGCTAAAATTTATTTCGGGGCATGAACCGGCAGAGGCGAAGGGGTGAATGTCGGCTATAGCAAAGTAAAAAGGACACTGAGTAGGGTTTCTGTAAACAGAGCTGAAACTTCGAAGAATCAAGGATTTGCTTTTTCTCATGAACGACTGCTATTGAAACAAGATATAAACATATACACTGTGAAATAGGCTTGAAATATAAAAACAGAGATGAGTGTGCGGGGTTGAGGGCAGCAGTAATTTGATTGTAAACACAGGGCCACAGCAAGGCTAAAAAGTCATACATTCCATGCCCTCAAGATTGTATATCATTGCTGCCATAAGTGCATGATTTGTGATTGTTTCTTCTATTGGAAAAGTTTGACCGGGCCAAACTCTGACAGCCAGGGTGACCGAAGTCCGATCAGAACAGAATCTCTCAGCAAAACCAACCATACATTATTGGCCAATTCTCAAAATACAGGAAAATATTTCCCTTTAACAATAAAGGGCCTCGTACGAAGTCTGACAGCTGAGTTTATAATTCTGCTGTGGCGGCTTTCCTTCAATTGTTTCGAAAGGAAAGGGGAATTGTGAAATGACCAATGTTCTCCATGGCTGTGCCTCAGTCACAGACCAACAGAAAGCTTTGATTTAAAAGTTAGTAAACAAGACTCTTATCAAAGAGCAAGTCCCAAAACAAGCAAAGATCTGAAGTCTAATAAATGTTGATTCTGTTTACAGCACAAATGTATACACTGTCATCAGAGCAAATTATGCCTGATGTGTTTCTTAAGAAAACACGAAACACAAGCATAGCTGCACTCACATTCACACACACACAAGCAAACATACAAATCAAAACATTTTCAGTCCACATTGCCATTTGTAGGAACCTATCCAGAATCCATTGACTGAACCTCAGGCTATATACTTACACACAAAACCAAAAGATAGAGACTTTCAGATGAGCAGAACTTAAATTACAGACCTTCGAAAATCACATCATGATGGTACAATGTTTCACAAAACTAGAAAGCTGGTGGGCCATGATCTTGCACAGAACAGGCGCATTCGCATGATGAGAAACCAAAATGCACAAACAAAATAACCTGAATGAAAGCATCCCAGTCATTTCTATTAATTTTTTTTTGTTGTTGTTTAAAATTTTTTTCAGATTGTTTTCCTTTTTCCACACGAAGAGAAATGTTAGAAATGAAAAACATCTTGATCTGAAGTGTGAATGCTGAAAACTGTGAAAGAAGGCTGAATTACTCTGACACTGAGAGAGGTTAGGGAAAAAGCCTCTTTGCTGTGCACTTGTAAAATGACTCACTTCTTGAGCTTCCTGTGTCTTGCTGTTTGTGACACTGTGTTTATTCTTTGTTCTGTGAGAAGGCCGGGCTGTGTTCAGACGCTGCGTTACACAGTTTGACGCCGCGGCACCACTAAAACACAAGCACTCAGTACGAGAACTCACAATCTCCCTCTCTCAATGTCACCTTCATGATTTCGCCTCAAGTTTGAGTCTGCTATGTACTGCAATTTACCCAATTTAGCTCCTAATGCAGTAAACTGTAGGCTAAAATATTCCATAAACAAATGTCACATTTCAGCAGTCATGACTGACGGCTGACATTTGTAAAGAGATGAGCTTCTGTGCCCATTGTTGTTCTCAGTGGCTGAGGAACCGGTGTTTTAGCCTAACCAGCATATTATAAATGTAAGCAACCGTCGCATTTTTAAAACTCTCTGATTCTGCTTTTCTGTGACTGACAAATGATGCTACGCACGGAAACCAAAGCGCAAGCGCAAATTTTCCACTCTCGATAGAGTATTAAAGATCTCGCAGTTACAAGCAAACAGAGGAGGCCGTCTTATTGAGAGACATTATCCTCTGCGCAAAAGCTGCCTTTGGCTATGCAGTGCAGCATGGTGAATTATATAGTATTGTTACTGAGAAAATACATTTCATGTCTGCAGTGTTAATGATTAAGACATCCAGTCCAAAGACATGCAGGTTAGGATACAAGGGCATAAACAAGGTGACAGTAAAAAAGAATACAGGCAGGCTAACCCTGTATAAATAGAGGCAAATAAATAGATGAAAACAAAGTACATTTCACACACAGGGAACAGCGGGGGGGGGGGCTAATAGTCTTGGACACTCGCCAACTCATTGTTAATTTACGTCTTGAGCACAATGGTGCAACGGTGTGCAAGGAAAGGTCACCAAACTTCCTTTTGTATGAAAAAGAGGCCTTTCGCACAAATAAAGAAATTCACAGCACCGTCACACCGAGCATAAAACAGCAAATAACGGCGATGAAGTCTGATAGTAGCCCTTCGAGCAGCTGTCATATCAAATAATAATGAAGGATCTATTAATATGCAAAAGAACCAGCGGCAGACTGCCTTAATTCTGTCATGCCTGGGCATATTGTCAGATTGCTCATTATTAATTAACATGCTCGCTGTCCCTTACCTGACCAATGCCAGAACAGTCTTATAAGCAAAATGCAATGTACCAGCCCTCTCCCACTAAACGCGGTAATTAAATTAAAATCAGATTAACGACACATCGGAACATAAAGGCTGACTTTACGATGATAAAAGAACTGCGCGTCCTTATCGGCAGTGTTGCCTTTTTTTTGTGTGTGAGTGTGTTTGTTTGTTGAATTACAGGACTGCGCCAGAATTTTTGCTTTATTTAACAAACATGAAAACAGGAAAGATTGCGAGCACATTCCAATCAGCGGAGGCGCTTAATTATATGCAAACACTGACAGCGCTGACAGAACACAATCTGGTGAGCTGACAGCAACATTTTAGTCCCAGTGCTGTGATATTTGCATCAAAATATATTTACTGTTGACTTATCCTTAAAACGGAACACAATAATCATCACAGGCACTACTTATTTTACACATTAATTACAGCAAGGTTACTTTTTTCCTTCCATAGAATGCAAATATGCGACAAGAAACAATTGGCCTCTTAAAGATAAGTGATTCCTGTTACTGGTGTCGTTTAACCATTAGATATTCTTACTTTTTCACCCTTAAACAACATGCTTGCTTACCACCAGACGGTCATGAAAAGAGCTGGTTGTGACACGTGCAGCTTAATGTAATTTAAAATTCAAAGTAAAGAACAGAATTTATATTTCAACAGTACGAACAGCTGCAGTTCACTTCTGCCATTCACAGTGACAACCCTTTAGAGGCTGTTAAGAGTGAAACACAGCGCATTTCCAGCGGTCAAGCCACTCTCATTCTGCGCAGTCACGTTCACTCTTCTCCTGGTTGGCTTTCAGCGGCAGGAAAACTTTAAAGTAAGAGCGATGTCCACAATAATAGGAAAGAAAGATTTAATGTGACTTCTAGATGCCAAGTTTAAATGGACCTATCCAACAAAATAAAACACGCGAAATCTCAACCTGATAACAGTGTCTATTGTCTACGAGCGAGATTGTTTCCAAAGAGCTCTTTAGTTCCATTGTGTCAGAAGTTAGGAAAAACAGAGAGAGAGAAAGAGAGAGAGAGAGATTATAGACGGAACAAAAAGCCCTGGAATTTGAATTGCCTTCAGTCTGATAGCGTTTCTAGACATTGATCACTTTACTTTGTGTTCCCTAATTCTAGTGTAGATTTCATGCCTTAAAAGTCAGCCTGCAGCATTATGATATTACATTACAGTACAGCAGGATATCTCCTTTCTGCTCTCACATAAAACAGGCAGAAGTGGCAGAACCTGCAGTTAGCCTCTGAGGTTTTCAGCAGCACCCAGTCAGCGACGCCACTGCCATAGCTAAGGGTGTTAGCCATGGGCGACATTTAAAGTAAAATAAGAAATATAGGCATAATGCTACATTTCTCTACATTGTAAAAGCAGATTCACATGTTTTTTTTTTTAATTTAATTTAACTTATTTTTTATCATACGACCAAGCACAACAATGGAATATATGGGACTGTTGTTTTGGCTAACCAGGAAAAATATCCATCAATAATGAGGAAATAGTTTTGAAAGAAACTTATCTGAATGAACAACATGTGTCACCAAAATATTATGTTTGATTAACAATAAATCATATTGAGATACTGTATTTCCCCAGGTACAATAGTGAATTGTTTATTTTTTTATCTTAAAACAATATTAAAATAAAAGATAAAACCAAACATGATCTGAAAACAGTGTAATTAATCTTAACACATTTACTCTGCAAACATTGTTTCAGTTTAAGATAATGCGTTATATCAGTGCTCTTTTCTCTTGACACTTTGCCAGTTTGTTTTCCTTCTTTCCCGGTCTTACTGATCGTCACAACACAGCAAAAAACCCACATTCTCACTATTTACGCTACTTTAATGAAAAATGCTGCCTAGCGCAAATCAATAGCCGAGTCTAACCCTAACCCTAGCAGAGCCCAAGACTATATGGGTCTATGCGTGTGCAAAACTGCACAGTTGTGTGCAATAATTCCTGTTATAATACAGCCGAGTTTTCACGTCAGACACTGGAGTGACATAGAAATAACACCTCACTGGGTAAAATAAGCTATTCATTTATTTTATTTGATATGGAAACACAGTTCAAATGCACTGTGCTCAAATGAAGCATTTGTATCCAATCTCTCACCATTTCTAAAAGCTCTTTGTATGCTTAAGAAACTAAAAGAGAAATATTTTGGTCCCAAGGATGAGCTGTTACAAGTCAAAGCATTCCGGTACAAGAAGCAACTCACATATGTATTTACGACTGAAATGAATTTCTCATGAAAATATTAACAGGAGTGTAATTTTAGAAACACTGTACTAGCATGACTGCGCTTGCCGTTAGCCATACAGACCACAGCCATGACCGGAAAATAAGCTGTATTCGGTCATCATGAGAATCACAACACTGTATAATGTTTGCTAACAATGCAGAGGACAGGATGAGTTCCACATTTTTACTGCGCGTTTACAGCCTCTATCAACAACATTCGTGCTTTGCTTCAGCCAATTTCTACATAATTGTTAGCATAAAAAAAGAAAAATTTACATCAAAGTAAATAAATAATTAAACAGCAATCTGCTGTGACATGCAATCAGCATAGTGTGACTCAGAACATGTTTAGAGTCGGTGTTAGAAGATGCTTAACCTTCACAAACCCATCCTGGCGACCGCCTGTACCCACAGGCGAACGAACGCAGGAAACGTCGTACCTGCCAGGGGACCCAAGTGAAGGCATTTCAAAGCTCCGCCACTCATAAGCCGACATCGGTTTCGAGCGCCTGAGAGAACAAATGTGATTTAGACGCACAGTGTCAGTGAAGTGATACTGTAAAATCCTGCAAGTTAAGCCCTCAGGAACACATTATTTACAAAGGATATGTTAGGTGTTTTATTAAGATCAAATTGCAATGTCTTCATCTGTCCCGAGCCATCTTCGAAGGCTCTCAGGGTCAGGCTTTGTACATAGCAATGTCGATAGTCTTCAACTGGCGACAAGCACTCAAACATTCAACCCAGGGAAAGCATTTATTTGGCCAAACTGAGCATAGAGCTGGTTCTTGGCCTTCCACAAGTGTTTCGGCATGAGTGAAATGGGGAATCCGGGGGAAGGGTCGGTTCGTCGCCCTCAGCAGGAAGACAGGGTGCATCCCAATTCTCTTAAACATGAGGTTGTAGACATTGCATATTTCATTTTACAAAAGATTGTTCCATCTCTAAACCCGTAAAATTCGTCTGTGCCTTTGGGTTAGGTTCTGAGCGGCACCTCTGTAAGATCTGCAAACGCTGATGCGTGGGGGAGCCCAGCGACTGTATGCGACAAATGGCTGATAAGCTCAGTCCAGAGCCATGCCAGATAGCAATAAAGCTTTTTGTGGACTTCTCTCCAAGATGCTTACTAAAGTGTTAATGGTCTTACTGATACTTTGTACAGGGGTGTTGTTGCAGGGCTCTGGCTGACACAATGCCCCTGTGCGAGTCATATTACTGGCCTAAGTCTTACGTTAAAGTCCAGTTATATTAATCTGTTTCAAATAATCTAAACCTCTGAGAAGAGCATAATATGTTTATCTGTTAAGAAATCACTTATATACTTATAACCCAATTAAACTATATATTGATTCATCTTAAGACTTTTTCATGACAACTGCATCATATTAGTACATACTCATATCATGTTTGGTCTTGTTATTCTCGGGGAATCTAAGGAGTTGAATGGAGTATGTTTCATTCCCATTGAAATTATGGTTCATTCTCTTTTGGAAACTCCTGAGAATTTGGTCAGAATACTCTCTGGTAATCACCCTATTCTCTCTCTCTGCTGAAGTGTTTTATTACCCAAAAACCGGATTCGACCCCCCCTTCCAAGTGTTTATGGCCATGCCGCCTGGATCAAAGGCGTGATTTGGCTTAAAGCAAAGAGAACAATCTATTCGGGAAGATCGTATCTGATCTGTCCCCGCAAGACGCAAGTGCGTGAGTAGCCATTCCCTATGCCGTATGTAGCCAATCTATATAGTCAGGGAAGATCGTGATCCGATTTTCTCCCAGCGCACATTGGTGCGTGAATAGCCTTTTCGATGATGTAACATCGTATTTAACTTCCCGCGTGCACGGTAGTGCGTGTATCCTTTTCCTCCAGGTATGACTTTACTCTCCTCTTCTAAATTATGCGTAACTTGTAATTGGCTTACCGTTGATTTGTTTGATTTAAGCTTTTTGCCTACCTGGTGAATAAATTATTGTCATTCTTTTTAAGCTTGCGTGGTCTCCGTGACTCCTAATCCTTTTGTTCTTTCTAGCCAACGTTACGACCGGTACTTAGGGGCTTAGTCCTTGCATTCCAGACTAGCTAGCTGATGTTTTAAAGGTAGTGATGGGTTTTAAGTTGATTGCAGATTACGGTCTACTTATATAAAGGGTTTATGTAGTATCGGTCCTGGGGATTTGACCTTAAGGGCACCCTTGGGCTTATAAGCGGTACCTGGTCGATCCCCTTAAGGGGCCCTGTGGTGCGCGATTATGTAGCATCGGGTCCTGGGGATTGACCTTATGGGTTTTCTTGAGTTTATAAGCCGGTGCCTGGCCGATCTCCTTAAGGGCCCTGTGGTGCACATAAATCTGGGTTCATGGTATGTTTATGCCAAAGTTGCTGCTATCATGGTAATTTCTTCCATCCTCTAGAACTCTCACCGAACTAAGATCCGCAACCGCGCTTATTACCCGGGGCGTCGGTTGAGTAACTGGTTTTCACGGAAGAATCTGGCGGCTTAGTTGTTCGAGATTCACGCATGTGTCCCTAAACTATAAATTCTAATTCTAATTTGGAGTCAGATATTTAACGAGGGTATAACTAAAGTTGGTATTCTAAATCTATTATGGAGTCAGATTAATTGTAACCGTTGTGCTTTTGTTCCTTCGAACGGAGAAATGTATCCATTTTACTGTGATTCGCACCAGCCAGGGCGTCGCGGCGATGCTAATACAAGGAATCCATACGCATAAACCTTCAACCCTACAATTTCCGCCGTTGGTTATTGCTTTATGGGTTTTACAGCTGGTGACTGCCCTCCGTGAGTGTATTATACCGTAATATGTCGGTTTGGGAATCTTTGCATTTTTTGCGGCGTGACGGCTTATGCACTATACGGGCGATGCCTAGAATCGGAGCGCGTGATTCTGTTTTCCGACGCCTTCCGAGATGTTTCCGCATTGTGCTGGCTGAAGTGCGAATCTCCACATCCAATGTGATCCTGGTTTTTACGCGATCTGGCCGGCTCCATCAGTCGTCATCCACATGTGGTAAGTATCGCGGTGCTTTTTATTTTGTAGAAAAGTTAGAATTCACTGCATAGAAACCGCTGCTAAGGGATCGACATATATCCCCAAATAGGCCTGGGACCGTAGAAACCAGGCACAAGTTTTAATTCTATCTTTTTAGGGATCAGAGAATGGAGTGCAAGTTGTAGGAATGTTTGCATGAGAGCCTTCTTTGTTTTTCTGTTATCTCTTCAGACTGCGCTGTTTTCAGATTAATCCGGGTCATTTGATATTTTCATGCTTTTGTGAAGAAGGTTTAATGGCAAGTTGGAGGTGATTGGGTTCTGTGTGCAGTCGGGGTTTTTGGCATTTTTAAGTGGATCACGAATATCTGTTGTTGTTGCTTTGGCACATCGGGCTTGACTCTTCTTCCGACCAAGGTTGTTTGTGCTTGATCCGTGGTAATGCCATAGCAGGGATAAAGCTTGCCACTGAAAGTGTTGAATACTCTTGGCCTGTTCTTGAAGCCAGGAAAGATTGTGTTCGAAGGTTTGCGTATGTACCGAAAGTAATCCGCAATTGTGTGCATTTGATGGATTTGGTGCAAGGTCCTGCTGTAACTGTGCAGACAATCTTGCCCAAATACTGAAGAAATGGGACACTGGTGAAATGCCAGTGTGATTTTGAAGGAGTTTGTACGAGGGGAGTGAGGAGATTAGCTTCGAAATATCATTGGACTTACGGATTTTATCGTTGTAACAATTGCACGGGTTGCAAGTATGTTTTTTAGTGCTCTGACCCGCATCATTGGTTCGGTTTGAGTTGACAAATATTTCCATCCTCTTGTCTTGTTAAACTTTGTGTAAAGGTAATAGCTTACGGTTTCACTGCCCAGTGTGTGCGCTCTTTTGATCAGCGCCCTGAGAGAGATGCAAAAACGGCATTAGGAAAATTGTAATAATTTGGACTCAAAAGTTTAAGTAAGGTGCATTCTGCCATTGGTTTTCGGTTGGTCAAATTCGGCAGAAGTTTGCGTGCGGCAGTCTTTGGGGACACGGACAGTGATTAGATTAATTCTCGATTGGGTTTGTCATGTGGTTTTTCGAAGCGGAATGTTCAGCAGTTTCGGTATGGGCTGAAGTTTGCTGTTACGGGCCACGTGGGCTTTCGGACTGCAGGTTGTTTTTTGCTTCAGGCGACTAGACTGTGTGCGGGTGGGAGGATGTGTGTCCTGGACATAGCAACGGGAAAGCTCATTACTGAGGGTGTTGAATATTTTTGCATTGCACGTAAAATTGGGAAATTGCCCTTATAACCGCTCTAAAATCTGCTTGCATTTAAGCTTATCCCAAGTAGGCATTGAAGCTGCCATATTACTTTTTTGCACAAAAGGATTAACAAGTTGAACGGCCCGCCATTTTTGACTCGCTTTGTTGGGGAATATAACGTGGTTTCATCTGAGGCAGCCATTGGTTGAGTTTGCATGTGGGTAGGTGCTTCCTCCAGAGGGGGGGGGAGTCTTAGCCGACCCATTGGGTCACGTGACTATTCGCCGGGAGCTGGTTGGCTGATACAGCCCCGAGTCAATCCGTGTAATATGGTGACGAGCCCGTTGTCGGTGAGCTGGTTGGCTGACCCGGCCCTCATCATAAATACGAGTCAAATGGCGCTCTTCAAATCGGCCAATCACTGCCACGTTTAATGCTGGTTTCGGTCTTCCTTCCGAGGAGGAGAAGGAGAAGGCGGAACCAACACTAAGTCGCATGCTGTGACCACCATCTTGAGTGTGGCCATTCACTAACAACGACTTGCCCTTTTTAACCGTTATGTTTTAAGCAAACCGTCTAGTCTAATTACGCTTTTGTGTGGATTTCACCAACCATCAAATACGTTTCTTGGAATTAACGTTTGGTTAACCGTTTGTTGCATACTGTCATTGCCACTAGTCATCAAGCAACATCTGAGCTCTAAATGTCTAGTGGGACATTGAGTCTCTTTTGTCTGCCCCAGCAGGGGTACTGTTTATGGCCTCATGGAAGTAGGTAATTAGATTTAGAATGCCTACGTGAGTTGCCTTTTAGGGAGAAATATTCCTCCCCTACATTTATTTTTCCTGTAATTCATTTCTATTAAATTTGCATCCGTCCTAAAGTATTGGAGCCAGATGGGTTTGGTCACTTTTGGCAAAGATGAATGTCTTTCTACTCATACTTGCTGTGTTTCTCACAGCCTGCCATTCCTCTGCTTGTGCTCCTCTCTCTGATCCTATTCACCCCTCTGTCAGTTAGGACTATGTTCCTCGAAACATGGATCACTTCAATCTATAAGCCTGTGCTCTTTATAGAGTGCATGAATTAATCAGAGTTACTAGTACATCAGTAACTCAACGATGGTTGCCTGCATTCCTACTGGATTGCATGGTTCAGCCTATTTTAATGTCTGTTTGTCATTGTCTTTTCAGTGTCTGAAGCTATGCAGACATTCACCCTGCATAGTTCATTCTCTTACAGTCTTCACACCTGAGAGCCTTGATTTTACAGCAGATGTCTAAGGTGATGACATCCTCTCAGGGGTGGAGGAAGTTGCGGGCCATAAAAACACCCGCTCGTGGGGTAACAGGCCCCAGAGCCACTTTACAACCCTTAGTCTGTGAGCAGCTGCCAAGCATACATACACACACACATACATACACCACTTGCGTTTCTCCATGTTTGTATGTGTTTATCCTGATCCGAGGGGAAAGCCATAAAGCATTGTTCCATTTAAAACTGGTACTAACTTCATCTGTTCTTTCTTTCTGAAAACAGGGGTGATGGAATCTTCAACAGTGCCATTCACTCATCCTCAGTCATTGTCCCCTTTGAGGTGTCGTAAGGTTACCCAGACGGCGGGGGACATGTGAATTGTAGGGTAATTGCATGCACTGCATTAACTTTTTTCATCCATTGTTTTCCACAGGACAGTTTGCTGGCAGGAAGACCCCCAACTAAATGTTTCCAATTAACTTTCACACTTTCTGATTCCTGCAGGTTGAGTTTTACCAGAGTACCTTGGTCATGTCTTGTCTTGGTCTCCTTGTTGTTGTCAATTTGGCAGGGTGCTGTTTCTAAAATTTTCTATACAGGCATCAAGGATTCGAGGACCTGACTTTGCCATTTACACCTGAGGAACAGAAGCTCCATTTATATGCTTTTGGCTGATTTGGATTTCGGGATTTCATCGCAAACATGGTAGCAGAGCTTAGGGTATGACACGTCAGGGCACAATAATCCTGTGTCCACCCTTCTGGCTCTTGGGAGCCATTTTTTCCACTATTCAACTTATTATGGACACACATTCAAATTCCAACAATATGTATAAGGCGGCCGCCGGACCTCAAACATCTCTACAGCTATCGGATTCATACAGGACAAAGGACATTTTCATATGGACAAACTGCAGTTGTGTTTGTGATTTGTGATTTGTGAATTACATGTAAAGAGTGTGGGTTGATACAAAAATAGGTTGAGAGGAATCAATCAAAAATTCTATTTTATAATGTGGCATTTAATGGACTGGAGCATAGAGGTTTCTTACACTGAAGGCCAAAGGTAGTGTGCCTTAAAAGTTCATGAAGTGAGGTAAAACTACATATGCATTGATCCAAATAAGTCCCATTTACCTTTAATATTTTTCAGAATTAAATTGGGAATTCCTACAAAAGTGCTTCTGACCAGCCTATTATGTGTATCAGCCCCCTCTCTCAGTTAATCTCCAAATCATATCATGTGACGTAAATTGCTGAATGTCTGGACATATGAATTTCACGATTTCCAATATTTCACCATATCACTTCAGTATGGCTCATGTAAATGTTCTATTGTTTTTTTTTTCATCTGTAACTGTTTATTTTTTTTTGCACTTTAAATCAGCTGCTTAAATGATTTGATATTGTGACCGCCATTGGATTTTTTTTCCTCTGGGGTTTTTTTTCCAATTGGTTGGTTACTTAGTTAGTGGCAATATATAATCTTTTTTTTTGCTTTTTCCTAGTCAAGGGTGGGAAAGTTTTTGGTTTATGTGCTGGTTTGTTCAGCGATTTCTATTATTCATGATTTTAGGAAAAATTACTTTTCGAACCATCATTCCATTGGCTATAATAACATTCGTCCAATTGGTACACTAACTTCAGATAATAGACTCATAGAACAAACCTAGATAACATACTTTTAATTTAATTTTATTTTTTGTTTGTTTTTCCTTTTAATTTCTTCACGTTTCATTTTAATAAAACGGTTGTCTCTCTTTCTTTTAAGTTCCCAAATCACACTTCACTAAATTCTCAATTATATTGCAGTGAGAGGAAACAATCCATTTTTTCCATTTTATTATGTGATGCAACTGTCATGAAAAACTGAACTACTCAAATCTGGAATCTCTCATCAATAGTCCATCCATAATCTCAGCAAATATTCCCTGAAGCTATTTTTGACCCTGTGGGTGGAGCTTAGCCCATCCACACGCTCAGGGGGTGGAATGTAGACATTGCATATTTCATTTTACAAAAGATTGTTCCATCTCTAAACCCGTAAAATTCGTCTGTGCCTTTGGGTTAGGTTCTGAGCGGCACCTCTGTAAGATCTGCAAACGCTGATGCGTGGGGGAGCCCAGCGACTGTATGCGACAAATGGCTGATAAGCTCAGTCCAGAGCCATGCCAGATAGCAATAAAGCTTTTGTGGACTTCCTCTCCAAGATGCTTACTAAAGTGTTAATGGTCTTACTGATACTTTGTACAGGGGTGTTGTTGCAGGGCTCTGGCTGACACAATGCCCCTGTGCGAGTCATATTACTGGCCTAAGTCTTACGTTAAAGTCCAGTTATATTAATCTGTTTCAAATAATCTAAACCTCTGAGAAGAGCATAATATGTTTATCTGTTAAGAAATCACTTATATACTTATAACCCAATTAAACTATATATTGATTCATCTTAAGACTTTTTTCATGACAACTGCATCATATTAGTACATACTCATATCATGTTTGGTCTTGTTATTCTCGGGGAATCTAAGGAGTTGAATGGAGTATGTTTCATTCCCATTGAAATTATGGTTCATTCTCTTTTGGAAACTCCTGAGAATTTGGTCAGAATACTCTCTGGTAATCACCCTATTCTCCTCTCTGCTGAAGTGTTTTATTACCCAAAAACCGGATTAGGCCCCCCTTCCAAGTGTTTATGGCCATGCCGCCTGGATCAAAGGCGGATTTGGCTTAAAGCAAAGAAAACAATCTATTCGGGAAGATCAGATTGATCTGTCCCGCCAACGAAAATGCGTGAGTAGCCATTCCTATGCCGTATGTAGCCAATCTATATAGTCAGGGAAGATCGTGATCCGATCTCCCCCGCGCACATTGGTGCGTGAATAGCCTTTTTTTCGATGATGTAACAGAGAACTTCCGCACGTAGATGTATCCTTTTCCTCCAGGTATGACTTTACTCTCCTCTTCTAAATTATGCGTAACTTGTAATTGGCTTACCGTTGATTTGTTTGATTTAAGCTTTTGCCTACCTGGTGAATAAATTATTGTCATTCTTTTAAGCTTATCTGGTCTCCGTGACTCCTAATCCTTTTGTTCTTTCTAGCCAAATGGCACTTAGTCCTTGCATTCCAGAAGCTAGCTGATGTTTTAAAGGTAGTGATGGGTTTTAAGTTGGATTGCAGATTACGGTCTACTTATATAAAGGGTTTATGTAGTATCGGTCCTGGGGATTTGACCTTAAGGGCACCCCTTGGGCTTATAAGCGGTACCTGGTCGATCCCCTTAAGGGGCCCTGTGGTGCGATTATGTAGCATCGGTCCTGGGGATTGACCTTAAGGGTTTTCTTGAGTTTATAAGCCGGTGCCTGGCCGATCTCCTTAAGGGGCCCTGTGGTGCACATAAAATGGTATGTTTATGCCAAAGTTGCTGCTATCATGGTAATTTCTTCCATCCTCTAGAACTCTCACCGAACTAAGATCCGCAACCGCGCTATTACCCGGGCGCGGTTGAGTAACTGGTTTTCACGGAAGAATCTGGAGCTTAGTTGCTCGAGATTCACGATGTGTCCCTAAACTATAAATTCTAATTCTAATTTGGAGTCAGATATTTAACGAGGGTATAACTAAAGTTGGTATTCTAAATCTATTATGGAGTCAGATTAATTGTAACGTTGTGCTTTTTGTGCCCGTCCTTCGAACGGAGAAATGTATCCATTTTACTGTGATTCGCACCAGCCAGGACAGCTATATAAAAGGAATCCATACGCATAAACCTTCAACCCTACAATTTGTTGGTTATTGCTTTATGGGTTTTACAAGGTCCTTTTTCCTTTCCCTCCATTTTTCAAAGTACTTGCTAGAGCATGTCACATGAGTCAAGGGAAAGTTTCAGGGAGATTTGAAAGATTTGCAGTCTTTTCGTTCAATATGTAGCAAGCTCGACTGCATCTAATAACAACGACTACGACAAATGATGTGCGTCACTACAGCTGCAAAGGGGTGTCGTCCATAATTTCTCATTTCTTCCTTCCAACCTTGGTCATCTGTACTCTCTGCTTGATCCGATGGGAAAGAGTAAATCTGTAGAAAGGGTTTGGTTGGTCGTACTAAACACAGCGCCAGCATTCGGTTTTCTGCATGGGGAGATGCTTTGGTCTAACTAAACACAGTGTTTTAAGACACAGTGAACTCCTCATTGGTGCTCGATGCTGATTCACCCTTACATAGATTACTGTATTGTCAGTTCAAATGCTAAAGAAAAGTTATTTTCATAAAGATCTGTCAGCGACAGCCAGTTTATCCTCGGCCATAGCGAGAATCGCCATGGGGAATTTGAGAAATTAGGGAGCACAAAAAGCAGATCTCACAGAGAGCGAAACCTCTTTACACAAACTATGTGAGCCCACTCATGCCCCTGGCAAAATTATGAGTTCTGCCATTTTGATGAATCGCTCGACTCGGTGCATGGCATGGCGCCGGGCATTCTCAGACTAATTTCTGCTAAATTGAGTCACCTGCTCTGAGTTAATTGTGAGTCCAGACAAATAAATGGGACACAGCATGTGTGAATCTCCCAGCCTCGGTCAACAGCGAGAGGCAAAACTACGGGCCGGAAATTAGATAAGACTCACTTTGTGTGAGCTTCTGCATAGTGTCTGGCCTTTTTTTTTTAGGCTCAAACTCTACACACGGCTACTCTGCAAAGCATCTTTCCATTTTTGAGAGTGTCTTCTGTAGAAAGTGTAAAACGAATAAAACTAAGCCACAAGCACCTCTACAGGTCAAAAAGGAAAGAAGCCATTTTGTATGAATATCATGACACCCGAGGTGTAAAGAGCACAGGTCAGAAAGCACTTTTCCTGCACCCATGATCTTATTACATTTCACTGATTAGTTCTGATCTCCAAGCGAAAGAATGGCACTGATTAGCAGATCCAGGAAGTGACTGCAGAATCCTGGGGAGGAATTTAACATTCTGAACCTGGATCTTCCACCTCAGGAAAGTGCAACCAGAGGCAAATGCACACAACTGTGCTGGACACCATATTTCTACTATAGTGGTTTTTCCCATCAAAACATGCAGACCACTTATTTAATAACTACCAAAAGAGTCATCTGTGAGAACTGTCCATCACATACAAAGAGAAGCACAGTAACGCCACAGTGTTAACGAATCTTTTTCAAAACGCCGCAACAAAATGTCAGGACCACGGCATGAAAGCACAGTTCTGATGAGGACAAAATCAAAGTGTTCTTATTTATTTATTTATTTATCCTCCCCCTCTTTCCTCCTTCAGCTAAACAAAAATGAGCTCTCTCTCTCTCTCTCTCTCTCACTTGCGCTCACTCGTCCTCGCTGTCCCTAGCGGTCTTTAAGTTCCTATTTCCCAAAAGACGCTGATAGTATGACCCCCTCGGAGACATGAAAGTGAAGGAGAAGTGATCCTCGCTGTAGAAGTTGAAAGCATCGGGCCTGTTCTTCAGAGGCTCCATTGTTCCTGATTGCCTGTTCTCTGCCGTCGCCTTTTGAATTTCAAACGCAAATCCGAGGCAGTTTTGCCCAGGCGTTGGCTTTTTGTCATTCGAGGGTAGGAACTACAAGGAACATCAGAGACGAGCAAAGGACAAAACCTAATGAGAAATCAGAGGCCTTTCTTTTGTTTTCAGTTAAAATGCGTTTCCAGGATCTGAACTCGATGCACTAGCAGAACACTGACGGTGTAGCTGACAGCCAGTGAGTAGTATAACTGAAAAATGAGCTGTAAATATGTTTTAGATTTATAGATATAAGTTTGGAGAAATTCATCTTTTCGCATATATAGAGGGTTTGATGTAAAAATAGTTCAAGAAGAAACCATATATGAACAATACATTTATTGGTATTACTGGGAAGTTGTAGCTATTAAGTGCTCAGAGTGATTCCTGATGCCTTAAAAGATTAATACTAAATGCAAATGAAAACAAAATATGCAAAATAAGGCACTTTCTGGTCTGGACTTCAAAGGCGGCACAATGAAAATGGGGAAGTGAATGAAGACCGAACGCATTGTCTGTGGTAAGAAATGCTCACGAATAATTAAAAGCACAAATGGCTGTTACTGATTCTTGTGGCGATGAGCTTATTTTAACATCCCCGTCGCCAATGTACACGCAGCGCTGAAGTGGATATAATCGGCCTAATTAAAACTCACTCAAGGCATAATGCACCATCTAATGGAATAATCCGAAAAAAAAAAAAACCCGTTCCACTCCAATTTATTTTCTTTCTTTTTCTGAGGGCAGTTTTAGTCAGTGTTTACGAAACGATGGTGCTGACCATACACACCAAAGCAAAGATCAGCACCTTAAAAGAGGAAAAACAGAAAGCACTTAGCTTTGTCAGCGCTTATAATTTTTGGGATCAGTGGAGGAAGTAAACTTGAGCCTTCCAGTATATTCCTCAGGTACAGAGACTGGTACACAGGGCTGAGTCTGTCCCAGCATCCAATCAGCAAGAGGCAGGAACACACCCTGGAAACTTGCTGGGATCACAAATGCTGTTCACTCATGCTGGGCGATTTACTGTCTCCAATTAGCCCAACATATATGTCTGTGGGAGGCAACCGGACAACCCGTACGAACACGGGGAAAACCTGCAAACTCCACAGAGACAGGCCTCAGGTTGGACTCAAACCAACAGCCTTCTTGCTGCGAGGTATAAGCGCACGCTGTCAAGCCCCCTGACTTGTCCAGCTGACCTGAATAGAGATAAGACAGGGACTGTGTTTTTTTTTTCGCTCATTTTCTGTTAATTTCCATTACGGCCCATCAGAGGTGTGCACGGTGAGAGAGAGAACAATTGACTCATGTTTTCATCTGTCTATTTCAACATACATGCAGCTCCATTTTTTACCTTCATTTTTCCCTACAAATGCTGGATAACTTCTTTTGTTAAATATAAAGTACTGTGCAAAAGTCCTCGGCACCCTCACATTAAAAAAAATAAAAAAAAAAATCAGCTTTCAGATGTTGACTTTTTGTTTTCCACATTGGTCTTGCCGAAGATAAAACGAACAATTGAAATGTCAAATGATAATTTAAAAAATAGTTCTATGAATGAATTTGTATTTCATTAAAAAAACCATTGATAGAAATAGTGTAGTATTGACAGAGTTTTGAAGTCACCATCATCATGGCTTTCCGCAGTTACTAGGAGGGACAGACGCAAGTAAGATAGTCAGTCTGCAGAAGAACGGTGGCAACGGTGAAATCGATAAAGGCTTGATTTCATCAATAGTTATGTTGGTGATGTTTGTTTTGTGTTTCTGGCTCAGTTCTGCACTAACGTTACTTGCATATACCTTCATTTCGCGTCTACAGTAGCCAGCTACCTAGCTACAGAGCTACATGAAAACCGTGGAATTCAGCATCCCGTTTTCATTGTGTGTACATACACTCAATGCCCATTTTTCACGTAGCTCTGCTGCTAGCTTGCTGTTCTTTGTAGACATCAAATTATGCTGGCTGGATAGGAATTATTTCAGCATTGCCTTTACAAGCTAGCTACATTCTCTAAGCAGATCCTGAGCTTACAAGCAAGCACTTCACCCTCACTGCATCATACTTAATTAATATGCAAAAAGACACCGCAACGCAGGGTACTGTACAATCCAGTAAGACTGTACGTTGCTTGTAGGTAAATGGTAGCTGAATCTCTGACCTATGAGACAATACTGACCAATTAATTCCAAATTCATTTAAAATGTAAGATATTTAGAATTTATAATGTATGACAGCGAATTGTCAGCAAAGTGTCCGTAAACTTTTGGCTATGTAGTGTACTATGTGAGCTCAAAGCTGAGAGGGCTCCTCCTAAGACCTATGTATTGTACTCTACATGGATCAGCACACTATATTAACATGACATACCATGCTTTTGTTATAGTATTATAGTGCAATACTAATGCTAATCAGGATTAGTATAATACACATGATACCTGCAGAGCACATCTTTAACTGAAGTCCTGGCCAAGACTACACTCTAGCTCTATTAGTCATACGCAGTAAAGTTGTATGTTAGTCTTGAACTAGCAAAATGATCAATATCAGACTTTGAAATCAATGCAGAAAATTGGTATTGATTTTAAGACAGTAAATGGCAGAGATCAATGGCACACAGCTGAGTGCCTCAAATCTTCTGCTTTCCGTACCCCTGATTGGTAACCTGCAAGAGACAAATGTTGAAATGCTAAAGATTATAGCTAGATAACTAAAACGTCTGTTGCAGCACAAGAATGAGATACTAATGTCAAGGAATGGCCGAAGTGAAATGAAGGATGCCAGAAATACGCAGAGAATATTTACTTCAGCGGTCAAGTTTAATAAAGATGGTTACAGTGGTTTGTGTTGCGTATTCACAAGGGTCCAAAAGTCTGAGACCACAAGAGAAAATGCTTCTATTTTACACTATTTTTGAATTAATTCAAAATCTTTCATTACAAACAATATCAGTGTACCAATCTGAGTAGTAGAATTGGTTGGCATGCCACTCTTTAGTGACAGCATGTACTCGAGCTGACATGGACTCCACAAGTCTGTGCAAGACCTGATAACCTGATGTCATCCCTTTTAACAACGTTACACAGAGCTCCTTGAGGTCACAGAATGCTTGGCTTTTCTGTCGTCAATTGTCCTGATAAATTTTCAAGGGTTTGAGGTCAGGTGACTGTGGAGGAAAGTTCATGAGAGTCAGAGCTCCTCGGTCTCCTTTGGTCTTCAAGTGCGTCGTTCTTCCAAAGTTTTGAGTTTTGTTTGGAGTCATTGTCCTGGTGCAGTATGCATCAATCTCCACACTGATGCAAACCAAAGGGTATCGCATGTGTCTGAGGAACTGAGTGGTTCTTTTATTCTGGGTGAAGTTGATTTGGTGCGGGTGTCCAACTCCAAAGCAAGCAAAAACACCTCTAAATTCAAATATTTCCACCACCATGGGTCACTGTTGGTTTGATACACTGTGACCTTAATCAATCTACTGTTAGTCTCCTCACGTACACCCTGTCTCATACTGTCACAGATCTCAATTTTGGATTAATTAGTAAATAGGAATTTTTTCCTACTCAATCATTTTTAAATACTAGTAGTGTCTTAGCCCACGCTAAGCGTTTGGCCTCGTTTCCCATCATGAGACGTGGTTTAGAGACTGTTGCTCGTCCTCTGGGACCAATATGAGGCACCCTTTCTTGATAGTACTTTTGCTGATTGGAATCTTGCCTTCTTTATTTAGCAATTTCTGTCTCTCTCATGAAGCTGCTTTTCTGTCTCTAAGTGCACAAAGGATGATGTATTAGTTTCCTGATGTTGCAGTCATTTTTGGTCTGCCTGATCATGCCTTGGATTAAACTAAGCCAATTTTAGCAAACAATTTTTGAGTGTCATGCACTGCCCCTGAGAAACCTCCAGGCCAGCCATGATTTGATGCTGAGATAGTCCCTCTTTGCTTAGAATAACATTTTGGGGTCTGAATCTTCCACTTAGTTCTGATGTCATATTTCTCAAGATCATGATGCTATTCAGTGATCAATGTTCTTCTGGAAACCTGAGGCACAGCCATATTTATAACAGGTGACCAATGGCTGCCAGGTGATACACAGTACTTGAACAAGGCTCTGATGATTAGATCAAATCCACCTGAATGCCATATGAGCACATGCTTCAGGGGAAAGGATCAAACTCCAGGAAATCTGAACTTTTTTTTTTTTCAAAGGAGCTAACATAGTCAACATCAAAAAAGTTAACCTACTCTAATCGTCACTCATGTTTTCCCATAAGCAGGTTCAAAGTCAGAAAAAAGCTTTTTTTCATATTGTTTGCAAGGTAGCAAATTTTCAAGGCTTACTTGGCATGAGATTGAGAAAGACAGAACAAACTTTTGGCGTGTGATGACTTTTCATATTTGTATACTAGCCTGAGACAGAATGAGGTTTAAAGTCTTTTGGCATCTGGAAAACAATAAAACTGAGAGTTTTCCAGTTAGCTATGAGACAAGCGCTATGCTGTGCACTCAACAAGCTAGTGTTGTGTAGCTAGTAGTGTAGCTAGTCAACTAAATAAAACTTACAAAACACGGCTTTGCCTGTCATAAAGTGATGCAACCTTGGGTGGCATGCTACCCAACATATCTAGACAGCTATGGATGGAAGAACACTTATTCCCAGAGCTGTTGTCCAACAGAGGTTTAGCTAACCACTGAACTTCTGTCGAAAAGGGCTGACTTGGCTTATGATCAAAAACTAATGATTTTACAACTCTGCAACACTGCCAAACATCAAGGAACAACACAAGACAAAGCAAGCCACCTAACCTTACCCACTGGTTCAACAACAAGATGGCCAGCTCAGCATCTCTCTCGCAGCTTTTTATTCTAAAAAGCTTTATGTAACAACTAAAAGCCAGTCTGAGTTAGATCTACTCTTGCTCGGTCACTGTATCGCTCTTTTCTAATAATCCTCTGTAAACATCCTCTTTGATCATTTCGATTCTGCCACGAGGTCCATACTGAGAGCACCAAGCTTGTTCTTCTTTTAGCTAGCTAAAGACCCATAGTTGAAGGAGGGTGACATAGCTAGTGCTGAAAAGCGTAATGCACTTCTCGAGGGTGATTGTACCCGATCATCTCAAGTTACAAAGTGCCAGGACAGGCGTTTGGGGGCATAATGTTGAATGAATGATGCCCCTTCTCCCAATTGTGAGTCAGTGAACCATAGAAACGATTCTGAAGCTGTTGTCTCAAGGTAAAATAGTTGCATAATGTTGCATTTAATATTTTTTCTTCATTTTCCATGTCACTCTATTTTTATGCTTCTTAATTCTCAAATTTTCTGATTGATTCCAAGTTTACCAGAAAGAAATCAATAATTTTCGATGTGTTCACAGAATTTTGGACCCTAATGCCAGCCGATTGAAAGTTTGGTGTTTTGGTCACAATACATTAGAAAAAACTGGGAGTATTCCAAAGTATGAACTCAATGTGCTTATGATTCAGTGTGCTGCTAGTACCACAAACTTAAAAATGGGAGGACTGTCTGTTTGTCAATGAAAATTGGTATTTTAGTAGATATCCTTCAGGACAAATATCACGCCTACCCGCACAGTCCCAAAGGCTCCTCAGTTACAGCGCATTACTGAAGCAAAATTAGCACCCCAGAACAAAAGGAATGATGGCTGAAATTAGTTCAAGGTTATCCATTCATTGCTGATTTTTGGACAAAGACAAATGCAATTACCAGCAATAATCACTACAAACCGAGCACTGGACTGCAAATCACAAGTCATCATCATAACTATTTTTTATTTCCAATGGAGTAAGCTGTAACCTCATGGCGAACAGTACAATTTGTTTGACAAACACCAAGCCACACACCACCCAAATGTTCTGTCTGTTTACTTTACAGTTCTATGTTTAAACAGTGCACCAATACATATGATGCATCACTTGACTGAAATATTCTGGATTACCAAGTAAAATTCTTCAAGAAGTATCCAGACAAGAGAAGCTGTAATCTTATAGTCCATTCAAGCTCCAGTACAGACTTTATGAGTCAGCAACCTTGTACAGAAAAGCTTTAGCTATGACTTCCTTTTATTGGATGAGTAATATTCCCAGGCATTCCTCTTAGTTCCATAGCTCTTTGACAAAATAGATTATTTGCCCTTGACGATTCAACAAAATGTTGAGCTTCACTCCAAAGTGTGGCCAATGCTTTTAAATGTGTAAATCAGAAGGTAGTGTAAATACTTCAATTGACTGGTTTCAAAAAAAGAAGATGATTTCCTGAAGAATGCTCAAAGCCAATGTGGTTCTTCTTTCTTTTTTTCAATAAATAAAATATAAACCACTGTTTAAGAAAATATTTGCAACGTACCTTATATTTACAATGTTAATTGTTTTCTTTGGTATGTTATTTACAGCAAGAACAGTTGGTGTAGATTATAAGTGTATGTTGTTCAGCTTTCTCACCGCAAAAGGAAAAAACACAAGAATTTACACAGAAAATATTAAACACACAATATGAAGCAAGGTTTGGCTGCCAGGTTTTTACAGGTTTCTAACTTTTAGCTATTCTGTGCTCGGCTGTGTCAGGCTGGTTGGGTGGGGGGTGGGGGGGGGGCAGCTCATCTTCAGGTCCCTAGAGGGGGTCCCTCAGATTTACCTGTGGAGGGTATGATTCCGGGAGACATAAGGCCAGGCACGGAGTGGGGCATGATGTGAGGGTTCTCCGGGGATGTGACGCTCTGCGTCCGCTTCGGGGGACGGCCGGGTCTGGAGCTGCATAACAGATGAGCGAGAGACACGAGACAGCAGAGACAAGAGAGGTAGAAAACAGAGACCGGGGAACAGGAACACAGCAGAGACAAGGGAAGAGGAACACGGCAGAGACCAGGGAACAGGAACACAGCAGAGACAGGGGAACAGGAACACAGCAGAGACAAGGGAGGAGGAACACGGCAGAGACCAGGGAACAGGAACACAGCAGAGACAGGGGAACAGGAACACAGCAGAGACAGAGAAACAGGAGCACAGCAGAGACCGGGGAACAGGAACACAGCAGAGACAAGGGAGGAGGAACACGGCAGAGACCAGGGAACAGGAACACAGCAGAGACAGGGGAACAGGAACACAGCAGAGACAGGGAAACAGGAGCACAGCAGAGACCGGGGAACAGGAACATAGCAGAGACCAGGGAACAGGAACACAGCAGAGACAGGGGAACAGGAACACAGCAGAGACCAGGGAACAGGAACACAGCAGAGACAGGGAAACAGGAGCACAGCAAAGACAGGGGAACAGGAGCACAGCAGAGACAGGGGAACAGGAACACAGCAGAGACAGGGGAAGAGGAACACAGCAGAGACCAGGGAACAGGAACACAGCAGAGACAGGGGAACAGGAACACAGCAGAGACCAGGGTACAGGAACACAGCAGAGACAGGGGAACAGAACAGGAACACAGCAGAGAAAGGGGAACAGGAACACATCAGAGACAGGGGAACAGGAACACAGCAGAGACCGGGGAACAGGAACACAGCAGAGACAGGGGAAGAGGAACACAGCAGAGACCAGGGAACAGGAACACAGCAGAGACAGGGGAAGAGCAGCGAGAGACCACATAGGGGGAGAGAGAGAGGGAGAGAGCGAGAGAGAGACAGAGAATAAGAACCCCGTCATAACCCCAAGGACTGAGTGAACACTTACATATAAAATGAACAAAAATACATGTCCAGATTTATTAATAATGCTGTATACTGTTATTGTTCAAAATATTACAAACATAAACTACAGTGACATTAATCATCAGAAATATAATATTATTATCTCCCTCATTATAATATTTCCCATATTTCATGTATCCATGTTTTGGCAACAGTGCTTTTTTGCATTCCATGCCTGTGAAGTAACTAGAATTTACTTTAATTGAGAAAGACTTAGGGAGGGATAAATACAGCGAGAGCGATGAGGGGACAGGAAAAGAGAGAAAGAAGGAAAAGACAGCGAAAGGAAATGAGTGAGCAGAGACAATAATGGAGAAAGAAAAAACAAGCGGTAAAGCAATAAAGCAAGGGAGAGAGAATGAGAAAGAAAGAGGAAAGGAATGAGGAAGAGAAATAAGAGCAGAGAAAAAACTAGAGCCAGAGAGAAAGATTGAGATGGAGAGACGAGGGAGAAAAGGAAAGAGTTATGAAAAGACAGCATGAAGGGACAAGAGAACAAAAGTGAGTGAAAGAGAGGGAGAGAAAGAGAGAGAGAGAGAGAGACAGAGAGAGAAAATTTAGCATTCTACCCACTACAAACAGAGAGACCATTCCAAAGAGCCAACATGTATTGTAAATAAATTTCCTTCTCAAGGACAGTTGCTTTTCTGCAGTTCAACATAATGCACTTCCATTACTAATTAGATTACACGCTGAATTCATTTCCTTTATTGAAGATCAACCGCTTTTTGATGCATAATTCATAACTCGTACCTCGTTACCTGCTCCTCCGTATTAATATCCCGACACTATTTGAATTGCCTCGTTTGCATATGCTAAAATCCGCCGCGCAGCTTTCAGGCTGAAAATTACATGTTAACTTGTTATAATTATTGCAGTCGAGCCTCCGCTTGATTTATGGGACTTTTAAAAACCAAATATGTGTAGTTCTTGTAATGAATGATATTTTAAGGTTCTTTGGAAGATTAAAAGGCAATCGCCGCCTAAGGAGGTGTTCTGCTCGCGCGGTTTAATACCAGCATGTGCTGGAAGGTGCTATGAACGAGTGAATCCGACCTGTAGTACATTCCTGATGGAATGTTTTATTACTACACCCCAGTGACTGTATCAGGAATGATAAATGACAGTACACGTCTAATCTGGAAAAGTGTTTTTAAAAATGGCTTCCCTCACAAGTGTGTTTCTCCTCTTTTCGGAATGATGAATTAATTCTGACTTTTCTTAGAGGGGTTTTTAAGCGCAGCAGCAAGGATCACTGTCACAAATAGAGATTTCAAGCAGCAGTAAAAACTGTAAATATACATATTTGTTCATTTTATTTTCCAGTCTGTCATCCATTCTTGTCTGGAAGATTAAAATCCTGTGACATAACGTTAAATATATTCTCCCTGGAATACATTTCTTCTCTTGTTCTTCCATTCAAAAATCACCGCCACTGCTATGAAACACTTGTCTGGGATCACATACTGTAGCGTGAGGAGATGTGACACGTTCCCAATCCTCATTTCCACAGGAAAACAATGTTCATAAAATTGTGTGTATTGATCTTTCAAAAAGAAATAAATAGGGCAGAAGAAATTTCTGATTGGCTGGTCAAAAATACTTACAGACGCCCCCATGCGTGTCTAGTGTGTGCATGTTGCTTAGGCAGGCCACAGTAAGTCGAGCAGTGTGCAGTCTGTTCTGCGTGCTTACCAGCATTTGTAGTCAGACAGGACGGCTGTGAGGATTTGCATCACCGTATTTACACGACTGCAACGCTTAGTTGTTTTGTAATGTAATCCAGTGATTCTCCCACAATGCATTGCATTTGCATTATTGATTCCCTCTTGTTTAGTAGCACAGCAGGTTCAGACACAGAAACTACACTGAATGTGGCCTCTATCACCTTTCTGAGAGGAACACAGGCGTGCAATTCAAGGAACAAAATAATTATTTTGAAAAATGTTTACATACAAACCCCAATTCCAATGAACTTGGGACGTTGTGTAAAACGTGAATGAAAATACAATGATTTGCAAATCCATTTCAATCTATTTTCAATTGAGTACACAACAAAGACTAATGTTCAAACTGATAAACTTCATTGTTTTTTTTTTTTTGGAAATATTCACTCATTTTGAATTTGATGCCTGCAACACATTCCAAAAAAGTTGGGACAGGGGCAACAGAAGACTGGGAAAGTTAAGGAATGCTCAAAAAACACCTGTTTGGAACATTCCACAGGTGAACAGGTTAATTGGAAACAGGTGAGTGTCATGATTAGGTATAAAAGGAGCATCGCTGAAAGGCTCAGTCGTTCACAAGCAAGGATGGGGCGAGGATCACCACTTTGTGAACAACTGCGCGAGCAAACAGCCCAACAGTTTAAGAACAACGTTGCTCAACGTGCAATTGCAAGGAATTTAGGGATTTCATCATCTACAGTCCATAATATCATCAAATGATTCAGAGAATCAGGAGAAATCTCTACACGTAAGCGGCAAGGCCAAAAACCAACATTGAATGCCCCTGACCTTCGCTCCTTAGATGGCACTGCATTAAAAACTGACATCATCCTGTAAAGGATATTACCACGTCGGCTCAGGAACACTTTGGAAAACCATTGTGAGTTAACACAGTTTGTAGCTACATCTACGAGTGCAAGTTAAAACTCTACCATGCAAAGCGAAAGCCATGTATCAACAACACCCAGAAACGCCGCCGCCTTCTCTGGGCCTGAGCTCATCTGAGATGGACTGACGCAAAGTGGAGAAGTGTGCTGTGGTCTGATGAGTTCACATTCTAAATTGTTTTTGGAAATCATGGATGTCATGTCCTCCAGGCTAAAGAGGAAAAGGACCCTCCAGATTGTTATCAGAGTGAAGTTCAAAAGTCAGCATCTGTGATGGTATGGGGATGTGTTAGTGCCCATGGCATGGGTAACTTGCACATCTGTGAAGGGACCATTAATGCTGAAAGGTACATACTGGTTTTGGAGCAACATATGCGGCTATCCGAGCAATGTCTTTTTCAGGGACGTCCCTGCTTATTTCAGCAAGACAATGCCAGGCCACATTCTGCATGTGTTACAACAGCGTGGCTTCGTAGTAAAAGAGTTCAGGTAATAGACTGGCCTGCCTGCAGTCCTGACCTGTCTCCCATTGAAAATGTGTGGCGCATTATGAAGCGCAAAATAGGACAATGGAGACCCTGGACTGTTGAGCAACTGAAGTCGTACATCAAGCAAGAATGGGAAAGAATTCCACCTAGAAAGCATCAATTAGTGTCCTCAGTTCCCAAACGCTTATTGAGTGTTGTTAAAAGGAAAGGTGATGTAACACAGTGGTAAACATGCCCCTGTCCCAGCTTTTTTGGAACTTGTTGCAGGCATCAAATTCAAAATGAGTGATTATTTCCGGAAAAAAATAAAGTTTATCAGTTTGAACATTAAATATCTTGTCTTTACAGTGTACTCAATTGAATATAGGTCGAAAAGGATTTGCAAATCGTTGTATTCTGTTTTTATTCAAGTTTTGCACAATGTCCCAACTTCATTGGAATTGGGGTTTGTAGTTGGGCAAGTATAGTGAAACCAAATTCCCAATTATGAATCCGCGTCATTCAGTTTAGACAGATATCAAGTTAGTTTTACCGAAATTCCCACAATACACGTTTGACCAACTTCAAAGACCTCCAGTTTAATCAGAAGTCAATAATATTTTTTAAAGCTAATTTCCATCCCATGAAAAGTTGTGTGAAGCCAGACATAATTTCTGCTGTTCTAACACAATAAACACTAGCCTCCTTCATGCATCTTACATGCTTACAACAGCACCGCAGGCCTCTGTGAGTAAAGCTTATGTGAAGTGAGTTGTTTAGGTGAAGTGACAGTTCAATTCAATGCATCTTGTACAGCATATTGAGCACAATATAGCGTTTAGCATTGGCTTTTTCCAATTAAAAAGGATGTGTATCTTTTTACTGGCTTCTCAATAGACGCAATTCAGTCACATCTCACTGCACATCTCCCTCTCTCATCTGTAGTCATAATCATCATAATTTTTGATAATCTCAGTCAGTATTCATCCTGTACGCACCAGTGGGGCTGAACAGTTCTACAGTGAGAAAACCAAAACCAGTTTTTATGATGTAATCAAATACTTTCCTGTGCTCGATTCATCTTGCCTGGAACACACGACCCGGAAAAAAAAAAAAAATGGAGCAAATAGGCATGGTTTACACTTTTGGGATAATTTCACACAGCCCTATACACCAGGCAAGCTTAAACAAATGCAGAAAAGTTTCTGAATCCAGAACAAATACTATGAGACCATAGGTCTGGTGAAAACATTAGTCTTATAGGCTGATAGAGTGGCATAAGAATTGACTGGAATAAACAGACAGTTCGAAAACTAATAAAACAGATAAACAAAAGAGAGAAATAACAGCCCACATCAAATCCAACAGGAGCAAAGCAATGCTCCACACGGCTACATGCTCTCTGTCTCTGAAACCCAGTGGAATTCTGGGATTTCACACCAGCTCTTGGAGGACTTTCATTCAAAATGAGGGATATATTCCCAAATGAGGAGGGAAAGGGACAAACAAGTGTGAGATCGACAGAGGAATATTTTGAAATACATTTTTTTTTAATATGAAAACACATCTTTGATCTCATGAGGAAGATTGGAGATCGTTTTTCTGTCATCACTTTAAATGTGCTCGGCAGCTGAATTATTTATAAAAGACCTCAATAGAGGTATGTGATGTTAAAAGCATTTTTCAACAGTGCTTAAGAGCACAAAACCTCCAGCAGATGAAACTGTCACATCCACTTCAGCACCAGTCACTGCTGGATAAGCCATTATATTCTGACAAACTGCTAAGTGTTTAGCCAAGGTTAACTGTGACAAAAGGAAATTTTCTCCATATCCTTGTAAAAGTATGATTGAAATATAATTTAGTCAAACTACTCCTACAAAACCAGGAAAAGAGAGGCATGTTGCCAAAGTAAAAACAGAACAATCTTACAGTAAGGTAAAAGTGTCACATATGCACTTCATTCAAAGCACTCTGCTAAAAACTCCCAACACAGAAATCATGACCAGTGTTATAAGTGTAATAATAAGAAAGCATTGTGATATTCACAAAGACCAGAGGCCTTGCACAGATTAGCCAAGAACCACTCCTGCTCTAGCAGCCCATATTGAATATCAGAGAAAACATAGCCTAACTGTATGACGAAATCTTAGTACTGCACAGCTGCCTGCAAGGACATTTCTGAAACCCACCGGAAGTTTCCGCATTTGCCCCATTAGAAAAATGTAACAGGTAGTAACAGCCTTATCAGTTGAAGTAATTAAATCCTACTGATAATAAGTAGCAGTCTTAGCTGTAGAAACATCACGGCACTGGTCGAATAAACCTGAATAATCAAACACAGAATACAGCAGGGGTGTGCCCAGAGTGAAATAAGCTTCAGTTCAGAACTGAGAGAGCAGTGTAACTGGCCTTCATATTAATAATTATCCCTGTCCTGAGATAAAGGCAGTGGGCTTAGGGTGGTGGAGCTCCAGTTTTGGGTTAGAGGTATTTAATGTGTCTAACAGCACATGCCCCTTCCTCTCAACAACAGGGAAATCTACCGAGTCACCCAGAGACGCGAGGAGAAACCAGCCGGCCAATGGCAGGATGGCCGGGCCCGCTAGCACTCGGAAACGGATACCGTGTTTATTTGAGAATATCCATTTTCAAAGTGTGTTACGTCTGGCGTGTAATTCGGCCCTAAATCAGGTTATTGTTAGCGTTGCCAGTCGCCATTTCGCTGACCTTGGGTCAGAATCGAATTAGAGCAGGCCTGAGAATGGGTTTGTGCTGAAAGTGCATTTTTGTGTGGCTCTCTCGACGTGGGACACGTTCCCGTTTGCAGTACAGAGCTTTACTGCTAAAGAGTCACGTGACTTGTGGAGGAGAAGATGCACTGCATTCTCTTTGCAACTTTAGACAGCAAAACAAAGCATCCACAAAATTAATTTAAAAATGAATTTGAAACAGGAAGTGCAATAACAGAACTATGTTCGCAATCCTTCATAGTGAAATATTAATTTTCTCAAAGTTTGAAAGCTCGTCATTTCCTTTAGTGTCACAATTTTCTGTTTTTCTTTTAAACACATTAAATGGATTCCCTCCATTTAGGACACAGATGACCACTGAGCAGGTACTCCTGACCTCAGGAGACACAGCAAACCTCTATAGCTCCAGGGTCCTATAGAGGGTATGCAACCAATGTACAAGGGCTTTTCTTTTTTTGTTTTGGCTCTATGCAGAAAGGAAAATAGCCATGAACTCTGTCTGAACCCTGGCTCCTTTAATGGACTTAGTCCATGTTGACCCAGCAGTTCAAGCTGAAACCAGATACTATCCAGCTCACTGCTGCCTCTGCTACAGCAATCAGATTATACGCAAACAATACAGTCCATAAAGTTCCAATTTCAGACCAACAATGCTATTAAAGCACAGCATCCTCTTCCTATTAATCATTCCCAGCACTTCATCGCTCAGAGAGCCGAAAGTTGAAACACTCGATACCCCGGAATGTTACTCTTTATGCCACTGACAGTGCTCAGTGTCCATTCAACCAAGAGCATCTTTAAAGTCATCTTATAATGCTCTGTATGGCTTCATTTCTGAAAATGTCAAATTCCACATGAATTCAATTCCATTTGTATTAGTGTGCACGAGCTCTATAGCCCATAATACCTAATAATGTAAGTTCGTTTTATCGACTCAGTTCTATAAAAAAAAGTGCTTCTGCGGCAGACATAGCTACTTTCATTAACTGGCACACAAATCAAACAATCACACTGAGGTTATCCATTTTACATAGTCTAAATCGTTTAGTTAAACAATCTAATACCTGGCTCTTACCTGCCATTCACAAAAATAAAATTCCCAGCCTCCTTAGCTGTGTAGGTTGAAGGTTAAATACTTTGTTGACATAAGTCTTACAAATCTATAGTTCAAGTAAGTGGGCCAATGCTGTCCTCTGAGCCAACAAAGCAACAAGAACTGCAGAAATCTGCAAACACTGGCTTTTCATGTCAACGATGCAGTTAAACGTGCTAACTGACTCATTGTAGTTCTCAATTTTACAAATATTTAGGCATTTAGCCATGTAACGCTCTCTATGTACACTACCAGTCAAAAGGTTAGACCTGCCTACAATTAGCTGTCAGTGAAGGAGAAAAGAAATACCTTTTGTAAAAAAATAAATAAATAAAAATAGCCATCTTTGCCAAAACACAGCTAAGTACATTGAAAGTCCCCCCACCAGGACAGTGATAAGGGCCGCAAGATTAATACACAACACTCCTGCCGAGGTTTGGACAGTAATATGCTTCAGAAGATTTACAGCCAACACTACTGCAGAAGTTTGGACAGTGACATGGGTCAATAGATTTACGCTCAACAATAGTGAGGAGATGTAGACAGTGATATGGGTCAGAATATTTACCCATAACAATACTGAAGAAGTTTGGACAGTGATGTAGGCCACAAGATTAATGTCTTACACTACTGTAGAAATATTGACCATGATATAGGCCACAAGTTTTACGCCCAACACTATTGTAGAAGTTTGGACAGTGATATGGGTAAACAGATTTACAGTCAACACTGCCATAGAAGTTAAGACCGTGACAAGGTTCAGAGAATTTATACCCAACACTACTATAGAGGTTCTGACAGTGAAATGGGTAAGAGGATTTACGCCCAATGCTACTGTAGAGGTTTGGACAGAGATACGGGTCAGAAAATTTATGCCCAACAGGTATATAGAAGTTTGACAGTATCATGGGTCAGAAGATTTGCACCTGACACTACTGTATAGGTTTGGACAACAAAATGGGTCAGAACATATGCCCAACACTACTGTACAAGTTTGGACGGAGATAATCGGAAAATATTGCGCCTGACACTACTGTACAAGTTTGGACAGTGATACAGGTCAGAAGATTTACGCCAAACACTTCTTTCGAAGTTTGGACACTGATATGGGTCAGAGATCCTCGCTTAATACTGCTGTAGAAGTTTGGCCACTGATATGGGTCAGAGGTCCTCGCCTAATACTGCTGTAGAAGTTTGGACAGTGATATGGGTCAGAAGATTCACGCCCAACATTACCGTACCGTAGAAGTTTGGTCAGATGTGCTGCACTTTCGAGTTGCTTCTAACTGATTATACCGCAAAATTTGTCATAAATCAGCTTGATTCCCTTGGTGGAAAACAAGATTTTTTTTAATAAACACTGAAATTTAGGCATCGATCCCAAATCATATAAGATACTTTTTGGCTGGGCATACAGCAGGATATTAACAGGAGTAATTTAAACAAAGCACCATGCTTGAGTGTAAACTGGCAGTGCCACAGTGAGGAATATAACCAGCACCCTCTTCTTTATGAGCCATAACCATTATGCTACAACGCAGCATATTCTGTTCTCATTAAAATGGGCAGCTTGCATGGTATATGTTATTCTATAACACCCTGACTAGAGAGGGAAGAACATTTTATTGCCACAGATAAAAAGCTGATGAGCAAAAGAATGCTAGCTAAATAGTCAATTATTTCCTTTCTTTACATGAATAGTCATTCAGAAAGTAAGACAAGCATCTCAGCAGCAAATTCAAAGACTGAATGTTTTCTTTATTAAGTTACTTTCATTGTCATAATTTGATTACAGGACTCAATTGCTTTCTCAAATGACTTCTCGGGTGTCACTAAACGATGCTGATACTGTCCATTTCTACCTCACCCTGGTGTATTAGGTAGCTATCGGGCTAATTCAAGATGCTTTTTTCCACCACAATTCCACCACTGGGTACATTTACTCCTCAGCATAATCACTAATGCAGTCCACACACTGCTGTTGATGGGTTCATTCAATCACAACAGAAGTGTGCACTGAACTGGCAAAATTAGCCCATAGCTGCAATGATGTAGGCGCCACTGTTACACGCTAATTTCTTCAGGGGAACTCTAAAGTTATGAAGTGACAATGACAGAATATCAATTGAACATCAATCTTTTCCCCCTTAAACATCTTCATAAAATCATCTCCAAATGAGCTGAGCAAGTGGTTCTACATTTCCAACGTTTGTGTTTGTGCGTGCGCATATTGCAGTGCAATCCCAATCACGTATGTACACACCGTATATCAGCCAAATGATTAGGTATTAAAACCTCTAACACAGACACGGATGCAACAATTGCTAGGACACACATTAGAGATAGCTAGTCATATTACAACTCTGTTCCCAAAGCATCCATAATGACATTGGGCTTTCTGTAAAACTGCTTCCATAAAGGATTGCAAATATGGCTAACAGTTCCTTAAACGACCAATATGGAAAATATTTTCCCTCCTATTCTGTCCACCTATTAAGTGGTCTCCATTCCTAACAGCGCAGAGATGGTTGACCTCTCCAGTTATGAGACCCCGCTTTTTCACTACAGAGTTTGAAACACGGCATTTGAAATTCTTCCTGTTTTCTACATCACAAACAGACCTTGTCCTGTACAGTACACTCCTGGCAGCTCGGTATATCACCCCTGTTCCCTCCCGCAGCCTTGCCAGACCTCTCCACCTCTCTCCTGTAGCACTAGCATTACTTTTATTCATGTTTAGCTCTGTTCACTGACCAATCAGAGCACAGCTCTTTTGAGTGGGGCCGTCCACTCAAAACAACCTGTTCTTCCAGGAGTGAGAGAACAGGTAGCAAATGGCCTAGAAGCCATAGATTTTATGGGCTTTTTGCCAGAATGTTTCTAAACCTCGATGTTGGACATCTAAGTACAAATTATTTTGAAAAAACCAGCATAATATGGGACCTTTAGGGAAGTTTAGCTCAGGTTAGCTGGATAAGACCGATATAAGCAAAATGTTCCAATCAATCTTTCACACCATTTCTTCTCCCTGTCCTCCTGTTCTCAAATTACTATAAGCGACAGTCATCAAACTTACTCAGCAATCTCACTATTTGTTCTGTCTCAAATCAATGGATTACCATCTGCTACAGTTTCACAGTTTGCTGCAATAATGTAATGTTATGTTAAACACCGCTAAATAGTTTACTGTTCTTTTAAAGGTTGTATACACCCAGGCTGAGGGTTCATATTGTGCATAAATGTTTTAATTTTTGCCTATTTCAGAGTTGAGGCCTCATAATATTTTCCATTGGCGAACAGTATTCTGGAATCAGAAGAGCACGAACCCCAGGTTTACTAAACAGAGAGTCTCTCAGCAAAATGCCAATTTGGCTTAAAAATATTAACCTAGAGTCACTGCCCTTTTAAAAAATTTCTCACCCAAAATTCCCTAATTGTTTTTTTTACTTTATCTCTCTGTTGCAGGGAGTAAACAAATTAAGAAAATTGCTTTTATCATGCCAAATAACCTTTTTGCTCATGGATTATCACAGGTTTATTTTTCCCTTTTTCCTTTCCAGCGATAGGACTGCATTCCTCATTGATTAGTTTGCCAAAACGGCAAACAGCAATGAAAATAAGGAGCTGGTGATATAATGAACAAACTGACTTAGCCCCAGACTTTAAATGTATGCCTGTGTAGTCACAGACTCTAATTTATTTTGAATACAAAGTTTGTAGTTTACAAAGTAAGTACTTTTGGTTCAATTACGTGTTCTTGTACACGCATTTCCTAAGAGAGGTTATCTCTGTTTGTTGAAGGACGGGAGTAGCATGCTTGTGTTATCGTGAATAAATACCCATTTACAATCGATTCGATAAGATAAGGACACAGTAAAAGGGCAACGAGCCCAAACTCAAGCGCGTAACAGAGAGAAAGGAGCCATTTTGTGCAGCTGAGCTGATACTTTTCCTTTCATTCATGGAATAGGAAACCATGAATAATTTTTTCCAGGCATGTCCTATCCATCGCTAATCCAGGAACATGATAAAATGTAGAATGTGCGGAGAATTAGTCGAAGTAAAGGGGCGTGGCTCACTGTAAACCAAATGAAGGAGAAAAGCAAATGTGTCACGCGGCGCACCAGAGCAAACGCTTTTCGGACTTTTGTACAACCGTCGCAACATCTCGTCTTTTGTAGGGAAAAAAAGGATACCACTAAAAAGGGTCTGATTATTCTGCCCGCACCATATTTTTCAGCCATGTCCGTGATCACCTTATCTGTTCATCGATTTGCATTCAGTGGCTGTTGGTTTATCTCAATCAGCTGTCTTGATCATCTGTCAAAAGCACCTTCACCCAAGGTAGTTAGGCCCACAGTTATCAGATAGCACAGGGAGATGGATTATGTGGAGGCACTTTGCATCAAACCCTCTTCTCTTCTTTTACATTCACTAGAACAGCTGCATCCTGCGGTAAACTTCGGTCGAGAACAATACGCGAGATCCCGAGCAGAGATTCGAAGGGAAAAAGTCACCTTTCGCTAGTGATCATGGAAACCGCGGCAAGACGCTCAAGCGAATCTGTCAACAGCCCCACGCTATCCCGTACCGGTATGACATTATGCTGAACAATAGCTATAAGACACACTTCCTGCTACCTTTTGTATCCATGGCACCTTCACATAAAGAAAGGGAAAAAGAATCGCGGCCTGGAACATCAGTTCATGTCTGAGCAAAGTTAACGGGCTGTGATTTCTGTCACTTGTTTTTGTTCCCAGCAGCATCTATGCCAGGATTGTCATGTCCACTTAGAACTTCCTTCAGGCCACTGGCTGTAAAGTGTACAAAATGTAGCTACTGTTTGAGAAGCATGAAATGACTCAATTCAAATGCTGACATAAAAGCCCAATTCGAACAGAAGTGATTATCGGGGTAAAGTCTGTAAACAAGTAATTATGTCAGGATCTCTGCGATGCATTGGGCCAATTCGAATAAAGCATGTCCATAATAAGACTCAGTAGAAACCGAGATGGGCAGATCGATTCCATCTGCGCATTGTCGTCTCACCAAAATTCTATACGTTTTTTGTAGTTTACTTAGCTCTCCTAAGATTTTAACATGGTGCTGTCCAAGGAGAAGAGACCAAATTGGAATAAAGCAGAAACACTCAGTGTAGCTGCAGTATAAGGCGAAAGGAGATTCAAAGCTCAGTTTGAGCCGATGGTGCATAACCATTTGATTTGGGAGCCATTTCTGACAAAATTTGCCAAAAATGTATCTTCATTAAAACATATTTTTTGAATTCCCAATTAAATATCTTCTATATCATACAATATCACTACTACTCTTTGAGTGATGTGTCTGTCTCCCTCTGTCAGCAGTGCGTGGCGCACAACGTACGTCACTCATCGTACGTCATTACGTTACGTGACATGAACACTGGCCTTATCATTTCTCTTTGCTTCACTCAGGCTCGATTTAGCCTCGCTTCGTTTCCCACAGCCGGACCCCAAGTTTGCAGTGCTGGCTTCAGTCAGTCTGGAGCGAACTCAAAAGCCAAGGTGATCTTTCGCTACAAATCTCAGCACATTATGAGATTAACTATGAACACCCCGGCTAATTTCACCGCATTCCCTAGCGAAATGCTTGCATCGGCTACACTCACATTATATAACGCCACCGTTCATCTGTACATAACAATACGAGTATGTGCACATGCCCAAGTATCATAGAAGTAAAGGCAAGCTGATCTTACGCTACAAATCCGAGCACATTATCAGATTCACTATGAACACCCCGGCTAACTTCACCACATTCGCTAGCGAAATGCTTGCATCGGCGGGACATTCTAAAACCCTTAATGTGAAAAAAGCTTAACGCACCCTCATGCACCAAAACAGAGACCAATCAGCCCCAAATTCCTCTCGGGCCTTTCTGGTCAGGAGCGCTTTTAAATTAAAATTGAAGACTGAGGAATATGGTACTTACATCACGTTAAGCGTTTTCCCCTCCATTGACGTACAGTATATGAGGAAAAAGCTTGACATAGTTTAATGTACTTAAACAGCGACAAATAATTGGGAAATTCCTCGCAAACATCTTCGGTTTTAATTTTTTGTTTGGAGAAAGTGCTCCAGACAAGGAACGTGAGAGAGGCGTTTGGTGATTTTTGGTCGCTGTTTCGGAACATGATGCCACGTTAAGCTTTTACCTCATAATGTGCGTTAATGGAGGGAAAACGCTTAATGTGATAAAACTTCTGTTTTCTTTGGACTTCGGTTCTGATTTTTTAATAGGAGAAAGTGCTCTTGACAAGAAATGTCAAGAGAGGAATTTGGTGATTATTGGTCGCTGTTCCGGAACATTAAGCCACGTTAAGCTTTCTCCTTATAATGTGAGTCAATAGGAGGAAAAACCCTCAATATGGTCTGACGTTTGTTTTTTCGGACTTCGGTTTTCATTTTAACGTTTGTTTTCTTCGGACTTCGGTTTTCATTTTTTAATCGGAGAAAGCGCTCCTGTCCAGAAATGCCCGAGAGGAATTTGGCGCTGATTGGTCGCTGTTTTGGTGCCTTAAGCTATGTTAAGCTTTTTCCACGTTAAGCATTTCAGAATGTCCCGTATCATCGAAGTAAAGCCAAGCTGATCTTTCGCTACAAATCCGAGCACGCATTCGCTAGTATTGATTAATAAAACAAGACAATTCACACAGGCATGCACAGACATTCTTTTTAGCTATAGGCCGACTAGCCTACTTAGCAGAGAGAAAGCCTGCTGCCCGTTAAGGACAAGCAGGAGTCAATTTGATCGATTTGACTGACTTCGAATTGACTTTTGAACACCTTTCTATGCCCTTGATTTTCAATTATTTACTTTAAAAAGCTGTGGGTTGATAATTATTCTAAGAACTCTGACTGAACAGACCTTCCACAAGTGTTTCCTTCATTATGAAAAAACATCAAACAGAGGATAAAACCAGAAAAGGTCATTTCAGGTAGGAGGTGGTGCAATATTTTTCAAAATATTTGAATTCATAAGGGATTAGCACTACTTACAGTTATTTTTACAAAGCATTTCACAGTAGAAAAAGGACACTGGAATACCCACTGATATGGGGGTGTGCAGTCTGTAAAAGTTACTGAGATTGCAGATTCATACGAGACTAAAATAGCGGCAATGCTTCAATAATTATAACATTACCCCGCCGACCCCTGTAAAACTAATCCCGTCCAAACACAGCTAATATCAACATTTCTGGTAAAATATGAGCACATTCATAGACCAAAAAAAAAATTGAACAAAAATCATGTTTTTAATAATCCTTATCCTAAGAGCATTTGAATTGAGGAAATGTTTTAATTGTTTTGAACACTAATTGCGAGGCCTGAAATTATTTAGTATCATTTGTATTAGCACTAATAATGAGAAAGCAGGCTTTGCACATCGCAGGGAGTGATGAAGAATGCCTAATTAGTGGACTTTTTCCATTCCTAAAGGACAATATACTTAATTAAACAGATACTGTACCGAAATCTTACAAATCAGATAGGCTACAGCTAAAAGTAAACGCAATTAATCAAATATATGAAAATGAACGTTTCCAGGAAAGTCAAAATGAGATTGGTAGATATGATTTCATTTCTCAATATTTATTAATTGCGGTCCCTTTGGTTAGCAAAACAGAACAGGCCTTATCTTTAAACTGTGAGGAAATTTCCTCTAACAGCTCTCATCTCTCATTTTCATGAACTGCAAGTGCAAATGAAACAAGTCTTCAAAACAAGGCTTTAAAAACTTACTAGTCAGGGGTGCCTTTGAGGATATTTAATTAAAATCTAATCCTGCATTCATTAAGGCTCACATAAATTAAGCTGTCATTCATAAGATTTATGGATTCTCATTTGCATATTGCATACAATTCATCAATTACTCAAGTATGAAAGGGGGACATTTCCATGGGGGCCAACTGCTTCCCTGCCAACACGTGAAATGAGAGACGAAAGAATGTCAGCCATTCTAACAGAACTCACCCTCACGACGTCTGCCGTCCATTTCATCTCATCCACAGTCATCCCTTACAAGTCTGTACACACGCCGACTACAGTTTCCAATTATTTCACCTGTCCGCGGAACCTAACTTTTTAATGGCGAATACATACGGCTCAGTCCGACTCCGCTTCCTCTTCACTCGAAATGTACATCGTGATGCGTGCGCACTGCGCTCTCGCTTAAATAAAAAAAAAAAATTGAATTTCTTAGGTGAACGGGAGACGGGGAAAAAAATGCAGTAATCGTTATCTGAATTTGAATGTCAGGCCTTTTAGGCCAAATCATATGCACGCAGGCAATGATAATGATATATTTTCCATCACACAAGTATCTGGTATTATTTTCTGACAAACTGTAGCGAAAGAGCTGTTTATTGTTTATGATTTTCTGGAGTGCGGGCCCAGGGAGGCGCAGTATGGTGGCTGGTAAGTGCTTAAAACAACCCGAGCATGAATGCATCTCAGACAAAAGGTCAGGGAAAACAAACAGACGACTCAAAGATGAATCCGATTAATCAGGTCATTAATATGCATGGCTGATTAAGCTCCGAATATGAAAATCACCGTCAAACGCGCTCTTTCCGCGACACATTTTTATTTCACTTACCTATTTATTTCACGTCTACTTGAGCCGGCTTTCAGATATTCAAAAGTGCATCTGTCCTTCTGACGGATTCCAACAAACAGGTTTGTATTAAAGCCCCGCTGTTTTTACAGAACAGACAATGGCAAAGTTTCTCTGGTGCAAAGATTAATTTCCAATTAATCCCAAATTCTGGCAGAGGAATACAGCGGTTATAATAACGGAAAAGTCAGCCAGAAGGGTATTTAATGCGTTCCCCGTAGAACAGGCAGTGAATAGCGGGAATAAAGGCTGCCATGTTTTAATCCGTGCCATTGTTCAGGGAAATTGTACTTGAAAGTCAGTTAAGATGATAGTTAAGACCTTAATGTGCTTTTAATTACAATACTTATCAGGGACGGATCCAAAATAAAGACAGCGGTAAACAATACGCTGAAGGTGATGCACAAGTCATTTAAAAATTATTACCAGAAATAATTTGACAGCGCCCCCCAACCAAAGCTCAGTGCTAACCTCCAATAACAGATCTGGGCATCCTTTAATTTGCATTTACTATTATGCTATTTTTTTAAATGGAAAATGACAACGCTCATAGAAGGTTGTTTTAATTTTAAGCATATAAGGAAGTTTCCCAATATATATGAAAGCAGACAACAAAAAATAAAGAGGCATCATTCCTTGTGCAACATAAAAAACATGCAATCATAAAATCAAAGAATTTGCAATTTTTCTTCTTTCTTTCTTTTTCTTTCTTGCCATAGGACCTCCTGACAAACACATGAGGGGACGTACAGTCTGACTCGTTTGAGTTCCAGTGAATTCAGCTCAGTGGGCCAGTAAAGTCACCCTTGCAGAGTTGTCTGTGGGGGGGGTATGGTGGTGGTAGGGAATCAGTTTTGTCGAAAACGCCCATTCAGGGACAAAACAAAGTCGCAGAAGTTAAACAGGAAGTCCTTAATGATTAACATTAATTGGACGGAGCATCCGAATCCTGAGCGAGACATTAAACAGAAATTATCTCCTGTCTGTGCCCTTTTTCAATAATTAATGGAATGTAAATAATGTGGGGAGTTTAAAGCGATTGGCGGGAGAGGAAGGGCGATGTTTACATAACGCGCGGCGACGCCGCTCGGCGTGAAGAGAGGTTACAGGCCGAGCCACTCCACCTCTCACAGTCAGATACTGTTTGAGTCCTGAGGAGCGGAATCAAAGCAGTAATCTGGGGCGGCCAGCAGAGGCGTCCGATAGTATTCGGACACCGATGCCATTTCCATGCTGTTAGCACAATTCCAGCCTGATCTAAAATCAGTGAATATGATATTAAAGTATAGACTGACAGATAATTAAGGATACATACTGTACGTATTGCATGAGGCATGTAGGAACTCCAGCCCTTACCGCTGTAGAGTGTTTCAGACCAAATGCCTGCTGATTGCACCATATCTCCTCCTAGAGATGTATTTTTTGATGGCCTTCCCAGGGGCAACAATTGTGTGTGTGTGGGGGGGGGGTTTAAAAAAAACCAATAAAATCTACATCAGCTCCCAAATCTCAGGATTTATGTCCTCGGGGGCAGCCATGGGGGGGTCTTATTGGAGTGTAACACTCAATAAAACTGCTACTTCAGTTCCCACCGAAAGATTGAGGTCCCCCCCTACCAAACACACAGACAGAGACACCAGATATGTACCTGTAATACTTAAACCACACAAATAATGATGACACCAGACCATCGGCACCTGCTCAGTGAAGGGGTGGGCACGAACAACATAGGACTCAGTAAATTACTGCCTCTGCTCAAACAGAGAACTCCCTCTTCAAAAAAGTGCCCCCCTCCCTCCCCAAGGCTACAAACACCACACTCAGCAGTTGCACCTGTCCTAAAACATGATCATATAATTGTTCATAAACAGTTAGCAAGATATCACCGGAGTTACAGTGTGTGTATATATGTATTTTTCTCTCTCTTTCTGATTAAGTGTACGTCACAGGAACTAAAACGCTTCAGCTCTACCTTCTAATAACCTGCAGGCACTGGGGGACATGACAGCATGATGAATATCACAACAGACAGCTCCAATATGGTACAATTTTAGGCGATCAATATCTGGCCGCAATATAAGAAAGGAGGAGCTGATATTAGTCTACACAGTGTATTACAGATGAGCTACATTTCTGCTTTCTGCACTCCAGCTAAGAGCTCGGGCCATACATCACTCATATCTGAGAGGACATGCGCGCGCACACACACACGCCCACACACACACATACACACACACACACGCATACATACACACACAGGTTCATACACTACCACACACGCACATACACACATGTGCAAACATACACAAACACATACACATACATGTGTTCATACACGCTACACACGCATGCACACCCACACACGACAGACAGACATACACGTTTGCACACCCATCAAAGTGTATACAAACACACTCACACATATGCTTGCAAACACTCACGCATGCACACACACACACATACATACTTACAAACATTCACGCATGCACACACACCACCACATACACAGGTGCACAAGCAGACACTGGCACACACAGACACAAGCACGCTTGCATTCACACACATGCTCATACACACACATACACAGACACACAGACACACACCTTCTCACAGACACACACGCAGAAATCTAATCACAGCAGTGGCATCTGTTTAAAATCACGTTTTGCCCTCGGAGCTTTCGGCTCCTTGTACAACACGAGTGTGCACTCGAAAATAAGCCACGTTTGAGAGCACCACGCATGATGCCGCAGTCAATTATTCATGAGAAACCTCCTAAATTTCATCACACACTAATAATAAAATATCATGCCACTCAGATGGGATCTTACCTCTTTAGACTACTTAAAACTGTTTGTACGGTGGCAGATGGTTTTTAAAAATTAAAATAATGTTTTCCTTGACTTCACCATCCACTTCAAGGCTCGGGGAGCACACAGGCCGAGGCTCACAGCTAACAGGCTGCTCCAGAAATTACTGAACCCAGAAGAGTGGTTCCACAGCCTCACTGCCTTCTGTCTGTATGCACTGGGGATGAGTGTGTAATTCCATATCAGGGTGTGTGTGTGTGTGTGCGTGAGTGTGTGTATATGCGTGTGCATATTTGGGAATTCCTGAAATCATATTATTCCATATTTAAAAAGTCCAGGCAAAATCGTGAATATTTTATCCAATTTAAACAGGTAAAAAAAAAAAATCAATGTTTTATTGAATAATGTGTCCTCTGTTAAAACTATTTTCCTTTCAATAATTAGTGTTAATTAAATTTAAATCTGTATTATAGTACTGTCTATACCAATTAAGCAGTATTGGGCCAAATTATCACTGCACCATTTCATTTTCACCAAAGCTATTGTGTTCACAGTTGCCTGTAACTGTGAGTGAAGCTCCGGAAGGTTCAGTCCAGTATGTTAGGGCTCGTGATCCTTACCACCATGGGGCAGCATTCGCTACACATCTGACTAAATAAAGATATAACCTCAGTTTCCTGTGAAAACTGCTGTAGACCGATAATTCAGAGAAATCCTTCAGTCTGAAATAACAGATAATACTATATTAATTTGTTAAAATGACAAAAGAAAAAACAAGTCTGACAAAGAGTTATGTCACAAGAGAAGAACACAACAATGTTCTGAGGGGATCCTCCAGATTTCAGTAATGAATGGTTTATAGGTACAACCCAAAGAGTGTATTTTTTTAATGTGCTAATTCAAATAAATACGGAATTCTTACAATGAGACTGAAATATGTAAACTGTGCTTCAAAGTTCAAAATGAATATGAGGGTTGGTTTTCTGCCTTCGAACAAAAACAGTGAGAAAAATAGATTTTATATGAAACAAAACAAGCATTTTGGGAGAGGAGGTTGAGGAGGCTGAAGCTCTAAGAACAGTTGTCGAGCACCGTATCGTTACTGAGTAGCTGCCCCTGATCGTCAGCACTGAGGGTTGGAGTGGGGTCAGTTTTTTGAGAATGAAGTCAGTCTTCCACTTTGAATACTAATGAAGAGTGACGCTGTTTTAGAGGACTGTAGCTCCTACGCCGTATGCAGTACCATAAAGACTACAGTCCGCTCAGCCTGAATTATAAATCGAGGGTAAACAAATCAACACATACAGGTTAAGTGAGCAGTAAGGGCTCGATCTGGCTCATGTTTAATTACTTAATTTGATATTTACAACACCCAATATTTTACCAGCATTTCTTGATAAGCACATGACTGGCAGCTGAGTCGTTACTGGTTGGCGTATTCAGCCAATGAGGTCATTTTGCCAGAGAGAGACAGGTTCACTAAGACCGGGCCACCAGAACTGGCATTGTCTCCCCAGTATAGATCGAAACATTTAAGAATTAAAGCCTTTAACTACTGTTTCACGGTCCAAACATTTCTGGACCTTACAGCATTTCAGTGAAACAGTGCTAAAGTGTGCAGCACTGTAACACAGGTGCATTACATTACATTACTATCCTTCAGTGACAAACATACTGTAGCCAAAAATCACACATTACATATTTTTATTGATTCCCCATTTGATCCCGTCACACCTGAAAATATCCATTAGTAATTATTCTCAAAGAACAGAGAGACATTATTAATAACTTAATACCATAAAGTCAGGCCGCTCCGAAGCATAATTACATTTCAGTAACAGGTAAGGCTATTAGGAGCATATAATAACCTTACATGTAATTTAATGTACTGTACATTCAGCTTTATAATTAATGTAATTTCTCTTCTTCGTACCTTCAGAGGAAATGAACACACACTATGGACTGGGCTGTCAAAAGCACCACGCTAGAGACCTGGCCTGGGTTTAAATAGAAGTTAAAATGAATTCAAATCTTCTTGCCACATTTGGCCAAGCTCACCTGATATTTCGGACCAAATAAAATCATGAAATCATGAAGACAAACTCCAGCCTTCAGCTATTCTTAAAAGGTTTTATAGCTATCAGGCAAAATCAAATGATGAACAGCAAAGTATTTGAATCCAAAACAAATAAAATTTGAATCAAAACAAAGCTATATCGCTGCTGGGGACATAGCTACTCACTTCACGACACGCTGTGGTTTATTTTAAACATGCCATAAAAGGGTTGAGTTAAACAGTTTGTAAAGTTAGACAGGACAAAAGGAATTAACTCTTATAATGCCCACCATCACCTCTCATTAGGTCAGGGAACTGAGAACAGGGACCTGGCACTGCCAACAGGGTGATGCAGCTGTGCTGTTCAGCTCGACATAGATTACACAGCGCATTCCACACAACACATCCCCAATGCAGAGAACGTGCCGATGTTTCATTAGAGGCTGATAAACACGTAACACATATGCGCCACATCCAGTGCGCACACTCTGAGTGACCAGCCTGAGGAGCATTCTGGGATTATTTTTCTGCACATATTCCCAGAATGCAACTGGCTGACAGAGAAAATTAATGATTTTTTTTTTTTTTTTTTTTTTTGGAGTGGGAGGGGATCATATCACATTCAGACAGAGAAAATGAACATTTGGACATCTCAGAAAAGACGCGTCTGACAACTGTAGAAAATTATTAATGGTTCTCTGCGCGACAGATTTGAATTCCAGGCTTTTCTGCTGGTGAATGGAGAGACACACTGTCACATTACAGTTGGTCTACGATCGAGATTCAATCACAAGCTGAAACGTTACTTAACTAATGAAGGAGGATGTCAGCATTGCTACATAAATAATGTCTGAATACATATTAAGGCTTTCAGCTGCAAGTCATCCAACACAGGACAGACTTAAATATAAATATGAATATCAAACAGCATTATCCCATTAGAAAACATTTTATTCAAATGGAATATAAAACATTTAGCCAAGACAGACTCAAAATAAATAAGCCCGTACAAGTACAGTTCAGTCCAATGCTTTCAACTCACACGCAACCATAGAGAAGAATGGCTACAACAGAGAATGCTCATTTATAATTACATAATGCAGCACGTATTTATTGCAGTTTTTATAACACAAAGCTCCGTGTATTGCCCGTTATTTGACATACTTTGTGGCTTTTGTACATATGTCCCTGAGCAGAGCGCAGTAAAATAATGATAAATGCGTGACAGCAATCTGGAAGAACTGGGCAATGTAATTTTATGCATGTGGGCTGAGTATCAATAAAGATGGCTGATAAATCTGTGTGAACAGAGACAAAAGTTGCTGTTGTTTAATATTTCAAATCCCCAGCGAGGGATAAAAACAGCCGTACTGGGAGCAGTAAACAGGTTGAAGAACAGAAAACAGAACTACACCATAAAACACAAAGTGGTCGTATCTGTGTGCATATATATGCGGGAGAGGGGGAGGGAGAGAAAGAGAGAGATGGAGAGAGAGGGGGAGGCAAGGTGAGAGGGTGGGAGGGAGAGAGAGAGAAAGGGAGGGGAGGAGGAAACTGAACAAGTGTGAGAAAGACAGAAAAAGAGGAAGACTGGAGAGAGAAACAGATTAAGCTGGCGAAAGAGGGCAAGAACTCTTCATAATGTTTATTATGGACACATATATGACATTATAACTGTATATTACATTATAAAACTGCAAAATTTTTAAAATGAGGCCTCCACTGTCAGCAGACGTACAGTACAGTGCAACACTTCTTGCAGAACAAGACTGTTTTGACTCTCCGAACGTCTTTGGGGGCGATTACCGCGAGTAAGTGATGGGTTACCGAGGCGGCGAATCAGTTCATCTCTCCCCTTCCTTCCGGTGTGAAATATCTGGAATTGGATAATTAAAAACGTGTCAGGTGAAAGTCCAAACCGGTTTCCTCTTGGTGTGTGTTCTTACATCACACGCTTTGTTCGTCTTATTAACCTCCTCCGAAGCTCACTGCGTCTTTAAATGAAATCTTTAGCCCCTTACATGTGAAATTAAAACCGCGCTCCCTTGAGCCATTTTAATTATTCTCCCTCAGAAAAACTTCCACTTTGTCTGTCCCTTTTTTTTCTCCATCAGGAAGTTGCCCACTCCCACTCGGATTGTGCTGGCGGGGCTCAGCTCGTGCCCGTTTTAGCGAGGCCCTGTTAAACTGTCACCTTGCACTGCCCTTATCAGAGACGCACTCATGCTGAGAGACGGGAGTGTTTGCTGGTTTCCCCACTACATTATCTCACTCATTAATCACACACCCCGGCCTTCTGTTACCGCACATCCACGGCCCCCGCATCTCCAGTTTGACTCGCTTCATGAGATCGGGTCGCGTTTGAAGCCCTTTTTATATTTTAGCAGAGCCGCCGGTTTGACCTGGTCAGCAGCACGGAGAACTTAATGACAGGCTGTATTTTTTTCCCAGGCAAATATTGACCTACAAATAAAACCACAGTGCACTGGTATTAAAATGGATTGTTTGTATGATTACTGAAATTCACAGCTTTTATTCTCTCATCCTCTACCTTTTTCTTAAAAGACCAGAATAAAATGAATCAGTTTTGAGGGTATTTACATTCAAACTGAGAGAACAGTGTTGGAATTATAGCTCTATAAAACTGTGCCACCAGCTCAATGCTCACGGCCCTCGCCATACATCCTGCTCAGATCTGAAGAGGCTATTTTGCAGTATCATTAAGCAATTGAGTCAAATTAATATAATCACTTTTAAATCCTATTCAAAAATAAACACTGAATTAAAGCTATTACAGATTACAATGAGGAGAACGAACAATGAGAAATGAATCCCACTGATGATTTATTGACGCGGATTTTCTTTTCTTACGTCGTGAACATTACATCGAGGGAAGTGTTTCTGTGGAAAGACAGCAGGAGGTCACTTTAAGACAGTGCAAGGAGCGATTCTCTGGCAGAGTGAAGTGATCATACACACTGAGTGGATCCTGCGTTATTGTCAGTTCTGCATTGACGATGGCCTGGATATTGCGATGCCTCTCAGACAGCACGAGTAGTCTACGGTTTCATCACTGACCTGACTGAATCTGAGAAATTCTGAGCATTTATAAAGCATTTGAGATGCACACAACACTCTGAAAATAATGTCTTTCAATAAATTGTGTCAATAAATAAATAAATAAATAAAGTATTGTCATGCACAAAAGTCAAACGGTTTGAATGAGGAATTAAAATGCATCAAAGGAAAACACGAACGCACGATCACTTGCCCGAAATTATTCGCATAATTTACACTCAGCAGCTTTTCCCCAATTCAGTACAAAATAGATAAACATGACCACTCCCATGACTGAGCGCTTGCTTGTCAAAAATACACAGAACTTCCGCAGCCGGTGACATTCGTCCTCACAAAATACAGCACAAGCCGTATTACCAGGATCTAACTTCTTCAGCTAACAGGCATTTAATTAATGAGAAATGTTCTGCATAAAAGAAAGAAAATCAGAAATATAAATAAAAACCCCAACATATTTTGCAGGCCGCCATCTATTCCATAAAAACACAAAGCAGTCCTTTACTTTCAAGTACTAATGTGACCCTTTGCACGGTAGATTTTTATTTATTTATTGCAAGTCAGCATTTTTGAACACTATTGCACTCAATTAAAGTGATGATGACATCACCATACAAATGGAATTTTAAGGACATTCTAATGGCAGTTGTGATTACACACCTTAAAGGGTTAAACGAGTGATACGCGCCATTTTGTTCCACTTAAACAGTAAACTCTGACACAGAAGACTAATGCTGTAGAAATACGAGACTTGCCGAGCTGCATGGAGAGAGGTTTCATGACAAAGAAAAAGACAATTCATTTGAAGACAGCCCACACACACACGCACACACACACACACGCTCACACACAGACACACGCACACACAAAGACAGGAACTTTCAACTTTCTTCAAACCTTGACAGCAGCTGCTAACCTATTTAGTCCCAGGAAGAGAGGCAATAATGACCAAGGTATGAACGCAATCGCCCCTGGCATTCCTGCCCACAAACACTGACCCAGGGTCAGCCTTAATCTACACCTCAACTATTACCAGTTGATTCAGGGTCAGTTTAGCCATCTTTAATCCACCTAAACCATTAAGTGGTAAAGGTGGCAAACTGACTTCAGCACAGTAGTGGAAGACACCCACTGTAATATAGCTGCAGATAAAACAATTATGCTGCCAGTCATTTCAACAGTTTTCACGTCGTCATTGAATTGTAATCTCAAAAAATATAGATTTTGAAGTCAGCCAGGCTAGATTTTGTTGGTTTGATTTTGTTTTGTTGACCATTTTTACAGCACAGAAAATCGCTTTTATTCTGTAGCTCAGGACACATTAGAGTAAATTTCAACTGCAGAGCAGAGGAACAAACTCTGGAAAAGACTGAGATTTCCTGATTAGTCCCCATAGCAGGTACCCACACAGAAATTCCCCAAATAGGACCACTAGCAGTTGCTTACTAAACACATCAGTACAAACACATTAATATGCTAGTACAAATAATGCCAATTTTTGTTTGTAGTGCATGAGCCTATTTAAGGCTTTATAACTCAGTATTTGTGTCACAGAGACTCTGGAAAATTATTCCAGTGAAGCGAGACATTTGAAAATTCAATTCCAGAATTATTTAGCAGTTAAATTTTGGAATTTACGGATAATATCCAGCTATAGCAAATTAGCCATGTAAAGTTCCATTCACAGCAAACAGACTGGATACATTTCAAATCTAACAGTCATGTATATGCTTTGACCACATTTAGCTGAAGTGCATCATCATAAAGCTTATCTTCTTTCTCCTGTTCGGCCGTCAGACTCGATATGATCATAAATCATCGCCACTGTGTCTCTGCTCTCCGGTGCCCCACATTACCTTGTCCTGAGGTTTGAGTTTTTCCCAGGTAGCGTCTAATAATAGACCGTCTGCAGTGTAATTCTCAAGGTTTCCAGCTCTGTTGCTGATACTAACCAGGAGGCCGGTGTAGATGGACGGCCGAGCTTTGAGGCGCTAGGACGGGCATTCGTTTGTACGACACGATGTGCTTTTCCCTGCCACAAGGTAACGGACAACAACTACATTATCACTTACCATGTACCATACTCTCCATCCCATCCCACCCCCCCCTTTTACTCTCCCGCAATTAGCGCCTTACCAGCCGCCAAAGGCCTCAACGTCAGCCGGGCGATGACTGAAATCTGAATAAATGAGCAAAGTAAATAGTTTAGAGAGAGTTTACCCAGGGAACAATAGGCCTCTATGAGGCACATGGGAGTGAAAAATAAGAGTAGAGGGGGACAGAGTTCTGGAGCGCTGTCGGGGGGGTGGGTAGGGGGGGGGGCCCACACAATGTGGCCCTTCTCCTTCAGCAACTTGTTATCAGGCGGAACACAGAGCCCCCATTCAATCTGCATTTAAATACATTTTATCCCGCGCGCTCATTTGCATTCATTTCTCCCATTATATTTGGAAATGGACGAACGTCTCGCCGGCACAATGCGGCAGCCTATCACCGGCGAGCGAGGAGCCCGCACCTGATGCCAATTTAGCCGCGCGAGTGCTTGCGTCCTTTCATCGCCACGGCGTCCGAGCGCTCGATCAGACTCACGAACCTCGGGCTCCTTCCCACACTCCTCAAGACTTTTTCAATTGGATTTACTCAAAGTGACAAAACTGTTTTTGGCTTCAGACAGAATGCCTTCTTTTTTTTCGTTCATTCTTTCTTTTCCCCCTCAATTTTTCACACAATTTCTCCCTCCCTCCCTCACTCCCCCCCTCTCTCTCTCTCCCCCCTTCTCTCCCTGCCCCATACTAAGAGTCGCTCGGGGCACCCTGAGAAAGAGGCGTGTCCATGATTCTCATTGGCTACTGATTTCCACTATTTGTCCAGGATTAGGCCCCACTTATCTGTGAAAGAGACAGCAACATGTGGAGGCGGACTGACAGGCGGCGATACGCTCCCGCTAACGGGCGCTTTGTGCTTCGCGGATCCGAGCTTAGGCCGGAGGGGCCAGGCCTCGCTTGCGGATAAATTCGGCTCTCTGCCGCAGTCAATTACCGCCACTAATTCATACGGCAACGGAAGGTAAATATTTCATTACCTTTTCAAATAAACACTCACTCCGGACTGATGAAGTACCATCAATAATCTGACAAGAGCAGTTAGCATTAACAGGTTTCTACATAACGCTAAAAACATTTTCACAGTCCCTGTGTATCCGTTTGGTCTCTAGGCTGTTAGATTTTATACACAAACACAGCTAACTTTGTAAACAAGAGCCATCAGGAAATAGCACATCCCCCCAGGCCCAGCAAATTTAGAGATTTGAAAAATTCCAAAATAGTAAAAGGTGGTAAATCCACCACTTGGTTGATTGATCTTTCCCACACCCTAAATAATCATGTAAAGTTTTATGATAATGTATCATAGCTCAGATAGACGGTATGGTGAAATGTGATTGGCTAATGGTGGCCATCTTGTCTGCAAAATAACCTTGTACCTATAGATATCCTTAGGGCCCTTGACCAACATGAGACATGCAAATATTGAAGTTGACCGGGCAATTCGTTTTGGAGTTATGGCAATTTGTTTGCCATCGTGCCACCGACAAACGGATCTACAGCAACTTGGTAGGCTTGATCGTAATGGCCTGTAGATGAGTGATCTCAAGTTTAGTGATGATTGGACATTGCTTTCAGGAGATAAAGCTCATTTTAGCAATAGAGGTCACAATCACAACATTCACTGACTTCAATGTGGCCACACCCACGTATCTTGTATTAGAAGGCCTTGGTCTGAAGATGTTGAGTGTGCAATTTTACACAAATTGGTTGCACTGCTCTAGAGGAGATGGAGGTTAAAGAGCTTAGGACATGAACTTCAGCTCTGTTTTTTATGTGATAAAATGCAACAGAGTACCTATCTTGAACAATAAGTGAAGGTTTTAATATCGTGTACTTTACGCAATGTTTAAAAAAACCGCATTTTATCTGCTAAATTATCCACTTGAGGGAACGCCCCCTTTGCCTCAATCGAGAACATTTGCCCTGGGCCAGCTCAGCCACGTGACGTCATAGGTTGTACACGGATTGTGTCTGGGTGGTTAGCTGTAGTTCTCGACTCTGGTCTGGACGGAAAATATCTTAAAGAATGGACCAACAAAAATCACCGAGAGTGAACGGAAAGCGATGTGTAGTGTGGCGATGCAGTGCAACTGCGGCCGAAAGATGCAGAGATATCGAGAATATGGACAAAACAAGTCCAATGTACTAGTGCCGACTTTGCTGACCCAGGCAAGCCCGGGTCACTGAAACCTACGATATGCGGCCAACATTTAGAGTATTCATGTTTTTACATATCATTTTTTATTATTATTATTATTATTATTTGCGGAACCAAAATCGTTTCTCTGCACTGCCTGTTCAATAGCCAGCCAACTCGCTGTACAGTGTGATCTAGCTAGCAAAGTAGTGAAATGATACTATTCACGGCGCTCTATTTATTTCTGAGCACTGTGTGCTTGCTAGCTTACTACCTAATAATAGCAAGCTGCAAGATATGGTTTACACATGTTGTGATATCATTCACGACTATATATTTCTGCGCACTGCGTGTTCGCTCGCTAACTAGCTAATAACAGCAAGCGGCGAGGTAAGGCTTGCACGCATTGTTTCTCGAGCTCATGAAACAGTGCACAGAAATGAATAGCGCTGCGAACATTATCATTTCACTACTGGCTAGATCAGGCGTGAGTTCAACCACCACTAACGCTATTCTTAACCTAATATATTATACTGTATATGGTCTTGTTAGGTAAGGTAACCAAACGTCAGGTCTATTGAACTCACATAAGGTTGAAAAGTGAGTAGGCTGGTTATCCAACACGCCATGCACAGAAACAATTGTAGAACCGGAATAATAATCATTCCGCTACCTGGCTGGTAAGTGTTGTACAGTTCGGGACAGGCGGAGACACTGACAATAAGCTGTCTTCATTGCTCGAGTACTCAGGCTGGAATCTGTATGGTTCTGTATCCCGTGTTGAGATGCTTTCACACCGGACGCAAAACGAATTTTTTTCGCACAACAGATTACATTCAAAGTCAATGCAAAGACGCGAACACAGGCGAAACGTATTTGCGTCTTTGCATTGACTTTGAATGTGATCTCTTGAACGAAAAAATCCGTTTCGCGTCCGGTGTGAAAGCAGCTTTATGTTGAGTTTCCTCATCTTCCATAAAAAGTACTCTTCTTCATCAAAATGGACAGATTCAATTGAAAATTCTGAGGAACTATCGGAATCTGACTCGGATACCATCGTTGATGGACGCACAACCGCCCACCGTGTACAACTTATGACAAGACCACACAGGGGAGTGCCAGAATCGCATTTCTGTGTTACTCAGAATGTTTGTTAATGAGAGGGGCGGGGCAAGTAACAAAAATAGCGATTTTTGTTAAAAATTATTTTCTACATTTTTTTTTAGGCAGACAATGGGAATTATTTTAATTGTACCCTGTTATATTCATAAACTTGCTCAGTGCATGTCCTAAGCTCTTTAAAAGTTAAAACATTCAAAATGGTGGAATGTATACATACGCAAATGGGCTTGACTAACAGAACATGGACAAATTCGCGTGTACTCACAGAATCCATTAGAAAAAGAATTTTGTCTCTGAAACCTATGTTTCAAAGGTTATAGGTCAAAATGTCAAGTTTGCCGTTTCAACACCACCCAGCAGTCAACTAATATAAAAATTCAAAAGTCGCAAAAGGCACTACTGCAGTACTAGATTACTGTTCATAGAAAGTTTTGTGAAGAAACAGTGAACAATTCTTGATTTATGGCCTGTAAACAAAAATAATTACAGATGGATGTCCGGATGGATGGACGAACGGACTGACATACAGTACAAGCTGATAGCTATATCCCCCCATATTTCTGGCGGGATAATAAAAATGGCAGAAGCCAGCATTAATTTGCTCAATGACACACCAGGCAGGGTCGACGACCTGCCACTTGCTATAATGAATAAAATGCAGGTGTAAGATCCACACGCACATGTAAACACAGTTTAATACGCAAGCACAGATAGGTGCACACGGGTTTGGTTTTGCATTTCTCGTTCTCAATTTAAAACGGCAAAAGTATTTAAAGCATTAATAGAAAGCCCACAGACACCGTGTTGGTTCCATCTGACAGAAAAGCTCCAGCAGTCTTGGAGGAATCAGCAGCTGAAATAAACACATGGGGTGGTGGGGTGGGGGGTGGGGGGTATGGCGGAGGACCCTGGCGCTGCTGCCTCATTAATCACTGCTGCGTCTTTGACCTTTCATTTGCCAAGGGCAGGAAAGCATGGAGGAGGGCGAGGCGAGCCGCCATAGATATGCTAAGTCCAGAAGATGCCACAACACACTCTTAATGAAGAGTGAAATTAATCAGCTTCACAAGCTGTAAGAGGAATCGGGCATTTCCCAGCCCATAGGTGGTATCCATGGCTGTGAAAACCACGATGGACTCATTTACAACTGCTATCAAAAACCAGGAGAAACATCAAAAAATACATCCTATTACTACAGAGGCCTGGACTGCGAACCAGACATAAAGAAAAGAGGGGTTGGTACGGTTAAAATTGTGCTTAATGTTGCCACGCTGGCTGTCATACATTCAATTACACGCACAATCATATAATTTCGAGAGAATATTAATCACTGAACACAGGTACAGAATATTGATAGCAGTATGCACCAACAAGTGTATTTTCATAATCAGGCTATACTCAGCATAATGAAGGACAGAGAAAACATAGAAGACAGCATAGTGAATGAAGAGGAATATTGCTTCAAATGCCCCCATATTAATTCTGGTTTAGGAATTCGCAAAACACCAAGATTACTTTTTTAATTATGAAACAGTCAGAGAAGCGAAGGTGTAATACCAGTATTTTTTTTTTGTTTGTTTGTTAATTTTAAATCTGTCATGGCACCTGCATTGGCTATGTGTTCCACATTGGAGGCTACACTATCTGTGCTGTAACACCCTAACCAGTCCAGTGTGTCCAGCGCCCGGTTCAAAAGGAGTGGTTATTCAGAAAGACATGGAGGGAGCACCTCCTGCACATACTGCTGCACAGGCCTATACATGACTGTCTGCTCATTCTGCAAGCCGGCTACATGACGCAGTGGGATCTGCGAAACATGAATGAAACTGCACAATCATTGCACCCAACTCAGTCATAATGACAGGGATTGTCTTCAGATCCAGACATTTCCAGCAAAATGGCTGCGGTTCCCGCTCAGATTTAATACTTATTGCAAATGGTGCTACCAGCAGCCACCAATAAAGTACAACAGTTTGAATGTTGTACCATAGAAATGGGACAACCTTAGATCTTGAAAACAGTGCACATTTAAGAAGTGGACCGTCACTTCTTAAAACTCTGACTCAAACTGTAGCAATTTACAAGGAGTTGAGGCTTAAGAATGAAGGCCTTGGATTAATCAGATGATTGGAGATCATGTTAATTAAATTCAGAATGATACTTCTATCATTTCCTGTGCAGTGATTCTCCTCAAGCTCCAGCCTCCTTAGCAAACTGATTTGTGCGATTTCATTAAGAAATAGAAAAACTCAACCGGATCACGCAAGACAAACTTAGCCTGGCGGCACCGGCAAGGAGAAACATAATCCAGCCTTTTATCCTTTTATGAAAGCATGGCTCTTATTTATTGCCGCGATTGGAAAAGCGCATCGAGGGAATTTATCAGTGTTGAGCGAACACAACGGCCAGGGCTGCTCTCCTGCACTAATCCACTCGCTCCGATGCTCAAGTGAATTCTAATAGAATGCGGGAGATGCGAGATTCGCCTAAACGGTCTTCGGGTATCGCTAACACGGTGCTAAGGAGGGTGAAGAACACCTCACGTCAGACTCAAAGCGCCAAAAGAGGACACATTAACCGCACCTTCACCAAGAAGGGTCTCTGCACGCTGCTCTGTGACATCACAGAGGGACCCTGTCATGCTCAAACCTGTCTTTCTTTTGAAAAAAATGGCTCAGTGTGTGGGCTTTCTCAGCAGCGACCATGACTCTTCATTTTTTAGGCATATTTCCAGTTCTCCTCCAGAAAACTGGCTCACTAGCACCACCCTGGATGGTGCTAATATATGTCAAAAAAAAAAACAAGTGCGAAGTCACTGAACCTGCGTTGCTGCACGGGTGTTATGTAGAAGTATGCTTTGGTGAATAAAATTTGCATTGATTGAGTGATGGTGAATTGTTATGATGATGATGACGACGACGATGATGACAGATAGATGCAGCCATGTGGAAAAGATAAACTGGAAAGGATTTTGGTGTAGCACACTCATCTTCAATAATGACCTGCCTTGGGTCAGCCACTTATTTTGCGAGTTATCTCGATCACGTCGTTTGGTGGCCATCTTGGATTTTGATGTTGTGATATCATTTTCAATAAGAACATGCAATAGGTCAAGATGCAACACCATATCAAATTAAAAGCTTCTAGGCCACTTATTTTTGGAGTTATTGCGATGACGCTGTTCCAGCAGATCCATGGCTGTGGCCATCTAGGATTTTGATGCAGCACACCCATTTTCAACAGTGACCTGCCTTAGGTCAAGACACATCAGCATACCAATTTACAACGTCCTACGACACATATTTTTCGCGTTCTCGATCACGTCGTTTTTACAAAAATGGCGGCGGCCATCTTGGATTTTGACGCAGCGCACCCATTTTCAATAGCGAACAGTCTTATGTCAAAATACATCAGCACACCACATACGAACTTCCTATGACACTTATTTTTTGCGTTATGTTGATAACGTCGTTTTTACAAAAATGGCGGCGGCCAACTTGGATTTTGACGAAGTGCGCCCGTTTTCAATAGTGAGCTGCCTTAGGTGAAGATACATCAGCATGCCAAATTTTAACTTTCTAGGACACTTCCTTTCTGCGTTATCTCGATAACGTTGTTTTTACAAAAATGGCGACGGCCATCTTGGATTTTGATGCAGCACACCCATTTTCAATAGCGACCTGCCTTAGGTCAAGACACATCAGCATACCAATTTATAACATCCTACGACACTTATTTTTTGCATTATCTCGATGATGTAATTTTTACAAAAACTGCAGCGGCCATCTTGGATTTTGACGAAGTGTGCCTGTTTTCAATAGCGAGCTGCCTTAGGTGAAGATACATCAGCAAACCAAATTATAACTTCCTAGGACACTTCTTTTTCGCGTTATCTCGATAACGTCGTTTTTACAAAAATGGCGGCGGCCATCTTGGATTTTGACGCAGCGCACCCATTTTCAATAGCGAACTGCCTTATGTCAAGATACATCAGCATACCAAATTAGAACTTCCTAAAACACTTATTTTTCGCGTTCTGTTGATAACGTTGTTTTTTCAAAAACGGCGGTGGCCATCTTGGATTTTGATGCAGCGCGCCCATTTTCTATAGTGTCCTGCCTTGGGTCAAGATACATCATCATACCAAATCATAACTTCCTGGGCCAATTATTTTTTGAGTTATTTAGATAACGTCGTTCCTTCGGACGGACGGACGGACGGAATGACAGACGGACAATGGACGACAAAATTTCACCCGCTCTATTTGATGAGTTTGGCGCTGTCCCAAGAGATTTTTGTCCTCTGAGCATTTTTCGGAGTTCGGGTCCGGAAGTGAAAAAGCCATTCCTAGACCCGCTGCCTTCGGCGACGCAGGTAAAAAAAAAAACATTAATGTCAATCTTAATTTTAACATGAAAATATGAAACTGATCATTTTTTTTCCCTGCAAGTAAGTGCTGATCTGTCATGATAAAATAGCATTTGGTCAATAAAGAAATGTTTTGTGGACAAATATTAAGTGGACAATTGCAACTTGGTCATTTTCCAGTGTAGACCCTGGCCATAAATGGCTGAACTTCCTTGTGCAGAAATGGTTTTCTCCAAGCCCAGGAAAGTCATTGCCGACATCACAGTGACTTTATCCATGTACAGGTTATGGCACTTTTACACTTCTGACACCTACAATGACAGAGGGTTCAAAAAAGAATAGGAAAGGGTTCTCCTTTAGAGAGAAGTGATAGAACCCATGGATTTATGCATGTATTCTGACATCCAATCCCTTTGAAAATATTAAGAACAAAAAAAGAGCCCAAATGAAGATCACACTCTACAGTAAATTCATAAAACATTGCAAGCAATTAACTGTGCGCATACTATAAGAACATATCTCGTGCTGTAATGAATGAAATGAATACACTAGCGAGAGAACAAGACAAGTAACAACAGCAATATGAGTAAGAAGCTTAAAACAGATTGATTCAGTCAGTGTCCATTTGTATAAATACATAATACACCAGAATGCAAATTAAATAAGTTTGACCTTGGAAAACGTGTTCAACAAACCAGCATGCAGAAAGCCCAACATCTGTTCATTTGGCTTAGCTCACCTGCCATGGTATGAGGGCAGTTATCTGTTCAATTTTATTGTTTAAAACAATAATTACAACATCATTCTCAATTTAGCAGCAACATATTTTTCTCCCACTTATAAGCCCCACAGATAAATTATATTGCCGCGAAGTGTCTCAGTTTAGTCAGACGGAGGGTTTGCTTGTTTTTTTAAGGCCATCACAAAAATGTTCCGTACAATAGTCCTGTCATCTTCCATTTTCCCATTTTCACTGTTACAGTGGACGTCGGGCGCCGGTAGCCCCGTACGCCCCAGTATTGTCTGGGAAAACTTAGCGAAAACAATTTACCGCTGCACTACAAAGACACTTAATGCCATCAGAGAGGTGAAAACTAATTGGTTTCCATGGAGACCCAAGACGAGTGTGCGACAGCGGAACAGCAAGAGTTCTTCAGGAGTGGAGAGCGGGTCACATCTGTGGCCCTAAAACAAAAGACTGCTCAACGAATGCTCAGTCTGACACGGAGAGAGAGAGGAGATTAAATTTCACAAATTCAAAAACAGTTTTGCTGCACGACCAGCTGATAAACTTTGCTGAACAGTCAAGAATGCCTTATGGTGTGATGTGACTGGAATAGTTTAGCATAGAATACAGAGTGGGGTTATAAATATACATTTAAGCTTATTTTTAACCCTGGTTGATGTTCAAGGTTAATTTAATCAGACCATCTCTACCTCAGAAGTGCCGCTCCAATTTAATTGCCTATTTTTATTGCCTCAGAGAGATTTTAATTGAAACCAATAGGGATCTAACAACAACTCTGACATGCTGATGTCCAGGGGACGGCTATAAATATGTGACAAAATATGTGCATTATTAAGGTAATTTTTTTAAAGAGACCGTTATTAGAAAATGCTCCCGCAAAGACAAAGAGAATGTCTTGGAGGCCAAAAGCTTTCAGAAATTGTGATTTCACAGGACAAACATAAAAATAATTTTAAAAAAAACTACCACCAATTAAGAAGCCGCAAATGCTGAACTGCAGCCACAAACAGCACATGAATTCTGAGGGAGTGAGCTCCACGGGAGTGAAAATCCTTAGGGGACATACAGCCCTAACCCCCAACTTCAGACTCCACCCTCCGCTCTTAAAGCCGAATAAAACAAAGGCACCAGCCTTGTTTAATGTCTCAGTTAAGTCTCCATTGTGCTCCTCTGCCTGAAGATATAATAAAATAATTACCCAAGTCATCGGAGCTTTGACCTCCAAACTCAAAAAGAAAAGAGCCCAAGTCATTTTCAAATCATTCTTCGCATCTCTAATTAGTTTTTCCGCAGTAATTCAAGGCAAGCGCAGGAACAAACTGATTGCAGCTGTCATCCCGCACTGTCACCTGTTCTCGCTGTGCCACAGCGAGAGCATTTAGTTGTTTATCGTGAAACTGTCAAATAAGTGAAACCAATGAGAGCTGTGCTCATTCTGATTTCCATGAATGCATTTGCTAGTTTTGTTTAAGTGCACAGGTTTTCTTACATAGGTATATTAAACACATATTATTCATACGTATGATTTAAGCAACATAAGGATTTTACAGGACCCTGCAAACAGGCCAGCATAATTTGACATCAACAGTAGCCAACTAGCTAGCAACAGAGATACAAGAAAAACAGGCTGCCAATGCCAGAGTTTTCATGTAGCTCTGTAGACGTCCAATAAAGTTATAGGCAAGTAACGTTAGTGTAGTACACTTTGACTGAGCCAGAAAACACAAAACAAACATCGCTAGCAGAACTACTGTTGAATATGAGCCTTTACCAGGCTTTGACTTAATCGCTTCTAATTTTATTCATGCGCTAGCTAGCCTGGTTAGCAAGTTAATAGCAGCTACCTGCAGTCCTACTTGATTGTACAGGATTGTGCAAAGCGGTGCATTTTTGCATATTAATTTAGTATGATGCAACTTCACAGATTCAACCAAATTTTAATCAGCTCATCTGCTATACTATATCTGTTAATGAGCAAAGGTAGAAGGTAATGGCTAGTACCATTCTTGAGGTACTGAGTATAAAAGGATTGTGACTCACTCACTTCTATTAGCCCGCTATTGCAGGGACTATCTAAACTTATATGACTGTTAAATGTTGCTTTGCGATGGCCTCTGTTAGAAAGCCCAGACGTTAACAGGGTATTTGATTGCATTTTACCCCACCGGATGCCACATCACTGTATTGGCACTAAATGAGAATGAGAAGAAATGCAATGACAGCAGCCTTGACACTAAACAGTTTTTCAAAGCGTGTGTCCAGCAGCAGCCAATACAGCAGCAATTCTGAGCCACAGACAGAACATTCATCCAGAGAAGCGCTACTCACTAAACTTGTTCTGCTGAAATATCTCTAAAACTTTTTCATAAAACAGCACTATAATAACCAGAACTGATGCTAGAGATTCAGCAGCATCACCTGCAGCCACTGCATTCCTTGGAAACCTTCCTTGGGGTATGGTAAATAATAAAAACCATTCTTTTACAGTCGACAGCTCATTGTTCTTGTGGTAACAGAACTATTATCATGGCATACTTACTTCATGTCGTAAATCGGCTAAAGCCCCCAACTGGATGCCATTTTATTTTACATTGGGCTGTACTCACTGTAGGAGGGCTAAACGGGATGCATACTAATGCTAGCATTAGATGTTACTCTTTGTAGCCTTGCTACTGGATCTATGCCTCTGCCACTCCTTCAGACCAGACAGATCTACTGACAGTCTTTGGGGGGGTTACTCCACAGTCTTCAGGGAAAAAGACAAAATACAAGTCACTTATTTTTATCCTCTTTTCATGATTTCATCGACAGTTAAAAGGGGCCGCAGGACAAGCAGATAAACACCAGCAGCTCAGGCTTGACATTGGTAGAAAAACAGATATAATCTGCTGTCAGCGAAATGTTCAGTGACTGGTATCACCCCCAGTGTCGACGACGACTAGCACTGCGAGGATTCTGCCGTTTTGCCAGGCTCAGTGGATCGGAATGCGCACTAATTACCGCCAAAAACATGCGCTAAGCCCTCACGGTTCCTGGCATTGCCGTCTGCCTTCATGACAGACAAGCCAAAAAGAAAACAGTGCGATGAATAGAGCTGAATCAGGACAGTGTCCTGTCAACACATTCATACAGTTTATGAGCCTGGTCACATAGGCCTCATCTTATGACCATAGTTTATCTGGCTACCTAATGTAGCATGGGATATTCACTAGAATTACTGTACAATAACAGAGAACACAAGGGTCCTCAACGAGTTTCACTGCAATTAAGTAAGCACACCGTGATACATTAACCTTTATATCTTGTGGGAAAAGAAAATGAATTTAGCAAAGAAGCTCTATGAAAATAGAAAATGCCATAAATAAATAAATAAATAAATGAACAGTGCACTTGAATATTTCAACAAATGAATCTTCAGCCCCTGTCAATTCAAACTAGACCGGCAGTAAATAGCGGAGTTCTCCGGCTTTAAAAGGAACAAACCTCTCTCTTTGAATAATTGATATTTTCTGATTAAACGTGGCAGCTCATAGATAATGAATTCTTTATAATACTGAGTGGGGGCCTGGAGCAACTCAACTCCCTTTTTTTTTTTTTTTTCTCTATTGTATTTTGCCAAAATTTTGAAAAGTTTAACCTATGCAGATCAATGTAGTTCCTTAAAAGAGTTTAATAAATGAAAGTGCAGTGAGGGTTTTTCCCACAGAGCAGAAAGAGCTGATGAGACAGGTTTAGTTTAATCTCAGGCAATAGAAGTCATTAACCATTCTCCCAGGAATTAAAATATAGCTTGCCCTTTTCTTTTCTCACTTATCATTAGCATCACTTTAATCTCCCCGCGTTTCGCACCGCTATTTTAATCATTACTTACTGCCGTTTGACAACCCAGAAACCAAACCCTTTTCCGCACTCAGGCTTACATCCCCATTTTAGCTGACAAAAATGTAGGACATAAAAATACAAAAATAAATAAATAAAAATGTTCTCGCAGCGCTAGGATATTTACTCTGTCCTCAAAATTTGTGGATGCATTTTACTCAAAATTAGATAGAGGAGATAACAGGAAAACCGAAATGATAATTGAAAAAAAAAGTTAATGGAGGATTATGGTATCCTTTTAATAAAATTGAGGTTATTATATTTCTTAAGTAGAGCATTCTGCAGCTAAAGATTTAGAGACACAGTCTATTTTCTGTATTGAGTTTCACAATGTGGGTCATTTGTTCCTTGGGACCATTCATTTCATTGTCCTTGTTGCAATGAAAATTAACAACAAAAAAATTGAATATATTTTGGAATAGAGTATAAATCAAGCATGTGCCTGGTGTCTCAATGACTCCGACAGATGTAGGACATCTTCTTTCATTTTATCTCTGAGCTGTCTCTCGCTTTCTCAATAGTATAAGAACCCATATCCTTAATCAGATGTTTTTTTTTACTGAGAGAGAGAGAGGAAGAGAAATATGTTGAAAAATATTCAACACCAATTTATGTTTTAAAATTAAAAACATTTTTTAAAAATCGAGAATAGTAATTAGAAAAACGCTATACGGTCCAATTCAACTAAAACCATCACTTAAAATATAAAGTATGCCAGTCCATGCACAAGGTTGAATCTTCAAGTCATGTTACAAAAACATGTGCTATCATTTAGGAACAGGAAGACATGGAGCATATATTTTTTTTTCAAATAAATGCTAACCTTCATTTAAATAAAGGAGCTGGGGTGTGTACAATATTTTAAACAAGTCAAAAGCGGAGTAAGTAAGATCATTTTTAAAGTTAATTCAATTTCCTGAAAAAAAAAAAAAAAAAAAACACAAAATTAACTAGTCTGCTTCTCCGCCACTGATGTCTTCTACAAGTATATCCTACGAGAGCCCCATTAAAATTAAAGGCCACACTAAGAACAGACACCCAAAAGATCTTTGGATTACTGTTGAATTACTTAATCCCATAATAGAATTTGATCCTTTTTTTTTGCCAGTACATTTTAACTAGCACATCAAACGTATTTCACTGCAGCCAAATGTGGCAAGGAAATTGAACTTAACAAGTTTAAATCATTTGATACCACAGATCATGTAAGCACTTCAGGCAATGGCCTCTTTTTACAAAAGACAGAGGTAATTTATTTCCAGCTGTTTGGTCACTGAACAGAATTCTCTGCAGGCCACTAATGAAAGACTGTAGCAACGCACTGCACTGACAGAGGGTGGGATTGTCAAAACAGTGTCATTCGAACAGGAAACGATTGGAGCAGTTTCCTTTTGTAGCCACTGGGGAAAAACATGAATTTTTGCGCGAGATGTACAGCATTAGGGCACATAGCGTCCCCTTCTTTAGATCTCTCTCTGTAGCCTCCATTGACAACACCCACACCAGCTCGTCTCATGTAGGAACAGTGGGAAACAGTACATGATCATTCCTTTATAATAATAAAATAAAATCTCTCCTATATATCAAAACAAGCCCGGATTCATTTCTGCGCTCCCTCCAAGTTCAAAGGCTAACTCAAAGTAATACTTCAAAGAGGCTCGTAATCAAAGACGCGCAGCTGTTAAAACACTCCGGTGGTGGTGCATTGTCTTCACGCCGGACTCCTCACAAACTCCATACATGAGGGAAGAACAGACACAAACAAGCGACTTCACATCAATCGCGCTGTGGGTCTCACTGAAAACATTTATGATTTATCAGGATGTAAGAGAGATGACGCGAAAATAAGGCTCGACTTGCTGCCACAGCAGAGAGGCTGTATTCATCAGGCCACTGCTCCCGCACTTAACTCCATTATTTAAAAGAATCAAACTAAAAACCTGGTTTGATGGCAAATGCACGAGGTACTGCAGGCTAAAAGTCATAGCTATAATTAGTAGATCGATTCGCATCACTGCATTTAAACAAGAGCGTGCTGATCGTACACAGTACAGTATATGCAGGCAATATATCAGTTAAGCTACAGTGCCATGCATTATTAAATATTAAAACATAAACAACGTGAGTCTCGGAAATACAGCACAAAATGTGGTTTGATAGCTAAAGCACTGAGAATTGTAGATAAAATATGCAAACTGTTTGATTGGTTTACGCAAGTATAATTCATAATTTAAGAGTGTGCCTAGAGTATATAATGTACATGCCAGTAACATAACAGCTCTTCAAGAAAAACATTGAGTTTGTCACTAAAGATCAGATTCCTCAAAAAAAAAAAAATGCCCCAAGAAAGGACGGTGAAGTTATTATTCTGTGGGGGGGGGGGGTGGACTGGCAGTGTGAGACCTCCTGACTTAATTTCTTAATACATGCCAGCACCTTCTTTTAATCCTACTTTAATATACAAAGTCAAAGGTTACTATAGAGATACATAAAGTACCTGTCAATCAAGCCATTGTAAAATTAAACTAGGGCTCCATCTGGTTTAAAATGGGGCTGCCCAGGTCCACTGTTAAGTCTCCCTGCCCAAACCACTCAAAGATGACTTTGTAATGACCATCTTTTTTCTCTCGCTGCATTTGGAACTTATTGAGCCTCTCATTTAAGGACACGAAACTATCCGAACAGAGAAGCGCGATTATGACATGAGGCAGCACAGGACGTGTTTAATACTGAATAGTAAGTGTATGACCAACTGCGTTAGTGATGTAATTTCATGAGAGTTGATGTTTTCGGCGGGTTTTAGTGGTCAGGGTGTGCTCGTAGTCAGGCTGTCTCGTTTACCAGACTATCATCTGCAATTTGTGCCTTAGCGTCGCAGCATATGTGACGTCATTGTTTCAGGCATTTCTCTTTAAAGGGGATATTTTATGAGAAACTCACTTTTTCAGTGCTTGTGCACATACATTTTGAAGAGCCAACCAACCCACAAACTGTAACATAAAACAACCAAGTCAGTATTTTGAGGGCTGCCTTTCTCATAAGACATTAGATTCAGCATTAGGGCTCAACACGCACAGTTGCCCGATTGTCCGGGCAAAGTCATATTGCCTTTTCGGGCATGTTAGACGTATACTAGGCTAGCCCAATCACGCGAGTGAAAAAATTCAGTGTCATATGTTTAATTTTGACAAAAACAACAATCTTTTTCATACAGTGATGTGTGTTTGTGCACAGATCTATCGAGAAACCTTGAAACACACGCCTGTGCGACAGAATATATATATGAACAGGTACAGGAGTCATAATTATTTAGTTATTATTAGTCCCCCATTTCTGTTCACCCCGTCAAAGATCACAATCCAAACTTAAATATAAAAAAAATTGGAAACGCATAGCTTGCTGAATATCATTTTTCTGGAGTGATTTATGCCTTGTTTGTGTTCCTGAGTTGCACAGTTTTCAATTAGATTTTTTTTTTTATATATATATATCGCAGGCATTTTTTTAAACTTTCACAAAGCTTTCACTCAGAATAGTTAGAATTGGGAGGGGCCTCCTGACTCCGCCCATGCCACTTCCGGGTTTTTTTTTTAGAATCTCGTTTTTCAGCGGCAGATGGGTTTAAATGGTCCAAAAAACATTATTCTGGATTCAGTCAGATCGTTAAACATCAAATAATGATGTACATGTACGTTCTCGCCAATATGATTGACTCTGATATGGCTAATTTCTCCTAGAAGAAACTCGCTTTGAGATGATGAAGCGGAGGATGTGTTTCTGAATTAATTAATAGACAATCCTTGAGAGTCTCCTATGCCACTGCAATGCTGCATTCCGCTAAGATGACATTTAGTCCAGTAATTTTCATTTGACGTATACATCTGAGTTATTTTATCTGACATTTTCGTTTGCTTTTGAATTAAGCACTTGAACTTTTTTTTGTTTAAATCTTTGTGGCTTAGTTTAAATTCAGTATTAGTATGCTACATTATGTGATTTATTAGTTTTACAAATAACGAGTGATTGAAACATTGCATTATTGTCTGTAAATAGTACTGCCTCCGCAAAAGTGAAATTACACTGAGCAAGTGGTATATGAGGGGGAGCAAGTGAATCTTAACCCCTACTTGCCCAAATGGGAGAGTGAAAAAAGATAATGCAAAGCCCTGAGCATGCCATTCAGATGTGGCCCCCCTTCCTAAGTAACATGCAGGCTCCCGGGAATTGTTCCACCCCTCGTCTGAGTATAACCACCCACAGCTTATTTTTTCTAGCAACATCCCAGCTTCAATTGGCAAAAACCAATATATGTGTGCAATCTACTTTTTATCTGAGTGCTTTGTGCTACTAACCTGGGTCAGTACAACCCAGGAAAGGCAGCAAAATATTGGAAAAAGGGACCCATTATGCTTTTCGGAAGATACAAAGAAGTGGTGGCCTGGTTCAGTTTACATTCAAGGAGAATCTGCAGCTGGCTAGCTCGCTAGGTAAGGGTTTCCAATTTCTGGCTACATTTAAACTGAATTCCAAGTGTTACTAGCTAGCTAGCAAATGATTGACTGTGAATTTAGAAACTGACGCTAGTTTAGCCAAAGGCAATGTAGGAGACACATCATAAGAACAGATGGGACATGTGAAAGTTTTTAATGGAATTCAGTCCGTTCTTAATGGATTAGCACTGCTATACCAAATAAATAGAATATTAGCTAACGGTTGCTAAATACAGCTGCTATCCGCTGATCATTTCTAACAGACTGACTTTCAAGTGTACTAACATTTCAATAGTGACTGCATGTCACTTTTATTATGAACGTTCCTACCCAGCCTGCAGATAATATCTTTCCATGCTCATTGTGTAGCTAGTTTAATACATAGCTAGGTCGCTATTTGGTCATCTGTATTTAAAGACTTGCTATTAGCCGGGGATTCTGTCGTTGTCGCTCTCCGCTTACACAATGCTCCATTCGCTGGCCAACCAGAAAAAAAAAGCCCATTTTACAGAGGGGACGCCCACTCAGAACAGCCTGTTTTTCAGAGGGTTGGGAATGACGGGACTCTAATTACCAAAAAACAGGAGAATTTTCATGTTTTTTTTTTTTTTACTAAAAAGTTTATAAACCTCCATTTTGGGCATCCAATAATATTATGGCTCGAAAATAAATGCATAATAGGTCCCATTTCAGATATTTAAATTGGACACTGTAATTAATGTAAAGTAGTGCCTTGTCTACAACTAGAACAGGGAGCACACATAACTTCAGCCTACTACACAAGCACTTTCAGTTCGAGGGCGGTTATGCATCAGGGTCAAAGACACAATGGTGGAAAAATGAGACATAACATTAAAAGATCAACAGTAATAGAGAAAATATTTTGATGGTCTGAGTGTTAACGCAAACATTCTGGTCAGTAGACAGGGCTGGACAAAATTAGTCCCCAGGGCTACTACAAGGTTGGTTAGGACGAGTTTCAACCAATTCTTGCATTCCTTTAAAAGCATGTTCCGTTCAGTTTTGGAGAAAAAAAAATGTGTACCACAATATATATAACAATGACCAGTCAAAATACATGAAATATATCATGCTACAAATTTCTGCCTTTTTACCCAACCCCAATTTCAGTCTTGCTATGTGCTGCTTCTTCAACACGCTGGTGAGGTCTGCGCAGTGATTTAATGCCAATCAGCTGCTTTTTTTTTAGGCCCACAGTTTTACTGAAAGACAAACCGTGGGCACATTTGTAAACATCAGACGGCACAAAGTTGGGCTTGTTTGTATATGTCTGAGGAATGCAAAACAAAGACACTTTTCAGACGCGAAGGTATGGACTCTCTTGCGTTTGCGTGGGTTTTGTTTTACAGTTTCTGCATCGCCCTTTCTTTTCAGTGTGACTTGAACACAGGAAGTAAGCAAATACTCAACATCTCAAGCATTGGACAAGGTGCTCAAAGCTGAAAATACTTTTTATCTTGAAAAGCTTCCCCTCGGCCAATAAAATGTTGTCTTATACTGTGAAACTGAATTGGAAAATTCAGCCACTGGCATCACTTCGGTACAAACTGCAGGATCCAAAAAACAATTAAGTCTCACACCAGGGACCAGAGGAGCTACACACAGCCCAAAATCCACAGCCAACACCTGTCCTCGTACCTGAAAATACAGCCTGCCATCAAACCTGAACCCCATCCTCATCCCTGCCGAATACAGCCCAACATTCGTACCCAACACCTGTCCATTTGTACCCAACACCCATGCCAACCAAATACACTGTTGCTCATAAAGTTGGAAAAAAATATTTTTTTTCCTCTTTTCATTAAATGATTGTGACAATGTGATTTATTCTTGATAAATAAAGTGACTGAATACAAAATTATTCCAACTTTATGGGCAACAGTGTACATCCCAAAATCCACATCCAACATCCATCCTCATAGCAGCTAAATGCAGCCCAACATCCAAACTCAGCACCTACCCTTTGTCTTCATACCCTCACAGCGCATACCTGCATTTCATATCCCGTGTCTTAAATCAGAATAATAGGGCAGCCAGTCCGTAATTATTTGGACTGTAAAAACTGTCAAAAAAAAAAAAAAAAAGTGCCATTTTGAAATGGTTCATGATATGACTAAAAACTTTCAAATTAAAGCGGCGAGTTTCTATTTGAAGTTCAAGTTCTTTGTTTTCAAATCCTGGGCTGCACAGAGTTCAGAACCAATGAGCAGAAACCATGTCATGGCCCAATATATTTATAGATAGCACTGCATAATATTATGTCTCACTCCCCTCTTTGAACAATGTTTCCCCAGGGGCTCCAATAGTTGCTGCACAAAGACCAGACTTTACTCATAAAGTACCACCATCCCCTAAAATGACGACTGAACAACTCTTTAAGATGCAGTCGAAGACATGAATACACAAAACAGCCTATAGCCGGATCTCATGAGCGCAAAAGTACTGTTCCCAAATCCTAATCTCAAATCCTGCTTGAGACATTTTGCACCAATTTGTATGAAGAATTGTGCCAGAAAAAAACTATTTCTTCAAAAGTTAAAAATTAAAATTAAACTTAATAAAATTAAATTTAATGTTCGATATAATCAAGAAATATTTGTGTAATAAGAAAACTATAAATAATTACTTTAATCATATACAATAACACTTACTCATGACTCAATTTAATTAGCGAGAAACAGTAGTTCTCACTTCGCCAATACTGACTTTGGATTCACAGAAAATCATTAAATTTGGTGAGATACTCAAATGTTGCGACCGATAACACACTCCGCTAAGAGAGTGAGCAAATATGAGCAATGTGTAAAAAGTGAATGGAAATAGGAGGAACAGAATGAATATTTTATGAACACATACTGTATCCTATTTAACGGAAATATCAGAAGCTCAGATGAAGGTGTACCATGTTAGCAACTTTCCCTCCCCATTGTGATGGTAATATATCTGATAAGGGAATTTAGGAGGTGCCAGGTAATCTCAGACACAGCGAGGATGTGACCGAGGAACATGCTAGAACATGCTATCCAGTTCGTGAAGTTCCTTTCAAAGCAGAGGCTGAGAGGAAATTCAGTACTCTCAGAAACAAAATGGCTCTAAAAGGCTCTTTTGTGTCTCCTAAGAGGAGCTCCATCTATTTTAGAAGTTCTTTATTGGTCAAAATGGCCCAATCCCAGAGCTTTCGCCCTTTTCTCACCAGAGTCCATAAAGAAAGAAAGAAGAGCTCCTCAATAGAGACTAGCCACAGAACCAGAACTCTTTTGTATGAGAGTTTTGAGTGCCAGAGAGGACTTATGAAGGCAGAGAAATAGCTAAATGAAGCAAAACACTAACCTGTGCGTGTGGAGATCCAGGGAAGGTCAGAGGTTAAGGGTCAGAAGATACCCAGAGGGGAAACAGAACAACAAAAGACACGAAGATATTAGCAACATATCAACTATCAACAATTGTACAAATGAATAAATAACATCAATACTTATTTGCATTTTAATTTCCAATACCATCTTAACCTCGGGCTTAATGCGAAGCAGCCAGATCCTTTTATGAGCCTTATTAAGTGCACATTTCATTTGTATTTGTTAAAACTAACAAATTACCAGTTATTACTTCAATGGTCACATAAGCTAATATTTCTGCAACATGGACGGAAAAATAGTAGTAATTAATGGACAATCACTCAAAATATCAAGAAAAAGTAGTAACATTGAATGTATTCTGAAGACAAATGAATGATCTTACAATAGTTACTCTTCTTTTGTCCTTCACGGATATATTCAGTTAAGAACAGCATTGACAGTACATTTTTTTCCATGAATAACCACAACACTGTTATGAAAAGATAATGTGTGTACAGAACAAATATATGAAATTTATTTAAGCATCTCGGTGACCAGCACACATATTTCAAGCTACCCGCACACATACAGTACAGTCAATAACTACTTGGATAGCATTACAATTTTTGCTCTTTGGCTCTGTTCTCCAGCACATAATTTCTGAAAACAGTAAATATGAGGATAACAAGAAGACGTTAGTCAGGTCAGTGTTAATTCGCAGGTATTTCCAATTATACTGCATGAAACACATGCAGTCTAAAAACTGAAATGTCAGATTTATCTGAAAAAGTTATGTAAGAAAAAAAGGGGTTTGAAGTTTTGATTTTTTTGTATTTTAGTGGTAGATTATGGATTAAATAATTTTAAAAAAAGATCAACTCGAGAAGTTTGGGCAAGAAATATGTTTTTAGAGGCGCTTTGTTTCTGCGCCTGCATTGTCAGAAATCTGAAATTGTTTATGGAAACGCATGACGTCATTCTGAGACTCGGTTGCTCCGTGTGCACTATCTTTACAGTATACAAGTAAGTCTTCATATAAACTGGCGACGGGCTACATACAGTCACAGGACTGTTGGCTTAAACCGAGCAGTTATCAGATTGTTCACGTTGTGTCTTCGTCTTGTCTTCACGAAAAATCAATAGCAACATAACCTCGAAAATACATAGATGTTTATGCAAAATAAGGTTTGTGTTGCCAGTGTAGGTACTCTGGTCAGAGTCAGAAGTAGGGGCAGCCTTCGAATTGTGGGATGGTGCCATCTACGTTGTATTTACACAAGCAAGAAGGCAAAAGAAAACAAAAGAAAAGCACAATATGTTCAAGAGTCTTCGATTCTTCGCGGAATAAACAGATATTTTTGTCAAAATGTTGTAAAAGAGAGTAAATAACTGCTCTAAACATGAAACTGAACTAATTACAACAAATGAATTGCTATAAAACTCCTACGATTACAGTTGCGGTTGGAACAAAAACGAGCGCACAAAGCGGGCCCCTAGGACTGACGTTTAAGATCGCTGTTTCCAGCATTGTTGTCCTAATTGTTAAGGACAGCTCTGTATTGAGGAGCCTCCGAACTCTACCCTCAGGATATGGAAACATGCGAAGTGTTTTTCCGCTCAGCAGAGGCTGGGGTGACTTAAAAATCGTGATCAGGTCGTCATGTTAGCCACGAAACACCGTCACAAAGGAGGAGGATACAGGAGGAAGCTGTGAAGCACACAGCTGTTTGACTTTGACATCTTCAACATCCACATCAGGGAGAAGAAGCAAGAGACAGACGCTGTGTTCCTTCCTAAACCGCAGTTAAGATGTGCGTGTCATGACAAAAGGAAATGTAAGTAAAGCATGTGTTACACAGCTTTAACCCTCCATGTCTCAAACTCTCTCCCACTGCATGTTCTCCACGTGTGTATTTCAGCAGTGTACATGAGAGGGTGCATATGTGTACGCATGCATGTACATGTGCGTGAGAATGCGTGTGCATATTTATCTGTGTCCTCTTGTGTGTCTGTGTGAGGATGTGTGTGTGTGTGTGTGTGTGTGTGTGTCTGAGGGTTTTTCAGTCTGTCTTCAAGTGTTTGATTGTGTGTGTGCCTGTGTGAGTGTGTGTGTGTGTGTGTGTGTGTGTGTACATGTACGCATGGGTGTTTCAGTCTGTCTTTGCATGTGTGATTGTGTGTGCCTGTGTGAATGAGTGTGTGTGTGAGAGTGAGAGAGAGAGAGAGAGAGAGAGGCTGTATGGTTGTGTGTATGTGTGTTTGTCTGTGTGTGGGTGCCTGTATGCCTGTTTCTGCGCGTGTCTGCGTGTGTGTGTGTGTGTGCACAAGTGTGCACACACATTTGTTTGTAGGCTCTACATATGCGTGTATGCGCACCTGCTCCTCAGTGCGCGTGTCTACATGTCCGGTGTACTTGTCAGTCTATCTGCATGTGTCCGTGCGTGTGTGTGTGCGCGCGCCTGTGAGTGTGTGTTTCTCCATCTGGAAGACACAAACCCTCCAGGGCCCTCACACACAATAGAGAAGAAAGCTCAGTGAAGGATAAAAAAATGACTTTATGGCAGAGCGACTGTTGAAATTCTTTCAGAATGTGGCATTAAATCCGACTGAACAAACAGAGATAAGAGGGGGCAGCAGGATTTCCAATGAGATCTCTCTCTCACCCCACTGTTACACAGCTAAGCAAAACAAATGGAGCTTATTACTGCAGATTACCTCACACCGGACAGAATCACTGCAAGCCCCGCCGTAAACAGTGTCCCGCTCTTCGCTGGCTAAGTACACGCCATTTATAACGCTGAGCAATCGCACAAACCGCTCAGCCCCATAAAATTAAAAAAAAAAGAAAAACATTTCAGGCCTCAGGTTTAAAAATATGATCATTAGCTAGCCGTTACCATGCGTGTCACCAAAGCAAACACTGATAAATTAATTACGCAATGCGCTGCTACATGACCGGTTTTGGCGCTAAGTAAATAAAAAATAAATAAAACTAGAAAAAGGCAACTGGTGCTATATCATGAACGCCCTCCAGTTACCCACCCTGACACACTGCTGGGACAGTGAGCCTAAATGTCAGAATGGCTTGTTTGCATATGACGTCACGGCGCTGCGTCGCTGTGGCGGGAAATGCAGATGGAGGGCAGGAAGTAATTTTCTCGTGAAGAAGCAGTCCAACAAACGATAAAATGCCAATGGGTTCATCTCACAGCATAGGCTGCATCCTTCAAAGGCAGCATTTTTAGGGGTCGACACCTTCTTATATCCACTAAACTGACATTTAAGGTAAGATTGAAGGTCGGGTTTAGGTTCAGAGTTATGGTTAAAGTTAGGGGAAGCAGTGACAACTCGCTGACAACAAAGCTGTTTAACGGAGATAACATGACATTGCATTAGTTTGGCGGATGGAATTAAGTGACGACCCCAAAAACTGCAGCCTTCATAGGATCCAGCCGACGCTTTGAGAAGCACCCAATGTTTTGCGTCGTTTATGGTTGTTCAAATCAGTCCAACCGAGAAACAACATTTTTATCGAGTGCCGAAAGTTGTGGTTCACAAAGGCGAAAAATGCAAGAAGTTGACCGAAAAACGCCCTGAAAAGTGGATTTTTAACCTTCGCCTGCGGTCGGGAGGAGCAGAGTCGAATAATGTCTGTGTGTGCAGTGACCACTTCGTCATTGGTAAGTTACTTGTTGTGGCATTGTTTATGGAGCGTTAGCTTACAGTTAGCCGTTTCCTTAGTTTGTTATGCTAAAGTTGCAGTTGCTTCTTTGTAGTCCTGTAACTGATAACAATACATGTTTTACGGGTCGCAAACGTCTAATGAGGGATTTGTTGCTCTCTTTAGGCTGTCCTGGCGCTTTAAAGGACGTTGACTCTGCAGACTGGGCTCCTACAGTTAATCTCTGTTACTGGAAAAGTAAGCCCATGTCAGAGATGTTGTTTGCCTCCGTACTTTTGTATGTTTTCGTTTGTTCTTTTGAGTAGAAAGAGGTCTGGCGAACAAATTAGTTGCTAATATCCACAGCCTCGATAGCCGGCAAATCTTTCAATTCAGTTGAAAAATCTGCATTTTTCATAAGATACGGATCGCGTCCAACATATCTACTTATTTTCTATTTATATCTTCCTCTTGTTAAAACGTCTAAGCTAGCACAATACGGACTGTCCTCCATCTCATCCATAGCTGCTGTTTACTTCCTGCCCTCCATCTGAATTTCGCACGTCACTAGCGTCAGGTGACTGCAAACAACCTATTGGGCTAACACCGATCTTACCGAGCAATAACATTAGCACTTAGAACGCTGAAATATATTTAAAAAAAAATAAAATTTAATTATCTTGTGCTGTTGAAGACCTATCATGTGGCGACTTGTTTAGAAGAGCTCCCCTGTGGGAGCTCTTCTAAACAAGTCGCCACATGATAGGTTGTCAACAGCATTGATTTTGACATCTTACACCATTGAGCAACAATATCTGTATTTAGCACTCTCAGGGTTAAGAACATTTAAGTTCCACATCCAAGCCAGTAAGCACTTGGACAGAAACAACATTTTAAAGAACTGTAATACCAATATAGGTCACTCCATTTGGATGGAAATATCACCGAATTAAGGCTGACAATCAGACAATCACTTGAAATCGAGGCTGTAAACATTTCACTGGAAGTGAATTGTGTCAGAGTTACAGCCCTTTAAAATTGCATCGCTGTCCAAATACTTAGGCACCTTGCTCGAAAGTCTGAGATGTTTTATGAACAAGCTGACAGTCAGTCACACTCAACGAGATCAAATAAAATATTCAGGAAATGCCCGTGTGAAATGGCGGCGTTTTACAGGTGATATACAAGTGCGAATTTCCAGACCGACCATCCATCACAAGCCCTTTATAGCAATCCAGCAAGAGCATGTCGCTAGGCTATTATTTCTACAGAGTTCTCCGCTGAACTAGTGCTGATGCACATTACTTATGAATGCGAGGAAGGAGGTTGAGAGCTCTGGTTCCATCACCGTGTTAAAAGAACAGAGGGTAAACATAGACCGCGGAGATGCATTATGGGATGTCCACAGCGGAGAGGAATGCATATAATTATGCTCAGCTGTGCAGACCCCTTACATTAATGTCATGGAATTATCCGTTTATTACCAGTTTGATTCTGCTCGAGTTTTGACAAAGCTGCTGTCGACAGAAAGCACAAAAGACAGAAGGAACACACACTGTTATAAACTTACTGAATTTAACAGTTAAATTGTCTCATTGTTATTTTAACTGTAAGTAGAGTGCTGTGTGTATTTAACTGTGGTTTACATTTAACATAAATGTAACCTCTGTTATAAACGGATAGTAAAATTACAGTTGAAAATAACTGGCAAAATAGGTGCCAGTTTATAACAGTACACATCAGTGTTAGATATGCTGACCACAGTGAAAATACAACTGTGAAGAAGGGCAATTGCACACTGAAAGCCACAATATAATAATAATAATCTATAAAGTTACTAATATGTTGATGAAAAGTCAGATAACCCGCAGAGGGCTCAAAATTTTGTAGAAGACATCAAAATTTTGGCAACTTAATAAAATATTATTGCATCCTGGCCACAAATGACCGACTGCCTTCCTTAACATAACTGCAAAAAGAAACCATGATCAAAGGCTTGTTTGACTGACAGCTGTAAAGAAGGCGCCAGAATGCATTAATGAACCTGAAATATTAAATTAAACATATGTTCAATGACTACAATATGGCTGCTGCAAAACCGGAAAATGTGATGACCATTCAAAGGGTGGGATGTCCAAGGTGCGATCAGCACCGTTTCCTGGGAGCTGCCATTACAAATATTTAGCTCAAAATGGAAAATAAATTCCGATAAATTAATCACGTTTCATTTGAATTAATTAACTGGTTGACAGTGGCCCTGAATTATTCAGTAGCTCAACGGCGAGCCAAAGAGACAGATCGAAAGAACACATCCTCCTGTCACCCTGTATCCCGCGCTCCCGATACGCGCCACAACAAAGCCGTCGGACACGGCGGGATTTATGATTTATAAATGGTGGCCGCAACGCAACAGGAGCGACCCCGACCTGTCTCCCGTCTCGCGCAAGTCCAAATTTATCATCGTGCTGGTCCCGTCCAACCATCAGGCATAAACAGAACAAAAAGCCCCATTCCAAATAAATTGGGAGCGTATTTACACACAGGTTTGATTTACAGGCCTTGGGGGAGCTCTGTTGGGTAGTGCGGGAGCGGAGAGAGAGAGAGAGAGAGAGGGAGAAAAGGAGAGAGAGAGAGGGAGAGGGAGGAAGGGAAATGCTCCTGTGCCAGAAGTGTTTATTGTGTCAGTTTGATTTATCGACCGAGCTTCATTTCACTGAATGTTCTGATATTTATTTCCCTAAAGGCCCAGAAAAAGATATGAACAGGCCCAGATCCACAGATGTCATCCTCTTTGCGGTTTTACACCGTCAGGAGTTTTTTTCTTTCTTTGTTGAGGTGGGGGGGAAAATTTCCATCTGCACATTGGGTTATAAATAACATAACCCAACCCCTCACAGTCCTACAATTAATTGAATTTGCTCCAGATGACGCCTGGGTTCCATGCCGTGGAATTTCTCTACCCGACGGAGAAAGAAGCGACACAAAAACAGAGGGAAGAGAAGGAGAGATCCACACAAGACCAGACCTGACCACTACTGCCTCCAAATACAAACAAACTCAACACCTCCATGCTGGTGGCAGCTGCACTGTCTGTAAAGCCGAGCCATTAGTGTTCCAGAGGATTGGGCTGCATAAACTACGCTTCCCAGAAGCACATCTGACGTGTGATCACATCAAGCCAGACCAGGGGCAAGCTCAAGATCGCAGGGTCAAGCGAAAGCCCACCAGTTCTTGCCTCTCGAACAATTAAACTACGTTTAGTCTTGCAAAGACAAGCGAGAACAGCTTGTTCAATCGAATTTGAAGCAAACCTTAGTTGGCAGCCATGTTGGAAAACGACCAAGAACGCACAAATCTTTCAAAACTCTGGAGTCTTCCCTTGCGAGACGGAGGCGTCAGAATCTTCGGTCTTGAACATGTCCCAGGCACTATGCAGTCCGGATGCATGAAGACCGTGATGCAACTTTTTTCAGCTTCTTTGGTCTGGCACTCCATGAAAATGTCAATGAAACAACAAATTTAGAAATATTATGGGTTCAGGTACATAACATCAGCTTTAATTTAAGATGACGTAATCCATATCAGGTGAATTTAAGAATTTCAGCCGTTTTTAAACATAATGACCGCCCAGACTGTACAGACGGCAGTGTAAACAATGCAAACTCTCTCAGGTCTAATATTTTACGACTGTAGACAGAGAAGAAAGCTGAAGCAGATGGTGCTGGGCTTGGATCGGCCCGACTGCTGTCTGCTGCAGCGAGAGACGCGACACTGAGCAATGGCCCACACTCCCCAGCTCTCATAGAGAAAAAGAGTACAAACCAAGACGGAATGTCCCGTGAATACATCGGGCTCGCAGCACTGGTGTATTGTGAATCTGTTTAACTCACAGTGTTGGTGTCTGGTGAAAGCCAACAACTCTCAGTACAAGTCTCCAGTGTACAGTACAACTTGCACTGCTGGCATCCTGAGAAAGTTAAACAACTTACAGAGCTTACGTACTGTGAACGCTAATAAATCCAAATGTTGGTGTAATGTGAAAGTGTACGATTCACAGTGCTGGTGTTCTGTGAAAGCGTATGACTCACAGTGCAGGTTTACTGTGAAAGCATATGACTCTCAGAGCTAGTGTACTGTGAAAGCGCATGATTCACAGTGTTGGTGTCCTGTGAAATTGTACGACTCACAATGCTGGTGTACTGCGAAAGTGTATGATTCACAGTGCTGGTGTCCTTTGAAAGTATATGACTCTCAGAGCTGGTGTCCTGTGAAAGCGTATGACTCTGAGCTGGTGTACTGTGAAAGCGTATGACTTTGAGCTGGTGTACAGCGAAAGCGTATGACTCTCAGAGCTGGTGTACTGTGAAAGCGTATGACTCTCAGAGCTGGTGTCCTGTTAAAGCGTATGACTCTGAGCTGGTGTACTGTGAAAGCGTATGACTCTGAGCTGGTGTACTGTGAAAGCGTATGACTTTGAGCTGGTGTACAGCGAAAGCATATGACTCTCAGAGCTGGTGTACTGTGAAAGTGAATGACTCTGAGCTGGTGCACTGTGAAAGCGTATGACTCTCAGAGCTGGTGTACTGTGAAAGTGAATGACTCTGAGCTGGTGTACTGTGAAAGCGTATGACTCTGAGCTGGTGTACTGTGAAAGCGTATGACTCTCAGAGCTGGTGTACTGTGAAAGTGAATGACTCTGAGCTGGAGTACTGTGAAAGCGTATGACTCTGAGCTGGTGTACTGTGAAAGCGTATGACTCTCAGAGCTGGTGTACTGTGAAAGTGAATGACTCTGAGCTGGTGTACTGTGAAAGCGTATGACTCTGAGCTGGTGTACTGCGAAAGCGTATGACTCTCAGAGCTGGTGTACTGTGAAAGTGAATGACTTGCAGTGCTGGTGTACCGTGAAAGCGTGTGACTCTCAGAGCTGGTGTACTGTGAAAGTGAATGACTCACAGTGCTGGTGTCCTGTGAAAGCGATGATTTGCAGTATTAATGTCCTGACTGTGCTTGTGTGCTGTGAACAAATTGGACTTGTGTGTATCTCAGCATTTCAGCTAAAAACTAAAGCACCTTTGTCAGTCTTCAGCACCAACCATTTTCACAATTCAAGAAAATCACCTCCAAATTATTACTATGGTCTCATTCTATTATGAAAACAGCCTCACTGTTTCCCGAAATGCTGATATGTTTCAATCAAATCTTCACAAGCATTGTAGCATTGCTGCATGGTTCACTCTACAAAAATACAATCCACATGAGCAATAATAAGCCAAATTATCCCCTCATATTTCTCAGAGTAGGGAAAGTATGCATGACAGATAGCAAAATGTACACACGTCCACACAAACATGCATCCAGGTACAAACACACACACAGATACTCACAATGCATACACACACGCGAACACATAAACACACACATTCACACACAGGGACATGCCCCTACACACACACAAAATAAATATTTTATGGCAATCTTCTCAGTGGACAAAACACTCCAGCCAATAGAGTTTCACCCATCCGAGCAAACTCATGTACATTTTCCCCAGAATTAGCAAGTGAAGCAAAATCTCCCATTAATTTGCTGCAGAAAAGCAAATACGCTGCTAATTTGCAGAAAAAAATCCTGCCAGACACATGCAATAAATGCTTTCCGCTCATTCTTTGACCTTCACTGCAACCTTCTCTTTCCAGGGGCCCTATGTCACATGATCATTAGCATAGAGCTAGCTCGGATTTTTTTTTTTGTGGGTTTTCAGATTCCTTAATTAATGTGTTTTCATAGAGGGCCACAGGACCTGCATTTGGTTTAATGAAACGTCACCCTGCCGGGCAGATGAGGCCGTCGCCCCCCCGCTCTGTTTATTTATACGCTCTTAATTGATCTCTCTCCCGTTAGCATTCCAGGGACAAAGCCTTTTCAGTCTCCAGTCCACTCTTTATTTAGCTCTCTGTTGAACTCCCATCTTCACCATGTTGTCTTAAATTTTCATCCCCCCCCGACCCCACACAAAAAAACAAAACAACTAGGAAGGCGTCATCGAAATGGCACAAATTTCCGACAAACAGCCAAATTGAAAGCAAGCTGTTGAAATGAGGTCACACTATGAAATTATTATCACTGTATGCCTGGGGGCAGTTTTGTTTTGTTGAGGGGGGGGGGAGGGGGGCAGTTGGAGTGTGCAATTTGATATTTTCCAGTTTCCAGTCATCATGAACTTTGACAAATAACCCACCTCTTGCACCACAGCCACAACCCCCACGCCTCCCCGATATTTACCCAGCATTCACTAAGTTAACGGCAGATTCTAGCACAAAAAATTTTACACACATTCATAATAGTGTCAAAGGCCAGAGCGGAAAATCCTGGAGAAGTGGATGCCAACCACCCAGTACAAATGCCCCCCCGCCCTTACAGGACTCCTGCAGCTCACGATGCCAATATGACCTGTTTTCCTTTGCGTCAAGTGCGCTTTATGACAGTTAGAGCCGTCTCAACTCCAGCCACAGACGCATGAGGGCAGAGCGCCGACAGCAGCACCGAACCACGGCTTCCGCCGCCGTCTGATGATGCTGGCCTTGAATATGATCCTCCTCTGTTGTGATGTCATGCCTGAAATGGGAAATAGCGCGCGGGCGCTATAAAAAACTCCCGCCTCACTCGCTCTCCGTGCCGGCCTGCCGACGGATTGCTTTCGCAGGGCAGACAGGGGGCACGTTCGCCTCCACACCGGGGACCGCAAATGGGAAATAAGCACTTCCTGTCCCCTCACACGGGTCACCGAGAAACCAATCTACTGCGTGGAGGCTGAGATAAACAGTTTAAAGGAGGGCTCACAGTCAGAAAGAGCGCCACTGGAGACTGCAAACACTCATTTCTCCGGTTTCCTTTTCGCCTGTTTGTTTTTTTTCTCCCCATTTCCTCACAACCTGCGTTTGATCTGTAGGGGTCACATTACAGAGAGAGAGGAACTGCTTCCACACGGGGAAGCTACACAACTGTATGTGAGCTATTCTCTATATGCTCCTGTATGTGAGCTATACTCTGTACGTAACCATATATGAGCTATACTCTCTCTGCTACTGTGCGTGTGCTACGCTCTATGCGTAACCATATATGAACTATACTCTGCACACTACTGTATGTGTGTTATAGTCTAGGCGTAACCATATATGAGCTATACTCTGTACGCTACTGTGAGTGTGCTATACTCTATGTGTAACCATATGTAGGCTATACGCTATATAGCCGTGTGTGAGCTCGAAACCATATGCGAGCTATACTCCGTATGCTCCTGTATGTGAGCTTTACTCCGTACGTAACCAGATGTGAGCTATACTTTGTATGCGAGCAATACTGTGCGCTTAGCCATCTTTGAACTACACTCTGTATGCTTTTGCATGTTAGCTATACTCTCTATGTAGCAATATCACGGGCTATACTCCGTGCGTAATGATGTGAGAGCTTAACTCTGTATGCTACTGTATGTGTGCTATACTCAATACCATGCATTTCCAATGGAAACAGTCATTCTGGAATAAGAGAGATTTATGGCTCCATCACATCGATCACAGTGTGCAAGGAGGTGTAAAAAAGAGAGTGTGAGAGAGGAAGAGCAATTAAAGAGAGAGAAACAGAGATAGAGACCAACAGAGAGAGAATCTGAGAGATAAAGTCCGAATTAGACAGGCAGAGAGAAAGAGAGAGAGAAACAAACCGAGAAAAAGTCCTATGGGGAGATTGAGTGTGAACATATAGACGGGTGACAATAGAAAAATCAACATAAACAGTCTTAGTAAGGAGTTGGGCCAACACAAGCTGTCAGATCAGCTTGGACATGCCTTGGCTCAGATTCAACAAGAATGAAACATTACTGGAGGGATGGAGGACCTTCATTCCAGGAAATATTCCCTCATTAGGTGTTTTGATGATGGTGACTGAGAGCACCATCAAACACATTGCAACAATATCTCCCACAGGAGTTCAGTTGGCTTAAGATCCGGTGACAGTGAAAGCAGAAGCATATGCTTAGAATAATTTTCAAACTCATAAAACCATTCAGTGACCCCCTGTGCCCTGTGAGGTTTGGGCCAGTGTTATCCTGGAAGAGACCACTCCCATCATGGTAGGAATGTTTTATCATAGGACATAAAGGTGATCACACAGAATAGCTCTGCATTGATTTCCATTGACCCTTCTGCCTTTGAGGGAACGAGTGGACCCAAACCATGGCAGGAAAAAGAACAGAACTATCTGCATTTGTTATGTTTGTCCACACATTAATTCAGGTTTTTTTTCTTTAATTTGTCACACGTCTGTACACGAGTGTGCATACGTATGTGTATGTGTGTGAGAGAGGTGTGCGAGTGTGTGTGTGTGTGTGTGCAAGAGAGAGAGTGTATCCCAATGATGTAACAGCACACACTGATGGCCTCCGGCTTTAAAGACCCACACAGCACTGCCCGACTCCAAATAATTGAGACGGGAAGCACTTCGAGAGCCGGGAGTGTCAGGCCGACTTTGAGAGGACACGCACACTTCGACAAGGACACATTCAACAGCCAATTTAGGAGCATCGACTTCCAAACATGCAGGCGAAGCACAGGCGCCCAGATAGGAGAGGGTGTGTGTCGAGCAGGAAATACTACATACAGAGTCCATAAATACACTCATCCTTCAACTCTCCTTACAAGGAAATGCAGATAGAGGCTTCGCTTTCTCACATAGTGCACTTATGTGTTCACTTACGTGTTAATGTTAACGAAAGGAGAGCAGGCTGGACAGAAAGTTACAGCAGGCTGGGTCGGCCACGGAAGGGAATGTTTTGCATAAACGATAAGAGAGGAGATGATTTGACATCAATGAAAAAAATCAGAAACCACAGAGTGAATTTTCTGAACAGAGAAGGCCTATGAAAATTAATGGAGGTCAGAATTTAGGGGTTGAGTGCAAATTGGCAGAGCTGTTTCTCACACCTCTATCCAGGGATGGGTGGACAGGGGGCTTAATTGAGGATAAGGTTAAAAAGTAAATATATGAAAATGAATGATAGACTTAAACTTCCCCAACACCAACAGACCCCACAGGTGTGAACACCAACATGCAACAGAATGAATGTGGCTCCCAAAGAGGGAAGCTATAAACCACACACTCCAATATCCATCCATACTGTTATAGCTGCAGTCCTGCCTCTAGCCCCAGTGCATGCTGGGATAGGGTCAAGCCCCTCGCACCCCTGACCAAGATTCAATAGCTTAGATAGCAGTCAGATAAATGTTACGCGGCCGACCATAACCCTACCGAAGACTTTAACAGGTATCCACAAGGTAATCAGAAAATAAAAACAACTCAGAGAAAGAGGATTGGACCAGAGTGAGTATTTGGAGCAAATTTTGGAGGGAAAAGCGTCAAAACCACAACCTAGAGTAAGAGTGACCCCAAGTCACACTACTCCCCCACCCAAACCAATATGACCCACTGCACTTCAACCTAAACGGTACAACCTGCGTTTCTGTGATGGATTCTGCAGTGTTACAATCAAACATTCAAACACCTGAGGTAATGTCACAAAGTGGCCAAACTTTGAAGCACTCAGCTCTGACAACATCTGTTCAACACCATACTAAGAGACCAGGTGATCACAAGCAGGTCTGGCTTTATTTCATTTTCTGTCCATTCTTCATGATGTAGGCCAACATCTGATGCATAAAGGATTTACAGACCAAGGAACAGAACATAGCTTACTAGGTTTAAACCAAAATTTAAGAACATGTGCCCAATATGATACCAGTCATCTAGGAATGTGAACACAACAGTGTGCGACGCAGTGTGTTAAAATAATAATAAAATCCACGAGGAGACAGAGATGAGCTTATATGCTGTTCAGTGATCACTGATTTATGCACTGTACAGTATATCAGAGCAGGCAGGCATTACGGTGCACACATTTGCAATCTTATATATCAGTTAAGTGTACGTTTAGAAATAAAAAATGCGAGGAAAAAAAATAATAATAAAAATAAATAAATCTGCCCTATTGAACGTCCTTTCCCTGTGGATAAATAAAACCTCACCGTCCCAAAGACTTACAGGGCACTTTATCTCCATGTACGGGAGGAGGGGAAAAGAAAAAATCTCGAGACATTTCAGAATCCCATAAACCTGTAAACAAAATCTGTGAGGCAGATAAATTTTAAACGGCACAATGCAATTAAAAGCCAAATTCAATTTGAGTGCAGACTGTCCATCTGGCATCGGGAAACAAAGGCAGAGGGGCCCCATTATTGCTCAATCCCAGCGCCCGCTCACTTGCCTGCCGAGAGATCTCTCGTTTCCAGGAACTGCGCAAATTCAGCCGCTCTGCTGCTCACTCAGGGCTAAATCCGCAGTAACCATCGGCAGATGGTGGAAATCAGCGCTAATCAAGTGGCCAAATATATCTGCTCCAGTCAGACATGTGCAGCGTGTGCGTGTTTTGTTAATCACAACCGACTGCTTCGACAACAGATCAAAGCCAGGCGTCGAAAACGCATTTTTATGTTTGTAACAGGAAACTGCAAAAATTAGCTCTCAATATCATTGCAGGTCACTCACTGCTTCGGTTAAACAATACTATGTATTAAATAATAATGATATGATGAGATGATATTTAGACTTCAGAGGTAAAATTAAGAGTGCCAATATAAATGCTTGTACCATACACTTCGATGAGTTTTCAAAAATAAAGCTACAAGGGATACAAAGAACATTCTTCATAAATATCAACAAATGAAACCCCTTAAAATTTTGTAGCTGTGAGCTATGATGAATATTTGGTTTCATTATATTGCTGTATATAATAGGTCTTATTACACTATAACAGTGATAAATCCATGGTTGAGATGAGGGGCATAGATGTTAATTTCTGCAGCATGATAGGCAAAATTATAATCACTGTGAGTCAGGAGGGTTTATAAATATGCCATCGATTAACACTCGACTACGGGCAGCAGAAAGGGCACAGTGGAGGTGCGTTTCAGTTCTTTAAGGAACAATTTTCCTAAGGGAATCCTGCACAGTGTCAAACTTTGGGGTTAGCAGCAACTTTCAAGAATCAATAAGATACAAAGACATCATTAAAACCAAGGTAGGGGGGGTAGATCTTACACACCTCCAGAATACCACCTCAGTGACAGTAGTTACACCTTTTTAGGAGCCCGCTTTTCTGAGGGAGCAGTTTTGTAAAGAATATGCTGGAAGCCTGGGCATGTAACCCCTGCCAGTGTCAAACCGTTAACCACCAACGATGACATACGGGAATTGATGAATTTCACACTCCGCTCTGTCAGAGAAGTCCCTTTACTGTATATCTCAGTCACCCTCTATATGACATAATGCACCACTGAAATCTAGGTTACCCCATTACAGTAACAACAGTTCTTAGTCTGGGCAAATTTGGATAAAGTGCTGTTTATGAGGACATTTTCAAAGGTTAACAGGCAGATAGCAGATAAGTGTTATTTGAACATGAGCCACAGCATCAAATCAGAGTCACCCATGGATTCTTTGTGACCTTCTTCACCTGTTTCTCAAAATGGTACAGGCCAACTGCCCTGAGCAAATCTAAAAGTCAAGTCAAAAAGTAATTAGCATTAGGATAGATGGAACAGGAGCTAATGCGGGAGCACCCCTTGGAGAGCTGGTTTTTTCTCTCTAACATAAATTACACAAGCAAGATTACGACATGTGAGATATGATCTGATCATACGAGCTCTGGAAGTGATGCAGACACTCAAGCAGGTGATCTTTTCACCCCCCAGGAGAAGTCAAAACAGAAACTCAAATGTTAATAACAAAATGGTGTCAACAGTAAATTCCATCTGAGGAAAGTATTATCTCCATTGCCATGTATTTCACCAATTTTTAAAACCCATAAAACTCAACTTTCATCAACTCTGGATACTGTATGGCACAATTCATGAAATGATGAATTTTTTTCATTCTTGGTCATACAGAGCACAAAAAGGAGGCATCTATAATCCTGTTTGTCCACTTCTGAATCTGAGATAAAAGTCTTTATTATCAAGGGGGGATTTCAAGGGACTGAATTTCAATGCTTTAAGCAAGAAATTCTATCATCTTCAAAGGTAGAAGAGTAGTATGTCAATTCAAAATCAGAAATGTATCTTGAATCTTTACGCCTCTTGAAACACAATACATCTCAACTGATTAAAGGACATCAAAGGCTCGTCGTTCATCGCTCTGAGCAATAAGGGAAGATTTTAATTGCAAAACGTAAAAAACCCCACAATTACAGGCACCGTGGTACTTAAAACCAGCCTGAACAGAAGCGCGGAGAGCTGCATGCAAATGAGCCGCCAGTACTTAAAGACATGCAAGCAGCTAACAAAGCAACAATCGTATTAACAGAACGCGAGCCTAATAACGACCAAACACAGCCATTAGGAAAAAACACCGACATTAAATGTGAAAATTTCAAACGGGCCTTGCTTTCAAGATCTGCCGTCTTTTTACTTATTGCCTACTTCTGCCTTCCAAGCCGTCTGCTCACGTTTATCTTTGAACCAAGAACCTGTTCCACACATGGCGAGCGCATTTCTATTAGCGAGTTCTCTGATGTGCGGCGGCATCATTTTAAAGCCATCAATATTTTACCACAATCAACTGCCAAGTTACAGTGTACCAGCCCATGAAGGGGGGAGAAAAACTGTTGTTTTAGTATCTCGCAAACGGACTGCAGTCGAGGAAGGAGCCAGCTCGCCTGAATTGGCTGTGCCTCGTTTGATAACAAGCCGACAATGACGCTGCGAAGCTAATAAATTCAGAGGAACTTGGCACCGCGAAACAGCAGTGTCTGCCGTGACAGTTCAAACGATAAAAACCCTCTTGTCCAGACATTACTTCTTTTGGTTGCGGTGAGGGTGGAGATGGGGAGGGGGCTTCGTGCCTGGAATTTTACAGAAATGCTTGTTTATTACTGCGCAGAGGAATATTGCATGGCATTGTACTACTAACCTGGACTGAATAAAATTTAATCAAGGATAGCAAAAGTAAGATTCATATAAAGTGCTCTGCAAGACGAACTGACAACTGGAGTTCATAAAATGACAACATTTTCAACTCCTAAGCATTAGCTATTCCGCGAACTGAACGTTTTAAAAATTGCCCCAATCACATTTTTTTTCCACCCTACAAGGTGAATTCACACACACACACACACACACACACACACAGAAAATCCATCTTGGAACAATCCTGCAGCACAAGGTGAGGTCCTGAATCTCAGATAAATACACCAAGGTGCCATTAATTAAAAGACCTGACGGACCCAGCGAGCATCTAACAGACACATCAGGAATTAAATTTGTATCTGCTCCTGAAAAGAGCACTGCGGAGAGTCCCAAAGGGGATTAATGAAAAACACTTTCATGGATAACTCATCAAACGGCTGGCCAAGGAGAACAAGCCGCCCCTGGAACGCGAGCAGCGGGATGTCATGTGTGGGAAAGGAGAGGTGTGACCCCTGATTTCAGACTTTAATAAAACCTCACCCAGGTGTCCTTCATGCCTCCTCATTGCCTGGGGCATCGTTGAACCCAAACGGAAGTCGGCCGAAGTGAAATCTGGATCAGACCCCCTCGTGTTTTTACTGCACACTCACAAACATACAAACACATATACACACATGCATATGCACACACAGAAATACACGCACACAGACAAAAATACACACAGCGACACAAATACAAAAATTGCAGATACATGCACACTACACAGACACATACACACTCATTTACTGTACGTGCACACATATTAAAGGGTTTATATTTTTTTTGTAAAATCATCATTTCAATTGCAGTCGCTGTACAAACACTCTCAGATTATACAGTATGTATCTCGTGGAGGGGAAATTAGCCTCTGATCATATGTTGGCCTTGACTAAGGTGGGCACTGGTCCATTACAGCCGGTGCAAAATCCGCGATGAAACTTGGATGAGTCAAAATGAAGAAGCGTTACAACAGCTCGCTGTCCTTCAGGCATATTAACCACAAAAAAACCCAATAGTGCGTCCATCTTATGTAGGCAGTACATTACAAATGAAAATGATTTTATAACATATAAAATAAAAATGTACATAGATACATACATACATTTACAAGATAAGCTGCATATTTTATGTGAGGACAACTTTGTCAATGTCAAGCAAAGAATTCTTCATTACTGAAAGGTCAGATTTTAGCTAACAGTCAAATAAAGTGAACATAGACTTTAAAAAAAATAGTTATTGATCAATTGCTTAATCACAAGCATCATTTAGATACTGAGAGCTGGAATCTTTTTTTTGTGTAAACAATAGAAAAGCAGTCCTTTCATAAGTTTATGAGAAAACCATTTGGCCACTGGTGCAACAGCAAGGCAGGCATCAATTTATGAAACTGAGGATCCTAAAAATAAAAATCACCTTGCTCTTAATTATTGAGACACAATGCTTAAAGTAGATTTAATATTTCTCATTTATATGTCAGCAAAATGACAAAGGTGGAGGGAAAGTTAAACAATCCATGGCAGCACCCATCTGTGGCTTTAATAGCAGGATATCAGCCACTCTCCTGATTCAGAAAGCAAGTTGTCACTGGTGACAGACTAAAACCTTATAGCTTTGCTGAGTTTAAATGTATCTATATTAAGGCCAACCAATTCCATTCCCTTCTGAATTGTTTGTCATCACTGATCATGAAAACATATGTGCAAGCTATATTTACTTTCAATTACACGTAATACCCTACAAGAACACGGCATGTCATTAGTTAAATCTTAAAAAACCATTGTTAGATAAAGGAAGACTAGGACCTCTCATTTCTAAATTAATATTTTTATATTATTTCATCATAAATGTATGTGTACAAGTATGATAACTGAGAAGAGTGAGATTTACCAAAATACCTGGAGGAAAAGTGAATGGCTATATAGAACCAGTACAAGAGCTCCACAACAACAAGACTGTGACTCCGTTTTGCTGAATATGTATCTCAAGGTGAGAGAAACAGAAGTTGTTAAAATGCACTTAAAGAAATCTACCGACCGGTAATCGAGGACAGGGTCAGGGACACAGGCACGCATTGCTTATTAATGCGTAATCGTCTCCGTACCCAACACCCCCGATTGTGTTTTTGAAAGACAAACACCGTCTCATTAAAATGTCTATTTACCAGGATCAACCGTTTAGGCAGAGATGGCTGGCGCTCAATAAAACACATCATTCGAGTCTATCTGGTCCACCTGGAGCATAACGAAGACTACCCCCGTCTCCCTGCCCAATACCTTATGAAAACGTTCGGAACGAGTGCCCTCCTCTCTCTCCAAGTGATGGCAAGGGGTGCAAGGAGAGGGGCACTGAGCATCGTGGAAAACGACAGCTGGTGAGAAAAGGCAGAGACATCTCGAGACCTGCAGAAAAAATGGAGAAGGCCACAGGCTCGGATACCCTCTGGGTCATCAAGTAAAACCCCTGTAGCCTGAAGCATTTTCAGCCAGGCAAACAGAGGGGAAACTGCTGCAGGCCAAAGGCATTACTGGCACACTGCCCGGTATTTTCAGCTACTGGATCCCAGATAGACTGGATACTGGACTGACAGGTCAGATGCTCAAGAGATGATCTAAAGCTTGGTGTTACTGTTACAACTGCAGTAGATGAAAGCTTACTGCAACTGTTACAACTGCAGTCAGGGTCGTAAGCTCACCATAACTGTTACACCTGCAGCAGAGGATGTAACCTTATTGTAACTGTTACATCTGCAGTAGAGGATGTAAGCATACAGTTATTGTCGCAACTGCAGTAGGGGATGTGAGCTTACCTTTACTGTTAGAACTGCGGTAAGGGATGTCTCCTTACAATTACTGTTACAACTGCAGTAGGCGATGTAAGCATATTGTGACTGTAGCAACTGCAAATGGGGATGTAAGCTTACCATTATTGTTACAACTGCAGTAAGGGATGTAACCTTACCATTACTGTTACAACTGCAGTAGGCGATGTAAGCATACTGTTACTGTAGGAACTGCTAACGGGGATGTAAGCGCACCGTTATTGTTACAACTGCAGTAAGGGATTTAACCTTACCATTACTGTTACAACTAAAGTAAGCGATGTAAGGAACTGCTAATGGGGATGTAAGCGTACCGTAATTGTTACAACTGCAGTAAGGGATGTAATCTTACCATTACTGTTACAACTGCAGTAAGCGATGTAAGGAACTGTTAACGGGGATGTAAGCGTACCGTAATTGTTACAACTGCAGTAACAGCATAAGCTGCTGTAACAGCATGAGTAATAGTCAAAGCTAATGGAGGACGCCATTTATATTGCTATCCCTACATTTTAAAGAACTTTGTAGGAAAATATTAGCTGAAACTTCATTTCATCTGTGCCTCGCCAGGGAGGAGAAAAACAACTATCCACTTTTTCTCTGTACGATCAAGCTCGGGGTAGCTTCCAGAAAGGCTAGTGAAGAGGCTTCTTCACAATTTCCTGAGGGAAAAATGGAAAGGAAAAGACTCCATGCAGATGAAGCAGTGAAAAAAGGATCAAAAGAGGAATCGCAGCAAAGACAAAAGATGCTGACTGGCAGGGAACAATGGGAGAGCGAGAGACAGTGAAGATATCACAGGAGATGTTGAAGAGATCATGTTCAAAAAGAAATCCATCCTGGGTCTTGTCTACATCTGGCAGCTGTAAGAGGGGTAAACTGAAGATCCCGGAGCCAGGTGATTTCTCTATTCTGTTTACCTAGGATCCTCCTCCAAACCGCTAAATCAGCCTGCTGAACTTCACTCATCACGACTCGGAGTGTCCTATAAAGTGCTTTAACGCAAGCAATAAATAAATATGTGAATTCCATAACCCTTCATCATCCGTTCAGGTTCTCCACGGAACCAAAGTGGTGCAGAACAAAGTGCTCATCTGGGACGCCGAGTCGAAGACAGGGAGCAAAACCCTCGGAACTGCAAGCGTGAATATTAGCGTATTACCATCCAGCATAATCGCACCCCGCTTCGCGCGATAACTCTAAACTAACTAACGCTGTGCCTTCGTGAACGGCGTTTCCAATCTATTAATGGCCTCCTGCAAATAAAAACGCTTACATGACCCAGAGTTCAACACTTACTGCCTGACATGTTTAATTATCTGCAAAGTTAAATGGTGCATTTACAATGGTAGATTGCGAACTGAGGGATATATTAATTCAGCTTTTCTGTCTAGTTGCTTTCGAAAAATGATTTTCTACAGGGTGAAACATTTTAGGGAATAGTCATTAAAGGGGCACGAGGGCCGGGTCACACATTCACATTGGTCAAAGAGCTTTCAAGCTCTCAATGAAACCTGAGGGATACTCATTTACCAAAATTCTATTTAGCTTTTAGCTCAGATTTTTAGCTTTTCCTTTAATTGCAGATCATGAAATTGGAGACAAGTTGTAAAAGAGGATCATATATACACACAAATATTTATTCAGGCCGATGAGAGGCGAGCCAAAACATTACGACCACTCAGAGATGAAGTGAAGAGCATTGATTGCCTTGTGACCACGGCACATATCCAGGTCCGCAGACAGACCTTAAACAGTGAACAAGCAGTCAGTTCTTGTAGCTGATGTGATGTGATAGAAATGGGCCCTGAGCAATTTTGACAAGCTATGGCCAAATCGTTATGGCAAGGCGACTGGGTCAGAGTATCTCCTATGTGGCAAGGCTTTAGGAGGGCTCCCGCTCAGCAGTGGTGAGTACCTACCACCAGTGGTCAGAGAAGGGACAAACCATGGACTGGTAACAGTGTGTTGGGCACCCAAGGCCCAATGATGCCCAAAGGAAATGAAGGCTATCCCGCCTGGTCCAAACCGACAGAAGGGCTACTGAGGCACAAGTTGCCGAGAATTTGAATAATATCATAGGAATGTGTCACAACACAAAGTGCATCGCCGCTGCATTTTCCGCTTTGTAGCTGGAGACCAGTCGAATTGCCCATTCCAACCCTGATGCACTGCTGAAAGTGCCTACAATGGGCATCTGAGTGTTTAAACTGGACCCTGAAGCAATTGAAGGTCGTCTGGTCCACCGAGTCCCATTTACCTGGGGGAAGAGATGGCACCAGGATGCTTGATGGAAGGAAAAATGTTCTGTTGGGGAAACCCTTACAAGCAGATGTCAATTCAATGGAGCCATTTTCATAGCATGAGGGGGACCCACGCAATATTAGGTTTTAATGTTGTGGCTAATCGGTATATGCTTTATCCCAGAAACCTGTGCGCACCGAAAATAAACCATGCTAATCTTCAGTGGGAATTATTAAAATTTCAGGGGCTTATTTTTAGAAACGTTACATAATAATCTAAACTTAAAACTACATAAAATTCCAACAAACCGGTAACTGGGTGACAAGTGCGGCTTAGATAGTGATGCAATCCGATGCAACTTGGAGTCGTCAGAATTCGCTCAGATTGAATTACAATAACAACTGCTATTATGCGAGCCAATTTCCCTAATGGGTTTGCACTGATGACAAGGGACACTGTCAGACTCACACCAGTGCTGTAATTTCAGTATCCCCATCCTGAAGGGTGTGCGGACGGATACAGGAGCGCAAGGTCAGCACTCAACTCACAACAAGGATGAACTCAATTCAAACGCAAGGGTGGAAAAAGAAAAAAAAAAAAAAAAAACCCAACGACCATTTTCCATCAACAAAAACAAGAGAACTCAAATAGCCCCCTCCCACCCCACCCCACCCCCTTGTATTGAGTTTTCTTCCTCAGACGTACCTTTAGAGGTGGGGTAATGGAGTAGAACAGAGCCGAGAGCCGGCCCACACCTGCAGCACATTCTCTCGTTCCTCTCCCTCGACATTAAAGTCCTTCACAGAAATCAGAATTTAATAAATCACCCCAGAGCCTGACAGAGTTTATCTCGAGGGGTCGCTGTGACGCCACCGCCAGCCGCAGACAGACAAAGCCCAGCCGATAAGATGTGAAATTTAATACAGTTATCAGTGTGAAACAAAGGAAGGAGTATGTCACACTGAGGCTTTTCATGGCACAAAAATAAATGCTACCACACTTTGAAGTGCGGCGAAGACAGGCTCAATTAATTTCGTTTAGTAATATTTACACTCGTTTAGCTAGAAACTGCAGCCCCCCCCGTCTCTAAACGCTCATCCCCCGCTATAGAGAAACATTAAAGAGAGGGGATCGGCCGATGTGACACCTCTTAAGTGGAAACGCGCTCACATTTATCATATTGTTCAAGGAGTGGCCAATCAGTTGTAGAATTTTTGTTTTGAATTTTGGATGAATACAATACATTATATCATGCTATATACTGAATTTCAAAAGAACATGCTTTAAAAGGAGTACAAGTATCCAATAAGAATTAAGGTACTGATTTGTTGGGCAGGTGACATATCAATAAGCTGGCCTGAACCAATTTCATGCAGCAGCCATGGCCCAATGGAGCCTCTTTAAGTCCAGCTGAGTTTTCTCGGCAAACTTTTTCGCACTGATGCTCAAATAAAAACTAAACATCTATACAATCAGAGAAAAAATATGAGGGCCAAATTAATTTTTCGGCACTAATAAATGTTGAAGCCAATATACCACCCACTCCTATAATATTTGCAGACTAGCTCATCGCAAATCAACCGTCTTCAGCAATCATTTCAAATTGCATCTGTGCATGTGACTTCGCAGGCATGAGCAATCGTAAGTATACTGTAAGCCAACACACACTCATTCTCCTGATGAACGCAGAGTTGTTTAACACGTCTTTTTGCAATTTTCTTTTCAGTACATTATAGGCATTTTTCGACGACATGCATACCTAAATACTGCACGCGCCCCAAATTGTGTTCCATGAGACTGGGGCCAGAGTCTGAACATATCTGAGCATAAGTTCCCAGCCGAACAGTGAGACTGCTAATCTTAAAATAAGAGTGCAAAAGGTTACTCCACTGGCAATGAGAGAAGGAAATATGCAGCTGCCCAAGAGTTTGCTTTTTCAAAAGGAAATATCTTTGCAAGAAAACAATCTCATGATAAGATGAAAATTCCTACTTCATAAAAAAATGTTCAGAAATAAAAAAGAATCCACGCAAACAGCTGGCACTGTAATTCCAGACGAATAATCACGCGACAAAGAAATGTTTGCTGATGAGAATTTTTTGAGAAGCGCAACTAATTATTTAGTGAAGGGGGGGGGCGGTTGATCTGCTCTTTGTTCTTGGGTTTTTTTAATTACAGAGCTGAAGTCAGACGGCCTGCAGGATTGTGGGAACAGCGTGACCCTGGGGCCGCTAATAAGCCCCGGAGCTTCTGTCCACAGCGGTGACCGCACCCCTGCGACGATCCCGCGACGTTTCCGCAATCCCGCGACGTCCCGCGGTGTGGCGCTGATGGAGGGCTGTCTCTGTGCAGGCCCTGTGTCGTAGCAGCTTCATGCCATACTAGCGGGCACATTTCTCCCGCTATTCTGCCCCCGCGCTGCTAGCACAGGCTACAGAGACCTTACATATCTATGGAATTGTGACATTCCTGACGACCTGACCCCGGCCCTTAAGTATGCGCCATTGATATACTGACCCGTACCTCAGCGAAGGCTGAAACTGTCATGCTTGCATGCGAATGTACATACAAACATGACAAAAACAGATATGTTCACAAAAAAACAAACAAGCGCACAAACATAAACACACACTGGTACAAACAAACAAACAAACAAACAAACAAACCGGTATGCTCTACCCGCTTTACCCAAACACACACACACACACACACACACACACACACACACACACACACAGAAGCAGGCCTCTCTTTGAAGTGTTTGCATCACTGCTGTTAGGTTATCAGGCCTGCAACAGCGAGAATAGCAAGTGACACAACCACCTTTCTCTATCACGCGCCGATTACATAAAGCACTAATACACTCGGCGTGCCATTCTCATGAGCAGATATAGCAGGCAGGCAATTCCAGGCATTGTGATGATGATACTAAATGGAAACCCCGGAGATGAAGCACTGAGCTAATTTTACCCACAATTCCCCACAATTACACTTAACTCTGCGCACAGGGCACAAACAACCTTTATCCCTGTAACCAAATCTCACTGTACTGCCCAATCCTCTCTTTTCTGCCATTTCAAAAGAACAGCAGGATAAGGCAAAAAAAAAAAAAAATTCAACAAAGCCTTTCTTGTCTTATATCACTAACTTCAGTCTCAGTTGCAGGAAACAGTAAAACACAAAGACCTTTCTTTTCTTGAAAAGAGAGAAAAATAATGACCATTGTGTTTACTGAAAGCCCCGGAAAGGTGACTTTTTCCCCCACACAGAGTGGAAGCACAAAACCCCACAGGTGTGAGGCAGGTTACGTGTGTTCGGCTGGTTTTGGACCCATACCTCACCGCTGACCCATTTAATCTGGGACACTGTGCGGCACAATGACAAGTCAAGGCTTACTGAAGAAAACAACAACTATTTATAACAGCTACAAGGAATAGGAATACAGGCACCATGAAGTCCAACTGTGTTTGGGCCAAAAGTATTTGCACAGTGACAAAATTCCTGCACAATCCTTCCCACTGGATGTAAAGATCCCTGGCAAACAATCTACAAGCACCAAATTGAGGACATTTATATTATTGGGAACAGGAAGCACAACTTTGAAATGTGGTCACTGTCAAAATACGTTGCCTTGTGACAGATGAAACAACTCACAACATTGTAACTGAGGATAAACTAAAGCGCTGAAGCGATTGTTGCAGGCTCTAGTGATCAGACCTTTGGGTCCACACCCAAACCCAATGTGTCCAGCATAACGTCACACAGACAGGCCAGAAAATAAATGTTATGCTCCCAGGCACGTAGTGCAGTGTTTAAAAGTCAGGTTTATATCAAGCGCTGCACTGTGAGCATTGTTCGGAATGGAGCAGCTCATAAAAGTTCGCACAGCTGGTTACCACATCCTCACCAAAGGACGTAGAGATCTTCACCATGTGAGATTTAAGCACAGAGAGGATATTTTCATAAAACATGGCGCCTAGGAGCAGCATTACGAAAGCCCCACATCTTCTGCTCTGCTAAATGCAACCACTCACAAGCCTGTGCTTGCTTCCAGCAACACAAGCCCAGGGTTAAATGTATTTGTAATGCTTAACATCAGGATATAGTCTGTATTCGTGAGAAGTTTCTACAAAGAAAACATAAAACTTTGCCATTCTCAGTGAATCAGTGACTAAACACTGGCAGAAATCATTCCAGTGAAAATAAGCTGATAGGGAACAATCTTGAGAATATTATCTCATATAAACTCAGACAAGCATTTTTTTCGACAGCAGGAGGAAATGGTGTGTAAATGCTGGTAATTTCCAAGCAAAGCTTGATTTAATATGAGAACTCAGCTAGATGCAGAAACTGCACAGTAGTTGGGCAGAGAAAGCTGAACAGAGCAGGCATGCAGCAGCAACGGATTTTGAAATTTAAAAGACGAACTAGAAGAGTCCTTACTCATTTGAGTTCATGAAGTAAACTGCAATTGATGAGCAACAGAGAACTTATAAAGTGCTTAAAATGTCAGTTTGACTCTTCCGTAAGCTTACACATTGTTGTTTTTAAATTAAAACTGAGACACAACATTTTAGAACACATTATGGTTGGCTATTGATAATATTTTCCTTTATTAGCAATGATATTAGTCTTTTGTTATACCATTAGGCAGATAGTTGATAGTGGTCTGCAATTGGTTCGATTAAACATTATGCTTTCAACTTAATCATCTGTTCAGTTATTAAGTGGACTTAATGTTCACTTTGTTTTGTAATGCACTAAAATGATGCCATGCTTCTTTGGGCATGAAGAGAATATGCAGGCCTACTAAAAAAATGTAATCAAGAATGTTTAATATTGTTTGAGGTAAAGTGGGGGAGAAATTTAAAAACCACTGAAAGACTAAAATCCCTAAATGTTGTAATTCCTGTGTGGGCATTGTCTAATATCTTAGCCCTTAGAGCGCTAAATGCAGCTATTGTTGCTCAATGACGTAAGATATCAAAATCAAAGCTGTTGAAAACCTATCATGTGGCGACTTGATAGGTTGTCAATAGTAAAAGGTAATTAACTTTATATTAAAAATATCTATATATTTCAGCACTCTAAGGGTTAAATGAGAGCCTTCTTTTTTATGTTTCATCAGTTTATTTATTCAAATCGATGCAAAGCAGTGAGGGTAGCAGGCAGAGAAGTGAGCAAAGCTGAGAGGGCTGCATGGTGAATGGCTAAACCACTGAATCACCAAATCACTGAATCACTGCCCCTTATCCATGATCAGTACCAAACATCTCATTATTTCCTTTCACACCATCCATATACATACACATCTTCCCTCTGAATCAGAACAGAAACGTACTGAGTAATGCAAAATGACTTTTGTCCTGATCTCCTAAGTTACCTTCTGAAGGAGTAAACCGGCCCGCCCTCATTCCTGCAGAGGCATGGAAATGCGGGATATCAGCACTATAAATATGCGCCGAGCGAAGCATTTCATCCGGCTATGCCTTAGAGACACTTGTTTCCCCTTGAATTACTTATTCTTTTTAATAGCAACCTTGGGAGAAGCGCTTTGCGACAGCCGCGCTTAACACCTCGTTCTCGGACAAAAACGGTTTTGATATGCCGGTGTCATTTAATCATCCCATTTTCTACCGAGCTGCACACAACAATTTTGCAGGATATTAACTCCCAGTTAAACCGCGGCCGAATCATTTGCGGTTCCAGTCAGTCGGCAGCCCCTCGAGTCCCCGTAACTTCCATCCAAGCGGAATGAGCGCCACTAAGCAGAGTGAAAAAAAAAAGTTAATAGAAAGGTAATATCAAAAATGTATGAATCATGATATATCGAGCGCCATTAAAAGATCTTTCTGAAAACCGCACCAGTGGTGGGACTTTAAAAAAAACCAAGCAACCAACTGTCACAGACCTGAGGCTGAGCAGCCAATGGCACTTAAGTAGAGTGTGTATTTTATTACATGCCTGTTAGTAGCAACAAGCCTTTTCGTTAAATCGCAGATCTGTCGTGGCCATCAAAACTGAGAAGGAGAAAACACCATTCAGCAAAATTAAAGAAAAGAGTAAAAAAGCAGCTTGCTCGTGCATAAATGGGGATCAATCTTATCAGAAGGCCACGTTATCTGTGGGTCCAGCCTCACCGCATGTACAAATTTACACGCACGGTTTAATGAAGTACAAAAGTCAACTTTGCATTACATGATAAAAAATTAAAACAGGAGTTCTGTGCAATGTAATGCTACGTAAAATAAGGATTCAAGTGTCGAGGCAATTCAGAATTAAATTTAGAAAGCCATGCGTTCTGCGATCTACATCTGTATCTAGGGCACGGAATCAGATACAGCACCAGCCAGGGGTTTACACAAGGCAGTGACAGGTAAAACCATCCCGCGGAAAACCATTTTTGTTCAATTACAAAGAACTAGGTCATCCTCTCATAATTGTCAATCATGCAATAAATCTCTCTTTGGCACAAATGAATTCGACACAAAGAATGAAACAGCTTATTGGCACACAATGTCATTCTGAGTTAATTCATTCTCCCTCTCAAAAAAGCCAATTCTCAAGCCAAGTTTAAGGCTGTCACAGATAAATCACAGGGTTAAGTGACAGGCAGGGGCAGACACCGCTGCTGTGTACGCGGCCATTTTAAACAGGTGTCCTTCTTTATTTCGCAGTCAAGATGCTTCACTTTCTATTTTCTAGAGGCAAGCAAGAACACCCAGCAACGGGCGTCACAGATAAAATGCCCCCCCGCAATGCATTCCACACACAGAGACCAGGCCAATGTGGGTAACCAGGAATACTTCACAACACTGAGCCCCGGCATATTGAGTTACAAAAGCGCGCAATATCCAACACACAGCTAAGACTAATCACACACAAGTACAATAGCACAATTATTGCAATAATTCCACAATTTTGAAATTTTAACAAATAGAAAACTATACAAACAGTGCAACTGTTAAGAATAACACTGACGAAAACTTTCTACAACTAATAACAACAACAAAAATAATAATACTAATAATACTGATAATAATAATAATAATAATAATAATAATAATAATAATAACAACAACTATTACTATTATTATTTGTAGTAGTAGTCGTATTATTTGTTGTAAGGGAATAGGGAGCTGTAAGGTGCCCAGGGTAAACTGCATCAAACACTTAATGAGGCCTCTGAGCAGCCAGGCTACATATTTCAGCCTATCAGCGGACTTCAGTGAGCCGTTTCCACTCTCCTCTACAGCAGAGTACTGTGGTGCGTTCTCTCTTTACCGTATTATAGCAGGCCCTGCTGGCTCAGATATACCTCACTGAGCGGAGCGGGAAGGGGCCACTGGTACAGGTGCGCCAGGCGAGTCCGGAGTCAGGTCTCTGAGGGCTGAACTGTCAGGCTTTTAAAGGAAAGTAATAAAAGGCAGAACAGCTTTGCGATGTCAGGGCCCCACACTTCTGAAAAAACACCAGTGTGGCTGTGACATTTGAGTCAGAGAGACAGAGAAACCAAAGTCCAGCCATCAAGAAAAGGGCCTGAAGACACCTTAACGGCTTCATGTGAAGTATTAATACAGGCCCAGAGAGGAGCATTTATAGCAGGCACAAGACATGTTCACTTTTGTGCTACTGTCAAACAGTTGGAAAAGCATCAACTCCAGAATAAAGCCTGTTTCTTGAAAATATGAAGTGTTCAATGGTGCATATTTTAGCACTAACAGTTTTTTCTCTATATGCAAGGATGAGGGGTTTTATTCCATGATTTCATCAATTTTGGAAACATTTTCACCACCTTAAAGTTCTAAGGACTCAAGACCCTGTGTCATACAACAGGAATACTAAGTTAGCTGAATATGCTAACCGAGTGAAACCTTCCTGAATTAGAAGCATGGACCAGAGGGAAAAGAGCCACGCCCTGTTTCACAAAGTTGGATTTTGGAATAAACTGGATCACTGCTCTGAGTAAAACCTGGATCCCACCCAAATCTGAAACTGAAGTAAAATGACCTGTCACAGGTTTAACTTCCACACTTGGGTCCCTGTTCTAAATTTGGGATAGTTCTGCTCCGTGACCATACACAAGCATCTCTGTAATCCTGCTTTGTGAAACTGGACCCAGGATTAGTTTCTGTGACTGTCCCACCCCTGATACCGGCCTGAGCATGTCCAGACAATACAGAGGAGCTCAAATCTAAAATCTAATGTTTACAGCCACAGTTGACATCACTACATTCTGGGTCAGGCTTTGCGGCTGCATCCACAGAGCTACCCGTGAACTGCCAGCCTGGCACAAGCGTCTCATCATGCAGGCTCTCCAGAGACCTGCGAGCCTCCAGCATCCGAGGGCAGAGCCAGACCTGTCACATGACCCAGGATGGGGGCAGCTCTGAGGCACAGAGTGGGTAGCACTTTACTGAGCAGAATATAAACACAGGCTGTGAAAAAGACCCCAGCAAATCCAGTGACCATAATTATCATGGTAATTACCAACATTCCTATCGTCATCATCAAAGTACATATTTGTTGTGTGTTTGGTATGAGCTCCATTGATTTTGAGGTAGAACACAACAAAGTTCCATTTAACAGTCGATTTTGCAGACAGATCAAACTTAATCCTGGACTAAAATGACTTTCGTATGGAAAGGCTTTCCCTTTCATTTCTGTGACAAATTTTCATAAGGAGTGTTTTAGCCTTTTCACGCTAAAATAACTTCTGTTTAATTTACATTCCGAGCATACCATGACCCTAAACATAACCCACATTATTGCCTCAGCTGTGTAATTAAAAATGTCAAACCATATCTCTACAGAGAATGATCAAAGTAGCGACCACCAGTGTTTTATGAAAAATCATGGTTTCATGAGAGAACACACAGATTGTGGAAATCATGTTTTTTTAAAGAGAATTCACAGAATATTAAAATTATGGTTTTTTTAAGAGAATTCGTAGACTATTAAACTCACATTTTTAAGAGAATTGACAGGTTAAATAAATCATAGTTTTTTACCAGAATGCACATACTATACTCAACACTATGGAAGAAGCCACTAGCACCAAGCCCTGAAGAGTCATTATTTGCACATGGGGGGGGGGCACAAATATGTCGATAGTGACACAAAATCTTCTTTTTTCTTTCCGAAATTTATTGAATTGAAATGGCATAAACAAAATGGCACAAACCGCAAGCTTTAATTGCAGAGTACATGCATCCAAGTTGGACGATCTTCAAAGGAATTACAGCAATTTTTTAATGACTGTCCGTATACAGATACTTACGCTATGAACTACTGACCAGGGGCAGAGATACACGTGGAACACAACACATTTCTGTATGACAACAGACTCACGCAGATCAACCAGAATCTGAAATCCATCTCGAGAAAGTTGCAAAAAGGCCACTACGATGTGGCATCACAATAAAACAGGATACAAGTCCACAATGACCGTTCTGAGCTCACACCTGTGCAACAATCAGCCCCATTATAACAGCATCCGGTCTGGATAACGCACCCAAAGGTATGATGGCAGCAGCGTAAGTGCAGTCAAGATTCAATCTTGGCCAGAATGAACTGCCTTTTCATGGTGATCCCCCTGCAGAAATAATGACTGCCTGCTCACCACTGTGAGTCACTAAACAGCTGGCCGAACACAAGACTGAGCAAAACAAGATCACCGAACAATCAAACAATACTCTTGTTTGAAACCCTAAAATGGTTTTCGAGACTACAAGCTCAGGTTTTCAGACATGGAAGGTCACTCACTGAACTTCCTGTTTTTCTTTAATTGGAAAGTACTCTAATAAATTAAGGTCAAGTCACAACTGAATGGAATACAACTCGAATAGGAATACTCCTACGCCAAGTATTCAGCCAAAAATAGTACAGAAATTTCTGATAAAAAGCCATCTGACACAGCTTTGCTTCCCTCTTCATAAAAGAAAATTTGGTTCAATGTCATTTGAGTCGTTTACATAAAAGCTAGAACGGATACATTGAGAAAATGCACTTTTTAATAAAGCAAGTTGCGAGTTAGCTCATCCAGCTCTCAGCACTGCTGGAATAACATTATTGTTTACGCTGAGGAGGATTAAGCTCTGATAGCCTTTTGCGAAAATTAAAATGGAGGAAAACAAGCACAGGAAATGTGTGGAATCCCATTTGAGACCAGCTCCCCAAAGCATTCGCTCGGCTGTCAGGGCCAAATGAAGGCTGGGAAAATTAACTCCTGATACAGCAACGGCGAATTAGACAGTGAAAAAAAAAGGCAACACTTTTTAAGGATTCCAGCCTTGTCATTTTCAATTTTCTGCTCTTTGGACATGCTTGTATTCAGATTCCCGAACATCTATTCGCCATATCAATCCTAATTAGACAATCTGGGCCAGCGAAGGATGGAAGCAGAGTTATTTGCATAATTTAATCATAAATACTCAGTGATACACATTTCCAAATGCATTTGTACAATTATCTTTTCATCCTTGGGGCAAAAGTATTAATATGATTAGGCAATAATTCTATAAAAAAGAAGAGAAAAAGAGGAAACTAGCAAGAGCACACTGGTTTTAAACTGCAGCTTAGGGCTATATGAAAAATTAATTAATTTCTGAAGAAAATCAATTTCTCTACGTGACCATATTAGACACTGCCAGGCTGAGGCCGGGACTCGCTCTCCAATCAGGAAATCTCATCTGCTCCTTCTCCCCTCTGTCAGGAGCATTTAACATCCCTCCACAAGCACCAGCTATTCCTGCCACTGCCCCCAAATATGCTGGAATGCAGGGAGCTGGGGTCTAAAGACATGCCAGGTTTGCGTATGGCCAAGCACTACAAGAGAAAAGCCCCAAACACATTCAAAATCCATCTAAAATATCTCCATGTTCTCCAACGTACTATACTCACTTCAGAATGAATTGTGGTTCAAGATCATTTTATATGTTTTGATTCCAAAACTCCAGACATGTTACAATGCTTTTTGATGTTCTCAAATGATAATGTAGGTTTATAACACACTTTAATTTTATTTATTGCTCATTTTCATGAGTATTATCTGTATAAAATTTGAGACCGCTAGAGGTTACGAGTCGTTAAAGAAGCTATGTGCATGAAGGAATGTCAAGGGTTGAAAAACGCAATTCCGAAGTAGTTTATTTGCTAAAGATGTTGCATACCAAGTTTTGCCAAATTTTATCAACACTTGCAACCTCTACAGATTACACAGTTGAACTGTCTATAGATGACAGGCAACAGACAATGACAACGACAGACGACAGAGTTTGCACCATCGTAAAAACTCAGCTGGTCAAAAACCAGTTTAGCTGAAAACATTTATGAAACTCACTGAGCAAGTACTGTTCTCAACTGCGCGTCTTTCATCCAATGAGACAGAAAGTACAAATCAAGTAGTCACAATGAGGCAAATTTCCGAGATTCCTTGAGAAACGGTGCTCACTTGCACCGACCTGGCTGGCTCCAGAAGAGATCAAAAATACCTCGTTCCCCCTTCAAGACAACAGAAACATGAACGTAAAAATACAATGTTGATTCCCCCCCCCCACAATTAAATTTACGGTCATTAGGTGTTTTTTCTTGATCGAATCATCCCACTCTGTCTGCCAATTTATTAAGCCACTTGCTATTTGGTCAATAGCAAAATGTTCTGACGGCGAATTGAGACTAGGTTATGTCACTGGACTAGAATGTTAAGCAGATGACTTGGACTCTGCGGCTATCCTCCATAGACTCAAGGCGAGTTTGAATACCCAAACTACAAATATTAAATTAGGTTTGCTGCTTACTACTCAACTGTTGATGTAGTACGTACAATGTATAAGTACTGCCACTAAATGCATAAAATTGGACACACAGGGCTGTGATAAAGTATGTCCCCATCCCGATTTCTTCTAAATTTGCTTCTTTGTAATATTTAAATGTTCCAAATCATCCATCTAATTTTTTGAAAAGACAAAGACAACTTGAGTAAATACTAAATGCTGCTTTTAAATTATATTTCATTTAGTGAAAGTAAAGACTTATTCAAAACCTTTATCACTTTATGAAAAAATAGTAGGCCCCCCAAAGCTAATGGCAGCAAAAACTGCAATCAAATGCTTGCGATAACTGACCAAGTTTTTTACATCGCTGAGGAGGAATTTTGGCCCTCTCATCTTAGCAAAATTGTTTAAATTCAGCCATATAGGAGGGTTTCTGAGCTGCCTGCTCATGCCACAGCATCTAAATTGGATTCTTGCCAGGAATTTGACTTGGCCACTCCAAAACCATCATTTTGTTTCTTTTCCGCCATTCAGAGATGGACTTGCCTGTGTGCTCTGGCTCACTTATCCACTGCATGACCCAACTGCAGTTGAGCTTAAGGTCACAAACTGATGGCTGGATATTGTCCTTCTGAATTTTCAGGTATAGAATTCATGGTTCCATCAATAATGGCAAGTCCCCCAGGTCCTAAAGTAGCCAAGCAGCCCCAAACCATTACAGTACAGCCACCTTGTTAGACTGTTGGCATGATGTTCTTATTGTGGAATGCAGTGTTAGCTTTTATGTCAAATATAACTGGACCCATGAACAAAAAGTTCCACTTTTGACCCCTCAATCCGCAGAATATTATCCCAAAAGTCTTAGGGGTACGAAGCCTGGGAAGTGCAATGACATGAAAAAAAAAAAAGTATTTTGTGGCCACAAGATAAAAGTAGTTCCCACAATTTAGTTAATCCGTGGCCACGAGATATAACGCGTTCCCTCAATTTAATTAACTCCCTCCCACAATTTAGCTAATCCTTGGCCACAAAATACAACTCCTTCTCACGATTTAGTTAATTCATGGCCACAACATATAACTCGTTCCCTCAATTTCTTTAATTTAAATTGAGGAAACGACTTGTATCTCGTGGCCATGCGAAAGCTAAATAGTGGGAACCATTTGTATCTCGTGGCCACGAAATAGCTAAATTGTGGGAACAACTTGTATCTAGTGGCCACAAAATAGCTAATTTGTGGGAACGAGACAGCTAAATCGAGGGAACGACTTATATCTCGTAGCCACATCTAATATTTTTGTCGTGTCATTGCACTTCCCGGGCTCAGTATGGAGGTCAAGATGTTTTTAGGGAAATGTAAAACGAGTCTTTGAGTTCTTTTTGGTCAGCAGTGGCTTTTGCCTTGCAGCTCTACCATGGATGTCATTTTTGCCCAGTTTCTTTTTTACTGTGTGGAGTTGTGAAAAGTGACCATAACTGAGGCAATTGAGGCCTGCAGTACTATATATGTTAGCCTGGGTTCTTTTGTGACCTCCTGGATAAATCGTCAATGTCCCCTTGGGGGAAGTTTGTTTAGCCAGCCGCACCTGGGAAGCCACACCATTTTTTCAAGTTTTCTCCCTTTGAACATAATGGCTTTCACCGTGGTTTGCTGTAGTCCCAGATCCTTAGAAATGGCTTTGTAACCCTTTCCAGACTAACAAAGGTCAACAACTTTGTTTCTCATCTGTTCTTGAATTTCTTCGGATCATTGCATCATGTGCGGCTTTTTGCCTACTTCAAATTGGCAGATAGGTTTGATTTATGAGAAGTTTAGATTCAACAGGACGGGCAGTAATCATGCCTGAGTGTGTCTATTGAAATTGACCCCAATTAATAATTCATTTTTTTAATTGGTTGATGTGGTTACTAAGGGGCCAATTACTTTTTCACACAAGGCCAGGTAGGGTTGGATAGCTTTTTTCCAACAATAAATGAAATCATAATTTAAAAACTGCACCTTGTGTTTACGCGGGTTATTTTTGTCTGATAATAAAATAAATTTGTAAATCAAAAACGTTTAAGTGTGACAAATATGCCAAAATAGAATAAATCAGGAAGGGAGCAAATACTTTTTCACAGCACTGCATAATCAAATTGCTATCTCACCCGTCTCCCAGCCAAACTATTTATCCATGATGTAGCATAATCTTTACCTCCCAATAATTTAAAGACACAACTTTACGTCAGAATTGGTAGCATGCATACTAATTAATAATGCAGGCTAATGTAGTGTAACTATCAAGTTTACATATGGTTCATTTTACGTATTGTTTTCTACTTGCACTTGCATTTATACAAAGCTGCTGCAACCATTATAATCTTAAGAATGAATTGTCATCTCAGCGCCTTGTACCGCAGCATTTATTAGTCAAACAGAGTAAAATTTTTGCAAAATGCAGTAAACCAACCGGGCATCATTCGCTTACAGTAGAACTCATATCTAGGATTCTGACGCAAGCCTCCTATGAATTTCAGCTACAGCTTTGCACCCACAACAAAGTAGGCTATAGATGTGTGGGCTACGTCTGAAGCTCCCTATGGCTCCAAATTTTACAACATGGCGGCACCAGAGAACCAAAATGCCGCATACTGAAATGCTTTTCCCCCTTCCTGAGAAAAGTCAATGGGAGATGTCACAATAATTTTAGTCCAAAGTTTTTATTCATCCTGTAGTACGAAACAGCACTTCATTTTAGCAATGAGAGCATGCATGTAAGATGAGCCAGTGAGGTTTTCATAAAACAACAAGCATTGCGGTCATGCGAGTCCATAGTGACAAAAAACATAAATCAAGTGCACCAAATTGCAACAACATGACAATCCAACAAAAAATATAGGCTATTGATAGTGATAGTCTCTTCAAATCTTTTTTGTTATTATTACTTTGCTATCACACTTACACCAACTGATCGGCTCAAACTGTAAAATTTTACTCATTTAGTGCAGGTTAAAATTGAATCTCTTTCCAATCACAGAACACCATTTTTGAAATTTCTACATTAATTCCATGACAACAAATCAATTATCACTTCCGATTGCATGTCGTCAAAATATATTATCTGGCAAACGTTCAACACACTACAGCTCAGAACACAGGTGGCCAATTCCATTTGAAAGCCGAGCTTCTTTGACAGTTGATTAGAGTAGAAATCATATTTACATTTTGGAAACAAATCCTCACCATTTTGACCAATCAACAGAAGTACTGTTGATCACAAAATGCAAGGCTTGCAACTCTCACGTGCCTGAAAGTGCTTGAATAGAATGTGGATTTTAACAAGCCTAATTTCTCCTACGTCTTCCCTCTCCATCTCTGGCCCGATCAGGCATCTGTCACTCTGCTTTTTGAAGTTATTATCACTCTGGTTCCCTCATGGATGCGGTTGCTGGGTGACACGGTTTCTTAGCACCCACTTTGACGGGGAGAGATTTGAGTAAGATCCAGACATTTCCCATGAGTACCAGTAAACATATTCAGACCTTGTAGAAAACAAATAAATCCTAAGAGCTCAACAGAGACAGCGAGAGAGAGAGAGAGAGAGAGAGAGAGAGAGAGCACAATGCATCTGAGAATATTTAACTCAAAATGAGTGCAAAGAAAAATAAACGGCATGAACCATTCATTTGCATGTCCCCTCCCACATACTGCTACATGCAAACACACATATGCACACATGAAAAATGTCAAGTCAAGCAAAAGTCCGCGAGAGCAGCAATTAATTTTATTTTTCAGTTCGGTCCCAGCACATAAATCTATGCCACAGACTGTCCCTGAACTGAGCCAGTGCCCAAAACATTTTATTTTTTAAAAAATCTGAGAAAAGAGTAGGGGGAAAATACCAAATAGATACCGTACCCATGGAGTTCCATAATCACTCATAGACAAGAGCACTGTGTCATTACAAACCTTTAGCGGTAGCCAGTGAGAGTCAGTAAGCATACAACAGAAACATTTTCTCCGTATGCTTGGAGAAAGCAGCTTCGCGAGACCAGGAGTGAGACCGTGTGCTTGGAGAGAGCATCTTTGCTAAACCAGGAGGGAGACCGTAACAATATTACCGCACTGGCCCTCTGTTTTAATAACCTCTCCACGGAGTTCAGAGGTCACTGAAGCAGGGGAGGGGAAAACATCTCTGTCCCACTCGCTGAAAATGAAAAGGAAAACACTGAGCAGCGAGGCCAGTGTCATAACTCCTGAGAAAGCGCACGGGGGGAGATTACGGCCGTGTATCTGTTACAGGCCAGCAGGCGCGCATTAATCTCGCGCGAGAGAAGCGCAAGCGAACGAGCACGTTCTTTCCGCACAAAAGCACGTATCTCACCCCCATGCGATGCAGGAAATTCTGCCTGGGGGGCGCATGTTCCAACGGCACAATATCACGGCGAATTAAAAATAATGACATTGTTCTCATCACAATATGCACTCGGGGAAACAATGCCTTCCTGCGCTTGACAAACCTGGCTCTGGTCAAACCTATTCGAGCCTGATAAGTGTTATTGTGACCGAACAAATATGGTTGGAACGTCTCGGCAAGTAACAACGTACTATGAAGCCGTGAAAAAGTGCACTTGTGAGTTTGAAAATTTCTCAGTCTAATACATACAGAGCGGCGAGTGTTTCTTTACTGATCGAGGGAAATGCAAAACAATGTTTTTTTTTTTTTAATTTGAAACAGATAGCAAATTCAAATAATAAAAAACTTCGCTTTTTACCTTCAACAAACTACTACTTCTATGGTTTTTATCACCTCTTGAAGTTTTTATAAAAAAAAAAAATGTCAGAGGAGTAATTTTTCCTTCCCAAAAACAAGGATGCACGCAGGCTAATGGTTAATTTACCCTGCGACAGTGAACTTTATATCTGGCTCTTCATAAATCATGCGCTTTGACATTTGATTTAATTTAATCACTTCGGTAGCTAGCAATTATCCTCGGTGTTAAGATAGTATGTTAATTCAAAAGGACTGAACACCGTTACACAGTGATATGATGTTCCCCTACAAAAACACTAACTGTTGACATGGAAAAGGGCATACATGATTATTCAGCAGCGTAAATTTCACTCCTATAAAATTTTAGAATGTCCAACACATTACAATTTTTTTTTCATAGCAACAACTAACAAAACAAACAATAAGACATGACAGTTTCCAAATTAACCAAACATTAAATAACAAGTTATAACAGGCCCTATAGAAATTATGAAAAGGCTACAAATGACTCGTCTGTATATTTTCTGGCCTATATGAGTAGATACAGGGCATTACCAGTATTTTGCATATTTCAATTTAAGATTATAATGCTGTGGAAAAGTATTTGCCCCCTTCCTGATTTCTTAAATTTTTGCTTATTCTCTTATTTAAATGTTTCATATCATATTACTAATTTAAATATAACGCAAAGACAACGAAAACACAAAATGCAGCTTTTAAATGATCATTTCACTTATAGAAGGCAAAAAGTTATTCAAAACCTATATCTGCCATGTGAAAAACTAATTACCCCCTAAACCTAATAACTGGTTGTGCAACCCAGGGCAACATTAACTGCAATCCAACTTTTGCAATAGCTGCCAATGAGACTTTTACACTGCTCTGGAAGAATTTTGGCCTCCTTTTCCCTGCAAAATTGTTTTAATACTGTCACATTGGAGGATTTTCCAAGCATGAACTGTTTGAGGTCATGTCACTGCATCTCAATCAGATTCAAATCAGGACTTTGACTAGGCCACCCCAAAACCTTAATTTAGTTTCTTTTGTGCCATTCAGAGGTAGACTTGCTTGTGTGCTTCGGATCATTGTCTTGCTGGGTGACCCAAATGAGCATTAGGGCACAATCTGATTGCTGTACATTCAGGATTTTCGGGTAGAAAGCAAAACTCATGGTTCCGTAAATAATGGCATGTTGCCCAGGTCCTGAAGCAGCAAAGCAGCCTGAAAACATCACTCTGCCACTGTGTTAGACTCTAAGTATAATGTTCTTAATGTGGAATGCCATGTTGGTTTTATGCCAGATGTAATGGAACCCATGTCTTCCAAAAATTTAAACTTTTGACTTCTCAATCCACAACATACTATCCCAAAAGTATCGAGGTCATCATGAAGCGTTTTGGCAAATGTGAGAGGAACCCTTGTGTTCTTTTTTGTCAGCAGTGGTTTTGCCTTGCAGCTTACCCATGGATGCCGAGGTAAGTGAAGCCTGCAGTTCTTAATATGTTAGTCTGGGTTCCTTTGTGACCCCCTGGATGAGTCGTCAAAGTGCTCTTAGAAGAATTTTGGTAGACTGGACACGACTGGGGAGATTCACCACTGTCCCATGTTTTGCCCAACTGTAGATAATGGCTCTCACGGACGTTTGCTGGAGTCCCAGAGCCTTAGAAATGGCTTTGTAACCCTTTGCAGACTAACAGGGGTCAACAACTTTGTTTCTCATCTGTCCTTGAATTTCTTTAGATCAGAGCATCATGTGCTGCTTTTTGCCTGCTTCACATTGCTTAATAGGTTGTATTTAAGTGATGTTTGGATTCAACAGTTTTCATGGCTGGGAGTGTCTAGCAAAATTTAACCCAATTATCAATTGCATTTTTTTTAATTTGCTGATTTGGTAACTGAGGGGGTAATTACTTTTTCACATAGGGCCAGGTAGGGGTGGATAGTGGTCCTTCCTTTAATAAATGAAATGAGCATTTACAAACTGCATTTTGCATTTACTTGAGTAATCTTTGTCTGATATTAAAGTTAGTTTGATGATCTGAAACATTTAAATGTGACAGATAAGCAAAAGTATATGAAATTGGGAAAGGGGCAAACATTTTCTCATAGCACTGTAAAAACTTGCATAAACCCAGTTGGCAGGTCCTTGTAGTGTACAGCTACTGGGCATGCAAACATGCAACTTTCCAGGGTTACACACTGATGCTGCTTTTTGTCTGTGCAGTTTTTTCAGATGCTTTTTCTAGTTTGTCTTCAGCTTGGAGAATTAAATAAAAACAACACCCCCTCCATGTTTTGGATAACACTTATGTATTCATAATTCACCAACTACAGCTTTTAATCATCCAAAATTTATGCCTTACAACTCATAGTGAGGGTTTTTCTGCCATCAGTGATTGTTTTGTGACAGAAGTCGAAGCTAGCTATCCCTGGAAGTCCGATATAGTAACTGTTTCTAAGCAGTGATTGGTGAAGTGCCCCATCAATCATACAGACGGAACCCACGGTGGAACTGGAGGGCATTGTGACATCAACATTCCACCATTAATTTTCCACAAACATTATGTTCGAGCTAAAACATTCCAGAAATTATCAGGAGTTTGAAAAATCTGTCAATAAGCAAAGCCAGGGCACTGGGGCCACATATTATGTTGGCGGAATAGGGCCACATATTGTGCTGGTAGTACTTGGCCACACGTGTTAGTGGTTTGATGATGATATCTCAAAAACGAAAGCAAATGAATGCCGTAAAAGGAAATGATAAGGAAATAAGTAAAAAAAACAATAGATTGGTTGCCACCATCTCAGCAATCAGGTAATTGCCTAATCAAAACTTTATGCAGGCAGGTATTCACATAAACAAAGGCAGATCCTTTGCCCCAGTGCTGCAGAATTGTGTACTTGGTGCGTTTTCTTTTCTTTGAAGTATGTAATCTGACCAATGGAAGGCAGCCACAATGAAAGTGATTGATTTTGGGGCAGAACCCCCACAACCAGATGCTTTCAAAGACAATTACAGGTCACTTTGTTGCAGTTATATCCAAAAAAACACTGGTATCATTAAAACAATGCGCGGCTCTGCAAACATTGCGTTTTAATTTGCGCATCAGCCTTCCTTAAACACAAAATGTAGGGCTTATTTTCATTCAGTTCTCAATCAGTGTTCTGAAACTCTATTCCTTTCAGTCACTAGTGGAGAATCACAGATCTACTTGTGACCTCTACTTTAAATAGTCAATGAAGCACTAACTAGACATCAAATTCTGTTTGTAAATTTGTCCTTTTTAACTGTATAAACCATTTCAGTAAAATGAGACAATGATGCAAAAGCTGGTTATGCGAGTTATTTCAACAGAGTTTGCGTGTGTGTTCAAATAATTATTATAATTAGATTTTGCTAAAAATTTGCATCATTTTTATATTTAAAGTTGTTCGATCATTTTGAATGATGCGGACATGCAGTAGTATTTATTAATTGCAAACACATTTTGTGCTTGTCATACAGCTACAAAAATCAACAGCTGAAGTTCACTTGATACACAGTTCAAAATATTCGCAACACAAGCTAATCAATGAATTATCATACTGTGACATGAAAGAGATCAGTCTCATTATGGCAAAAACAAACTGCCAACAAAGCATTACCTAAGGTGAATATAGGAACTCAAAAGTTTTATACACACAGTGATCAAATGTCCTGAATATTTAACTTCACCTCTCAAAAAGAGGTCATTTGACAGTCTTATATTAACTAGTGATGATTCGGATGGAGAACAGACTCAAGAACAAATGCACAGTAAGAAAATCCACAAGGATGGACAAAGCCATCATTCATTAACATCACACACAGCCTGCTTCCATCCATTAGATCACTTGTGCACAGGGCTGGGGCCGCAGTTACCAAGAACAAAACTGACTGAAACTATTATATTCACTCCATGGAAGCTGTAACCAACAAACCGATTGCTATCCGAGTATTCTGGTTTAAAAAAAAAACTAAATTTAAAAAAAAAAACTTCGGAATATGAAAAAAGATGGTTCAGACAATCCTTTGGACAGATGTAGCATGTGTTGTCAGGTAAGTGTACTTAAAGACTGCACATGAAAAGAACACGAGTGAGGTAATTTGCGCCAATTACGTATATAAAAAGAAATACAAGTAATAAATCATATCGATGGTTTAACATGGGTATCAACTATTTTGTTGTAATAATTTTTTTAATCATCAAAAATTATTTTGGCAAATTGTTCAGTTTATGCACAAGTCATATCAGGTTCTGTCATTACCATTTGATAGGCAATGCATATGAATGCATCAATAAGTATTATCCCTTTAAAAATACCACCTGTCTTTTTGGTGCGTTTATTTGAAATAAACGTAAATTCTGTGAATGATGTTTTTCTTAACTAATAAAGAAGTCCCAATTACTGGCATAAACCGAATAGTTGCTGAGATGAACGTACTAAGTCGAATTGAACTGAATAATTTAGTTCCATGAGCCCTGCAACCTGCCGTGTGATTTAAAAAAAGTGACTGACTCCATCATGTTGTCAACGGAGTAATGCGCAGGAAAAGGTCTATTTCAAAGTATCGACCTAAAAGCAACACAACCAGTTATCGATAACCCAGGAAGCCAAAATTTGCTGCACTTACCAGTTAAACCGGATGCATAACAACTAATCAAATGGCGGTCCTAAATCTGTGGGCCAATTCAGTAATACCAGGTGAAGTGCTTTTTATTTCCCAACGTACATTGTTAAAAGACTTAACTTTTATTCCGCTTTGCGCAGTTATCTTTTTCTCTGCAAAAAATCAGATCGTCGAGGACCTGTGGGTTTAAAAAGCCCCCAAAATCTAAAAAAGTATACTTTATTCATTATAAGAGCGTTATATAAGCTTTAATGCCGTACTGAATAAATTGATTAAATTTTTTTTTTTTTTTTTTTTGAAATACGCGTTACCTCTCCAAGGACATTCAGACTGCTTTACCACAAATTATTCGCCTTATCATTCCTCGTGTGGGTTTTTACTTCTCAGCAAATACATCTTGAACTGAAATACTCGTATTGCTGCACTTGACATGCTGTGAAAAATAATATTAAAAGGCCTATATTTTTTTTCTCAAACTCAAAGGTAGTCTAGAACACTTGAGGCTCTAATTGCATTCTGGACGCTGCTTTTTATTCTGTTTAACAATTTGCCACCTGTTCTGTGTGAGAAAAAAGAATTGACAATTTTATAAATGAATCAGAAAGTCATATCGTAGCGCATGCTTAGGGCCACTGACCGTACCACCCTTTGAATGGCCTTGCGCGTGTAACATTACGGACAAGAAGATTGTTGGCGAAGAAAAGTTATTGATGCGGCGGGGAATCACTCCTCGAATGCCTTAGTCATTTGTTCAACAGCGAGATCCAATTGCAACATAAAAAACAAAACTTTTCGGCCGATATTCGCGTTGCTCTGCTCCTTAAGTGGACATATGGAAAACGACTATACGAGAGCCGCAAGTGACTAGTCCGTGGGTTGGCGAAAACACAATCACGCGACATGAGTCTGTTGAAATCGATAAAATTTTAAGATGGTTCATCTTCAACAGCACATATCTAAACATCCTTTTTCATTTATTTGTGCATCCTAGCCAGTATCCCACTTTAACGGCTTCCACACATTATGCTTATATTAGGCTACATAAATCTGTGTGAAACCGTACGCGTTAGCGTTCGTGAATTATTTCTACCAAATGTGTTTTATTAGTCTGCTATGACCACGGAAATAACTCGATGATCGGCCAGTTATCAAGTTTTCCAACTGGCCTACTTTGACAACTCAAAGTAAGCTTTGTACTTTGCAGCGTGGTTCGAAAGGCTAAAATAAGTTAAAAAAAAAAAAAAAAGATATTCCTGCTATTTATTAATGTGAACATTGTCGACAATTAGAGCGACTTAGGACGTCCTGAAATTGTTTGATGAATCTGGGCCAGAGCAGTCCATCCCTAATGGAAATGGATGGAGTGACAGCCCATCTGTCCAGAAAAAAAATCTTTTGATGATGAAAAAGACAAGCGTGAAACTGATCTAATTTAGACTAACCTTGCATTGGTGCAGTCATTGTACAGAGTCTCGAAGTCCTTCCGCGAGATGAGTTTGCATCGGTTGACTCCCGGTTGGATGGCTCCGAGCCCTCGCAGGATACGGACCTGCTCCACATTGCACACCACCGGCGTGATCTCCAGTCTCTTCAGCTTGGTGTAGACGGTGTGCAGTCCCCCGACCAAGTGCTTGAGAAAAAGATCGAATGCCTGGGGAAGACAGATGAGCTCGCAACCGTCCACAGTGAAAGACGCGACCTTAGCGCCCCGCAATTCAACCATCTTACACTCATTATTTTGCGGCGTATTTTCAACGGGAGACGGGGTCGAGTACACTGGCTTGCTGGGCAGCGTGCCGGTCGGGATTCCCGGACTGCCAGCGGTAATCAGCTCCGATCGAAACAGGCTCTGTCCGGAAGGTGCAACTGATGGAGACGGAGACGAGGTGGTCGACGGCGAGGAGCTGGTGGCAGTAGAAGTTGGGATCGGAGGCGGATGGACCAACGGAGTTGGGGGAATCAAAGCAGCCGGCACGGCCATGGTCACCAGTGAGAATAAGTTAAAAGTATAAAAAAGCAGAGTATAAAAGAGTTCGTCGCAATCAAAATGAGAAATCCAAGCGGGCGAGCGCTTCCGACAGAATTGGCTAAGCAATCAACAGAGTTTCTGAGAGAGTGGGGGCATGTGATATTTAGGCTCTGAGCAGTAGTACATTGATCAAAGATTGAGCGAGAATGACAGGAAGAAAAGGAGCCGAAAAGTGGAGCTGTGCTCTCTGGACGAATTGTTGTTGTCACAAGGTACAGGGAGGGAGGAGCCACAGAACTGCGAGCCACTGAAATACTCACCGCAGAGCGATGCGCAAGTTCAAAGTGTCGGGCCATCAAAAGGAAAGTGGAAAGGCTATCTTATTAATAACTTAAAACTTCATCCAATGCCCCCGATTGTTGCAGTTCACACTACTATCACACGGGAGGAGTGCGCAATCGATTAATGCGCAGTTTCTGCTGTCTTTTTTACATAGCATCTTACTCTAATAAACAAAACATTAGCTTTTATTAAGATTTACTGCAGCCCATCTGCCAGCATGCTTCACCTTTTTGCGAAAGGTATTCAACCACTTAAAAATGTCACCAAGATTGGTTATTTAGAACAACCATTGCGATCATAAAATAATGCACAAAGTGTGTCTAAATACAAATATTGAAGGATTAGAATGATGATATCTTGTTTTTCCATACTTGTCACATTTAAATGTTTTTGGTTATCAAACTAATTTTAATACTGAACACACATAATCTGACCCAAGTAAAAACAAAATGCAGTCCTCAAATTATTTCATTGATTGAAGGAAAAAAGCAATCCAACCCTACCTATCCCCATCAGAAAAGGTAATTGCCCCTTAGTTTCCAAATCAACCAATTAAAGATATGAAACTGATAATTGGGTTCAATATCAAGTAATTCAAGTCATGATTACCACGTCATGATTACAGCCAGCCCCTCTGAATCAAAACATCACTTAAATTGAACCTGTCTGGCAATGTAAAGTAGGCAAAATGCCACAATCTAAAGAAATTCAAGACAGGATGACATCAACCAGTTTTAAAAGGGTTACAAAGCCATTTCTAAGGTTCTGGGACTCCAGCAAACCATGGTGAGAGTCATTATCTACAAATAAGGAAAACTTTGAACAGTGGTGAACCTTCCTAGGAGTGACTGGTTGACCACTGCTGTGTCAGAATAGTCAAAAAATTATATACTATCCACTAATTCCCAACCACTTTTCTTTCGCCTCTGTGGAAAACAGCATCGGGAAAAGAAAAGGTGTAAAAGGGAACTCCTAAGGGCTTGGAAAGACAACTGCGCTGCAAAGAGAATCCAAATGCCCTTACACTAGGCGCCATGATCATTGTGTCCCCTGCCTGTCATATAAAAATAAAGGTTTTGGAGAGGCGTCATCCTAGTCCTGACTTGAACACAATTGAGATACTGTAGCATGACCTCAAACAGACAATTCATGCTTGGAAACCCTCCATTGCGGGCGAATTAAAACAATACTGCAAAGAAGAGTTGGCCAAAATTCCTCTACAGCAATGTAAGAGACTCACTGCCGGTTATCGCAAACATTTGATCGCAGTTATTTCCAAGAGGGGTGGCGCTGTCAATCATTAGGTTTGGGGGGGGATTACGGTATGTTTTTTTTTACTTCAAAAAAAAATGATCATTTTGATGCTGCATTTTTTATTTTACTCACATTTTGTCATATACTGAAATTCGTGAGAAATACGCAAAAATAGAGGAAAGCGGGATGGGGGGGCTATACTTTCTCACAGCCCTGTAAAGAACGTAAAAGAGTCCCCTATTCTGAGGCTATGGTTCATCAAAGGGTTGAACCTCCCCTGATCTCCAAAACTAAACAAAAAAGCTTGTCGAAACATTCTTGTCAGAGTTTAGTAAATCCACCAGCAGGCGGATTATTTGCAAATGTTCCATACTGAAAAAGAGGATCAATGTGCGAAGTCCAGTGGTCGCTCAATCGTTACTTTAAGACCAGTTATTTAAACCCCAAGGGCTACAGTCATTAACTGATTAGGCCAACCAAGTGCCCTCCAGTATCTGCTTTATGGGAAGTTATGTTCATGGTGATAAGGTTTTGTTGAGATTATCTTCGATGCAGGTTGCATGAAAACAAAACGTACCTTAAATGTGTGTTGTCCTCATGCGCCTTTGTGTGATGCGACATTACAGCACTGAATAACTTTCTTGTTATAAAATAATTGTATGGCTGCATCCCGAAAATGCATTGCTGAAACTAGTCTGCTTGTAGATTTAATTGACAATGATTGAAAAAGCGATTACTAAAATGTACATACTTTTTTCCAAAGTAGCCAATTTAAATTCTTCCTATATATTCAAATACAAAAGGTATGTCAATTCAGAATTATCATTCAGGCAGTGAGGTAGCCTTTGGTGTAGAGAAAAAAAAAAAAATCAATGGCTGCTTAGAATTCATAGCCATACAATCCATTCGCCCTTTATGTTGCTAACCTTTGCTCAAATATGCACCACCTATTAAGATTGAATTATTTATACAATTAGTGAGCACAGTTTTCCTTTTATCTCCATCTGAAATATTTTCATAAATAATAGCTCCAGTTTCTGTGGAGCCCCACCCCCGAAAGAAAGGAGAAAAAACAATGATCTTAGATTTTGATTCTGGATGGCCTAGTTGAAAGTGTGTTAAATAATCATAACAGCAGGTTTGTGTGCACACAACAGCCCTAATCACCTCGGTCATATTAGCGTGCTGTGGAAAAGCTGTGTTTGCACACAGTAAGTGTGACAGAGCGAAAACAAATGAATACGAATGTGTCACCCAATGAATATTTATATCACTTTCTGCTCAATTGTGTGTGTGTGTGTGTGTGTGTGTGTGTGCGTGCGCACATGGTGCTAAAGTGTGAGTGCACACACGGGAAGATGTGTGCAGCAAGTGCAGTGTGTGTTCTTTGTGTGAATATGGTGAAAAGAACACAGCACATTTAGTGCTGTTGACATGTGTATACAACTCTGTTCCCACCTTAGAAAATAACTTTGATAAATGGATTTCACTGTCGCTAAATTTGCAGCCCAACAGAATCTTCCGCGGCAATCAACAGCTGTCAAGGGCTGCTGAGTGGTGGGGATAGTGCAATGCCGAACTGTAGCTCAGATAGTGTATAATAATAGACACATGCCACATATCGTCAGTTTATCTTGTTTTTATGAGCTACAAAACTAAACGTGTGATAGTATCACCTTGTGCAGCGTCGGCAACAAGCAGCATTTCAGTGACAGATTATGAGCATTTCATATTTCAAGCTTTGAAGTCAGACAGAAAGGAGATTTTTAATTTGCATTTGTAAACAATAATTTAAATGCATCTGACAAGCTAAAATTGTATCGGTCTAAAATGCAGGGAGAGCTTTACATTGCAAGGGACGGTATATACTTCAGCTAATTAGCAAACGTTATCTGAGGAAGTATTTCACAATAGATGCGCACTCTGTTTTCAGGTGTGTGCACCTGCATACGTACATGTGCATGGAGGTTGATTTGATCCAACAGCAAGCCTTTGACCCTGCTGATGAAAAACAGTCACAAAGGCCACATCAGTCAGTGAGTTGGTGAGTTACCATGAAAATAAGTTTGCAAGGTAAACTTATAAAAATCAATATTTCTGCACAAATGCAACCTCCATTAATCTCTCCTACCATGTTTTGGTGTGCCTTGATGATAGTGAACAGTCCTCCTGTAGTCATGACATAAAATAGGTTTGTGGATTCAGCCAGTTCATGTCTAATGACATAGTACACTAATACTTAGTGACGTTTGACACAAACTGACTTCGCCCCTTATGCCATCCTGAGACAGCTCTTATAGCATGTATATGACTGTGCTATGTCAGCTCTGATATCATGCATATGACTGTGCTATGTCAGCTCTGATATCATGTATATGACTGTGCTATGTCAGCTCTGATATCATGTACATGACTGTGCTATGTCAGCCCTTATATCATGTATATGACTGTGCTATGTCAGCTCTGATATCATGTATACAATGCTGTGAAATAGTATTTAACCCCCTTCCTGATTTCTTCTTTTTTGCATATTTGTCACGCTTAAATGTTTCAGATCATCAAACAAATTTTAATATTAGACAAAGATAACCTGAGTAAATACAAAATGCAGTTTTTCAATGATGGTTTCATTTATTAAGGGTAAAAATCTATCCAAACCTACCTGGCCCTATGTAAAAAGGAATCGCCCCCTAAATAATAACTGGTTGTGCCACCCTCAGCGACAACAACTGCAATCAAATGTTTGCAATAACTGGCAATGAGTCTTTCACATCACTGTGGAAGAATTTTAGCCCACTCTTCTTTGCAGAATTATTTTAATTCAGCCACATTGGAGGGGTTTTGAGCATGAACGGCCTGTTTAAGGTCATGCCACTGCATCTCAATAGGATTTAAGCTCGGACTTTGACAAGGCTACTCCAAAATCTTCATTTTGTTTTTTTTAAGCCATTCAGAGGTGGACTTGCTGGTGTGTTTCAGATCATTGTCCTGCCGCATAACCCAAGTGCGCTGAGCTCGAGATCACAATCTGAGGGGTGGACATTCTCCTTCAGGATTTTCCGGTAGAGAGCAGAATTCATAGTTCCATCAATTATGACAAGTCATCTAGGTCCTGAAGCAGCAAAGCAGCCCCAAACCATCACACTACCACCATCATGTTTGACTTTTAGTATGATGTTTTTTTTATGAAATGCTGTGTTAGTTTTATGCCTGATGTAATGGGACGCACACCTTCCAAAAAATTCAACTTACGTCTCGTCGGTCCACAGAATATTTTCCTAAAAGTCTTGGGGATCATCAAGATGTATTTTGGCAAATGTGAGATGAGCCTTCGTGTTTTTTTTGGTCAGCAGTGGTTTTCGCCTTGGAACTCTCCCATGGATGCCATTTTTTGTCCAGTCTCTGTCTTATTGTTGAATCATGAACACTGACTTTAACTGAGGCAAGTGAGGCCTGCAGTTCTTCAGATGTTGTTACAGGTTTTTTTGTGACCTCCTGGATTAGTAGTTGATACGCTCTTGGAGTAATGTTGGTAGACCGGCCACTCCAGGGAAGGTTCACCACTGTTCCAAGTTTTCTCCATTTGTGGATAATGGCTCTCACCGTGATTCGCCGGAGTCCCAAAGCCTTAGAAATGGCTTTGCAACCCTTTCCAGACTGATAGACGTCAATTTCCTTGTTTCTCATCTATTCTTGAATTTCTTTAGTTTGCAGTATGACATGTTGCTTTTTGAGATCTTTTAGCCTACTTCACGTTGTCAGACAGGTTCTAGTGAAGTGATTTCTTGATTCAACAGGTCTGGCAGTAATCCAGCCTGGGTGTGGCTAGTGAAACTGGACTCAAAAAATGTGGTTAATCACAGTTAATTCATGATTTAACAAGGGAGGGGGGGGATTACTTCTTCACACAGGGCCAGGTAGTTTTGAATAGTTTTTCCCCCTTCATAAATGAAATCATCATTTAAAAACTGCATTTTGTATTTACTCGGGTTATCTTTTTCTTATATTAAAATTTGTTTGATCTGAAACATTTAAGTGTGAAAAATATGCAAAAAAGTAAGAAATCAGGTAGGGGGCAACTACTTTTTCACGGCACTTATGACTGTGCTATGTCAGCCCTTATATCATGTATATGACTGTGCTATGTCAGCTCTGATATCATGTATATGACTGTGCTGTGTCAGCTCTGATATCATGTACAGCAGGGAAAATAAGTACTGAACGCATAATTGACATGACATTTTTACCAGATGTCAGTAACAACCCAAGTAATCCATTTATACGAAGAAATCAAAAACAAATAAGTCCATAAATTAAGTTATATGTAATAAAGTGGAATGACACAAGAAAAAAGTTTTGAACACGCTTACTGAAATTTACTTTACTTAATTAAAAAAAAGCCTTTGTTGACAGCTTCAAGATGCCTCCTGTTTAGTGAAAGTAGTCCCATGCATTGATCAGATGTGATATTGGTCCATTCTTCCACACAAACCTTCTTCAAATCTTGAAGGTTCCAGGGGCCTCTTCTATGAACTCTGATCTTCAGTTCTTTGCACAGATTTTCAATTGGATCAAGTTGGGTGATTGACTGGGCCATTCTAGCAGCTTTATTTTCTTTCTCTGAAGCCAATTTAGAGTTTCTTTGGCTGTGTGTTTAGGATCATTGTCTTGGTGAAATGTCCACCCTCATTTCATCTTCAGCATCCTGGTAGATGGCAGCAGATTCTTATCAAGAATGTCTCGGTACATTTCTCCATTCGTCCTTCCTTCAATTATATGCAGTCTGCCAGTACCATATGCTGAAAAGCAGCCCCACACCATGATGTTCCCACCTCCAAACTTCACTGTGGGTATGGCGTTTTGGGGGTGATGTGCAGTGCCGTTTGTCCTCTAAACATGGTGTGTGCTATGATATCCAAAGAGTTCAATTTTGGTCTCATCTGACCAGACTATATTCTCCCAGTATTTCACAGGCTTGTCCAAATGTTGTGCAGCAAACTTTGAACAAGCTTCAATATGCTTTTTCTTCAGTTATGGAGTCTTGCTCGATAAGCGTGCATAGAGGCCATGGCGGTTGAGTGCATTGCTTATTGTTTTCTTTGAAACAACTGGATCTGCAAATTCCAGGTCTTTCTGAAGCTCTCCGCGAGTGGTCATTGGCTCTTGAACAACTCTTCTGATTATTCTTTTGACTCCTCTGTCAGAAATCTTGCAAGGAGCACCTGGTCGTGGCCGGTTTATGGTGAAATGATGTTCTTTCCATTTCCGGATAATGGCCCCAACAGTGCTCAGTGGAACATTCAGAAGTTTAGAAATATGTCTGTAAACCATGCCATCAGTATATTCTGCAACAATAAGGTTGCGAAGGTCTTGAGAGAGGTCTTTGCTTTTACCCATGAGAAGCTTCTTGTGTGACACCTTGGTAATGAGAAACCTTTTTATAGGCCATCAATTAGGACTAAACCAGCTGATATTAATTTGCACTGATGGGGGGCAGGATTGCTTTCTAACAGTTGACAGATTTCAGCTGGTTTCTTGGCTTTCCATGCCTTTTTTGCACCTCCTTTTATTCATGTGTTCAATACTTATTCCCTGTGTCATTCCACTTTATTACACATAACTTAATTCATGGACTTGATTTGTTTTGATTTGATTAGATTACTTGGGTTGTTACCAATATTTGGTAAAAATTTCATGTCAGTAGCCCCATTAGAAATATATTTACTGAGAAAAATGTTGACGCGTTCAATACTTATTTTCCCCGCTGTATACGACAGTACTATGTCAGCCCTTATATCATGTATATGACTCTATGTCAGCTCTTATATCACGTACATGACAGTGCTATGTCAGATCTTGTATCATGTATATGACTGTGCTATGTCAGCTCTTATATCACATACATGACAGTGCTCTGTCAGCTCATATGATGTATTTGACTGTGCTATGTCAGCTCTTATATCATGTATATGACTGTGCTATGTCAGCTCTGATATCATGTATATGACTGTGCTATGTCAGCTCTTATATCACTCATGATATCATGTATATTTGACTGTGCTATATGCTCTTATATCAGCTATGTCTTATATCACATACATGACAGTGTTAGTGTCTGTCTGCTCATATCATGTATTTGACTGTGCTATGTCAGCTCTTATATCATGTATATGACTGTGCTATGTCAGCTCTGATATCATGTATATGACTGTGCTATGTCAGCTCTGATATCATGTATATGACTGTGCTATGTTAGCTCTTATATCATGTGTATGACTGTGCTATGTCAGCTCTGATATCATGTATATGACTGTGCTATGTCAGCTCTGATATCATGTATATGACTGTGCTATGTCAGCTCTGATATCATGTATATGACTGTGCTATGTCAGCTCTGATATCATGTATATGACTGTGCTATGTCAGCTCTTATATAATGTATTTGACTCTGCTATGTCAGCTCTTATATCATGTATATGACTGTGCTATGTCAGCTCTGATATCATGTATATGACTGTGCTATGTTAGCTCTTATATCATGTATATGACTGTGCTATGTCAGCTCTGATATCATGTATATGACTGTGCTATGTCAGCTCTGATCTCATGTATATGACTGTGCTATGTCAGCTCTGATATCATGTATATGACTGTGCTATGTCAGCTCTGATATCATGTATATGACTGTGCTATGTCAGCTCTTATGCTGAAAGGTTCAAGTAAAGAGTAGCAAGTTCCTTTTTCTTTACTCTGCGTCTCTATCTCATTTTAGTGTGTTTATGACAAGTGCACGGAAGCTTTTGAAGCATTTGGATAGGTCTTGCTAAACGCATTGTTATCCCAAATCAGATTAATTTTCCACGCATTCTCTCACAATGGACTCACTAGAAGAACAAGTCAACATAAACGGTTCTGTTTTATGTGTGTTAAGATCTCTTTTCAGCATTGTGTATGGATGTCCAGGCTAACCGTAGCCGATGACAGGAAAAATGTGCCACTTTTTTTCTTTTTTTATCCCATTGTTTTCTGACAGGAGCAATCAATTTAACTTCAGCGCAATTGCCTGTGTGCATTACATACTCGGGCCATGGTGCCAATTTTTGTCTATATAATTTATTAATGTGAGCTTTAAAAGACCTGTTTAAACAAGATTACAACTATATTTATTAAGTCTTGTGTTTGGCTGTGAATTATAGAGCGGCTGCAGGATTTGCCCGTAGGTTGGTGAAGCACATAAACATTTGCACTGTTTTATTGCTTTCCAGTGTTCTCACTTCCAGTAGGCCTAAAGGAGGCAGGCCACATAATGAAGGGTTTATCTTTAACAAAAGTAATGCTCTGAAGGGAAGCTGTGGGCATTTTGGAAGACAATTAGATGTCAGCTGCGCTCTTTATTTGTGGTTTGAGCAGGGTGCCTGCAAAAAGAGTTATGGAGTTTGTGTGCATTTCCTTTTCTGCTTCATATCCATCGTCTGACACAATGCTCCCCTCCGGTTACTGGACTATTTTTCTCCCTGAAAGCAAAAGACTCAGACTTGGCTCTGCACTTTTACTGCGTCGTAGGTAAACTATGGATAATATTGGGTACAATGTCCCCGACTGCATTCCAGTTATAGCAGAGACCGTTTGTTGAAGACGCCTCAAGTGTTGGCTTTAGCTGGCATGCCCATAGAAATGAATGGCAGCAACAGTTAGCAAATATTCCGCTCACTGTGAACAGCTGCTACCTAAACCCTGATTAACAATGAAACTGGATTTTTTTTATTCCTGATCCATGAAATACAAATTGTCCACTCTATGTAATGGTGAATCATCAAGCAGGACATTCCTCCACCATAAAAAGAAGTTTTCACGAGATTCATTTGTCAAATAGACGACCACAGCATATGTAATCTCGGTGCTCTATCTCAGCCATGCTAGGTCTACTGAATGGCATCGCGATGGCATCCATTGTATTGGCTCCTGATGACCACCAAAAGAATCTCTGGTTATAGTGAGCGTAACAAAGCGCGATAACTTCAGTTTCTATCAGTGTTTACTTTGTCTCTGATCGCATCTTCTAAACATCATTACCAGACTTCCCAAAAAAAAAAGAGCATTAGTACACAATGCGTTCTGTGCGGATGTCCGAAAACAGCATCTGTGCGGACACACCCCTATTGTACACGTACAAAAACACAAGAAGTACTCTGGGCCTGGTTTGTAATCCAATACTCTGTGACACACTTCAAAGAAAAAAATGCAGTGCAAAGTAAAAGTTTCCCAGCTAAAATGAAGAACTTTTTCTCAGCCCAAAACCATCCACAACCACAACAAATAGACATCTTAAGTCATAACAACTGCATCGGAAACAGGAACTCACAAACTGATTCAGGAAGGACTGCAGTCTCCCTAGTGATTAAACTTCTCTGCTCTTTTTCAAGTCCATGGGCAGAAGTGTGATAAATTGAGAGAGAGACACAGTGAACAACACTGGCCTCAAAAATTACTGGCACCCTTAGTGTATAGGAGCAAAACAGGCTGTGAAAATGGCCTTACTATTTATACTCTTGGTCTTTCACTCAAATTTTTCTCAAAAATCTTACCTTTTCACTGAAGTAAAATTATTGAAAGAGAAAAAAAAAGTTCAAAAAAATTTTTTTAAATCAAAAACGAGTGCCACAATTACTGGCATGCCTAGAAAATCTCATGATTAAAATCTAATTGAATTATATTTCCACTCATGTTTTACATTTTTAGCTCACCTTTTTGATTCAGGAGACTTCAGCGGTCAGACATGACTTTCTGTTCCGCTGGAGTATAAAAATGAGGTGACCCAGGCCAAGTTCATTTCTATGGGAAAGACCAGAGAACACAGTGATTATGTGCGACAAAAAGTTGTTGAGCTGTGCAAATCAGGAAACGGATATTGAAAAATCTCAAAACAGTTGAAGATACCCATTTCCAATATCAGGGCAAAAATTAAGAAGTTTTAAATGGCAGCAGATGTTAAGAATCAGCCTGAAAGAGGATGTGTGTGACCCCACACACCATGAGGAGGGTACTTTGACTGCAAAAGAATCTCCAAGGATTACAGCTGGAGAACTGCAGAGGTTTGTTGAGTCTTGGGGTCAGAAAATCTCAGAAACTGCCATCAGATGCCACCTACATCAGCACAAGTTGTTTGGGAGGGTTGTCAAAAAAAGAAGCTTCCGCTGCCGCTGTCAATCAGCAACAAACTAAAGTGCAGACGGTTTGCAGAGCATTACTGGGATTTTAAATGGGACTGTATGGTCATATGTGACCTACCTAGAGCGATCTACAATATCAGTGCTCCATGCGGCCTCCTCATTGGCCCGCTGACAGACCCGCATCGTGTTTTCCATGGTAGGTTTTTCAGTTTGCTGGATAATGAAGAACTAAGCAATATACAGACAATAACGAAATTATGAAAGCTACCTCAAAAACTTGCATATTAAAAGTGCATTACTCAACTACTTGTGGAAATACCACTAAGCCTTTATCATATAACTGCCCACCATTGCATGCAAGTTAGCGTGTGCCCTTACCCCAGATCTTTGCATAACCTTTATTAAAGAGCACACCTAATCCCACACTTCCTCAATCTCTGACTCTTCTTGAAGTATAGTTTTGTTATTATACTGAATGTGGTCTATGAAAGATCCACAGAAGAGAAATCAACAGCATTTATAAGGGGTACTCAAATGTAAACAAAGATCCCCACAACATTAAAACCACCTGCTTAATATTGTGTGGGTCCCCTTTGAGCTGCAAAAAGAGCTTCATTAAACAGAGGTCCACTCAAGTTCCTGGACCCATTGTTTCCCACAGCAAATTTCCCTGCTCATCACACTCCCTCCATCAACTTGTCTTCCTCCTACAGTGTGTCCTGGTGCCATCTCTTCCACAGGTAAATGGTGCACATGTACCCAGCAGATGCACATGATATTAAAGAAAACGGGCTCACTGAACCAGGCAAACTTCTTCAACTGCTCCAAGGTCTGATGCTCACATGCCCATTGTAGGCGCTTTCAGTGGTGGCGGGGGTTAGAATTGGCAAAACTGCTGATCTGCAGCAACAAAGCACTACACGCACCAGGGTGCAATGCACTGCATGTTTTGTGGCATTCCCCAAGTAAGGATCATTACGCCCTTCTGTCAATTCAGACCAGACAGCATAACCTTCTTTGCCCTTGAGCATCAACGTGCCTTGGGTGTCCAACACCCTGTTGCCGGTTTGTGTTCTGTCCCTCCTTGGACCACCGTCAGTAACTTCTCACCACTGCTGCCTGGGAGCAGCCCAGACGCCTGGCCTCCTCTGAGATGCGCAGACCCACTCGTCTGAGCATTACAACTTGGCCCTTGTCAAAGTCACTCAGGTCCCATTTATTCAACATTCAACACCATGAGTGCTGTGGCTGTTCGCTTACCATCTAAGTTCAGTCTGCAGACCTTGACATGCAACACTGTGACAAGATAATCTCCTTTATTTCCTTCATCGGAGACTGGTTTTTAAGTTTTGGCTCATCTGCGTCTGTCTGAAGGTTGTCAGCAGTACATCTGTATAGTCTAACGAGAGGCAGGTTCAACCTTCGTGTATCTTTGTATTGTTTTCACTGGGAAGGGGACAATAAATGACTGTGAGATGGATTCAAGTGAAGGAGTAGATTTAAGTGGTGGAGTGATATTGTTGTTAATCAAGAATAAGAAACAGAACTAAATTTTGATTGGCTCTAGTATGCAAATATAGATTGTGGCATTAGATGATTGGGAAGGCAAGAGGCTTGTAAAAGATACATGCAACTCCATAACCTTTGAGCTCCAATCCAGACCTCTCCAGTTTTTGGATTTCCCACAATGCGTCCAATAAAGTAGAGCCTTATTCTTCTTGCCATTACATACAAGATAAAGGACCAAGGGCTTTTCAACATCATCTCACCGAAGAGTCCAAAGAGGGGGACTGAGTGACATTCTTCCCTCTAAAATAACTGCATTGAGTTATTTATTTCCTTTATTTTGCCAGCAAAGTCCCATTACGAATCTCTTATAGAAGGGAGACCTCGCCAATGAAGACCTAAAACCATCCCAAATGAACCTGGAAGTAAAAAAAAGAGCTGCTCCAGGCACTACTCTGAGCAGTTATACAGCCAACGTGTCAATCCTGCTTCGCGAAACAGTATTTGTCGCGATGACACATGACTCGAAATGTCTTGTGCAAAATCCCAAACAGACAGAGACAGAGAGCCACTCACTAAACACTGAAACACATCACAGACTCCACATCTAAAACACGAGCGACACGCCACTCACATTATTCCTTCACAATACATCATACCCATCTAATAATCCATAAACACTCCACGAGTCTATATCACTTATACACCCAAATAATTAACTGTGGCAAGATATCGGTTTTAAAAATACACACTTAATGGAATTATGAATACCGCATGAGCAATGCCTCTGAACAGTTTTTTTGATGTAATAATTTATTCTTCCACTAAGTCTTTGATAAAACAATGTTGAAAAGCAATTTATGTGATATTCATTTAAATGTCAATTCTCTTGGTTAGGATTTTTCTATAATTGGCTATTTAATTAAAATAATTTTCATAGTCATTAATATAGCCTGCAACTTGTAGTGCGCTGACATGTTTTAATTACATGGTATTAACAAAATTGATATGCTTTAGAAAGCATGGTGAAAATTTGAATAAAAAATAATTAGACCAATCATACATCAGCCCCTTATGGACATGAAGTGTAGCACTGTATAATTGATGAACTTTTTAAAGGAGAGAGATAAATAACTTTCATTGTATGAAATTAGCATACTCTTTCAAGAAAAACCTAAACAGTTTTGTGTATGTGTCAACATATGCATCTGAACAACTACATATAATTTTAAATTGCTTGTATGAATACGCAACATACACTATGTGGCCGAAAGTGTGTGGACACTTTGCCGAAACCTCATTGACATTCAAAGAAAATGGGTAATTTTAAACTCTGAATATTTGACATTTTAATTGAATTTGGAATGAACTGGTTAGTATGGGCTGATAGGACAGGCTTTCAGTTTTTTATATTAGCATATTTTCATACAGTGCTGCTCCACAATTTGTAAATTGAAGCCCTTTCTGTAAATCCCCCCCCCTTCAGAACTCTAATTAGTTTCAATAGAGTCTTCAGTTTGGGAGGGGGTAAAGGTATACACAAAGTGCTACAAAATCCTAATAGCAATACAAATTAGAATTGCTATATTCTTAAATGGAAGATAAATGTCTGTTTTATCAGGTCATATTGATCAATTAATTTGGTATTTAATTAAAATGTCAGATATTTAGAATTTAAAAATATCCATTTTCTATGTGCGTCAAGGAGGTTTTAGTACGATAATGTGTCCACATACTTACCCATCATTTTAAAAATGTAAAGCGGGGAATTTCCATTTTCAAATGTAAAGTGATGCAGTATCAGTTGCCACATACTGTACAAATCACACACACACACACACACACACACACACACATGCATGGATGCACTCACAAACACAAATGCATACACACACATACACATATAGACTAGAAAACGGACCAATAAAATCTAATCCAGCAATGTTGTGCACAGCAACACATGCTATTTCAAATAAGATTGCGTCTTCTGGGACGTTTGAACAACGTACAGTTTATTTATTATTCAAAAATATATAACCTAAATTTGGAGTCCTTTTGCAACTCCTGGTGATGTCTATACAGAAAATAAAATTACTTCCCACGGTTTCACAACCTGATACTTAATGTGCTTAGTTAGTTTGCACTGAATTCTTCATTCTTACAAAATTAAATTAACCATAATTATAAGCTATTATGTTTCGGATCTATCGGCGTGTCATCGTTAATATAAAAAATAATACATCTCGTTCGTTCAGAATGAGTACCCCCCTCTCCTCACCAGGCCATATGTTTTAGACGACTGAGAAACAGACGCTGACTGCAGCACTGCATTTGATCGTAAGGACTGTTTCTCCAGAAGGCTCCATGCTCAGGATATTATGTCTTTCTATTTTTTTCTTTCTCCTGTCAAAATATCTAGAATCTGTCCCACAGTTAAAGTGGCCTGCAGTCTGCTGGATCAGTGGCCTTGGGTTTGAGCAAATACCCCCGGACCACATGGTTGTAGGTTCAATAACACATTGCGTCACACAGTAAGAGCTTCAGGAGAATAATACCTGCATTTGTATTTAAGTAAGATCACTGACACAGGACACAGACCTCAGGAGGGGACCCAGGTCCTGAGATTAGCCTTAACCCTTTCAGGTGTACGATAACAAATATGTGATTACAACGTCCGTCTGCCATGGAACACTCACATGCTGAAGTAACAATCACTCCTGGTCACTTGAACACTGACTAAGAACGATAATAAAAAATTCCAGAAAATCTCCTGTTCAAAAGGGGTTCTAAAACTGTCAAGGTTTTCAGAAGATAAAAAAGAAAATATAAATAAGGTCGTGCAAAAAAAAAAAAAAAATTACATATATAATTTGTTAGCATCCCCGGCTGCCCCAGGAAAACTCTCCCACCTTTTTTTTTTTTTTTTTGGAAAAAAAAAATCTGTAAAAATCACACCAAAAGGAAGTGATATAAATGCTCAGAATCCCTGTCCCTGCAGCTGATGATCTGTTCGGCTTTCATTCACTGCACTACATATGGGTGAGGCAGATTGATTTTTCATGTTAATATACAGTATTTGCTTGTGATTTGGATTTGTTTTACCATTTGGATCTAAAATGCTGATTCTAATAAAATAAAAAATCTCGCTCACCCAAACCTGAAAATTGAAATGTGAAGGATGGAAACCAACAATTTGTTGATATACAGTATGGCCCAATAGGTCCTCCATCACAGTATAGTCCAGGGCGGCCTGGGGCACACGCCATAGACACAGGTGGTGACACAATCACATGCAGGAGCCTCATTTCTACTCAAGCACAGCAACATATATCCATAAAACATCAGGGTGTAATGTCTGGGAAAAGGAATTCAACTGCAAGTAGTTCATAAGTGCAAAAATCGTGGTCTTAATTCAGTCCGAGTCCAAAGCCAGGTAAACACAGTGACGGTACAGAGGGTCAATCCAAAAAAACAGAGTTCAAAGACAGGCAAGGGTTCAAAAAGCAAAAAGCACAGGCAACAGTACCAAATCTTGAGGCAGTGGGGAAGTAGAGTGTCCGTAATCCGAATTCCAAAAGCCAGGGCAGCAATAAACAGCAATCATGGTCGGGCAGAAAATGGGTCGTTATCAGGAGCAAACAGAAACAGGCAGGCAGACAGAATTCGGTATCAAACAGAAGGGCGTCACAGAATCACAAACAGATCACTGGCATAGCTGGAGCCTGGCAAAGAGAGAAAAGTTGATCAACAGTCTGACAAAGCTAAGCAGAAGTGAGGGACTATATATAAGGGAGGTAACAAGCTAGGTGGGACAACAGGTGTGAGGAATAATCTAAACATTAACTGAGAGGGGAAAACACAAGAGGTAATTGAACAATACAAAATGGGAAACAATAACAAAGACTAGTTTTCACACGACATCCTTAAACAACAACGGCTCCATTCAAGGAGTGCCTAAGTGGGGAGAAATGGAAGAAACAGATTAGCAGAAGAGATAGTTGCAAGGTTTCTGCAGAACAAAGGCAAAGCACTGGGAGAGCAAAGAGGGCAGAGTACAGATTAGTAAGGAAAGTGGAGAGAATAAATTAGTAAAGTTAGTAGTCTGCGCAGTAATAATTTTACCCAAATAATGCAAGTTAGTATGGTAGTTATTTACAGGATTAGTATATTAGTAAGGGTTAGTAAATAAACTAGACAAAACATAGTGTTAGTGTGATTAGTACTTACTTAGTAATCAGTGTTGAAGGAAGTACACGAGGCATGAAGGAACTTGTGAAAAATCAGAAACTTCCGAAATCACCCGAAATGTGACAGCTCGCAGACAGGGGCGTGCACTGGCAAAGAACATAGAAATGCAAGACAACACAGGGGAAAACAATGTGCATAAACTGGCAGATGAAACTGAATCCATAAACTAAACAAAGCAAGTAGAAATAAACATAAACCTCAAAGGCAGAAATCACAGATCATAACACAGGGCAGAAAATGCAAATTGCCGTCGATGTCACATCCTAAATGCGCAGATTGAGCAAAAATGTAATGATCCGCTAAAAAGCATCTAAATTAGATGACACTGAAAATTATAACCTTTAATATCACAAAGAGGCTCCAACTTACCTGTGGAATGAAACTGCAATAAATAAAATGGCTGAAAAGGAGGGTCAAACTATGTAAAAGAAGGCAATTTAATTAACTTTTAAGGTAAATACACACCCTATTGTACGTACCTAAATAGATTAATTCAGGATCTGAGTCTCAATTCCAAAGGAAGCAAATGATAGCTGTAGTGTTGCACGGATACCGATACCAGTATCGGGTATCTGCCCGATACCTCGTTAATATACACGTACTCGTACTCGTCCACATTTGCCGATACCACGCACCGATACCACTTAGTGTAAGACGCAAGGTACCTGCCGGCTCACGGTCGCATAGGCTACTGTATGTTGTACTATCTGGCTTCTATGTCTAGGGGGAGACAGCGAGTTAGAAAAAATACGAGAAAAAGAGCTTTATAGTCATCACATCACATGCAGGCATACGCGCATACACACAAGAGGTGTATAGTAAAGAAGTACATGAAGGCAACTTTGTTACAGTACTTAAGTAGTTTTTTTGAGGATTTGTACTTTACTTAAGTTTTTTTTTTTCTTCTACTACTTCTACTTCTACTCTTCTACATTTAAAAGATAAAAAGTATACTTTTTCTTCGGTACTTTGACACTGGCCACTTCACAACTCGTTACAAATTAAAATATGTATATAAGTCATCATTTAAGGATTATCTGGATGCGGCGTGTTCAAGAAGAACAACGGTGTTCGGCAGGGTATCTTAAGCGTTTCGTGCAGATGTTTCTGCCAGCGGACATGGAGCTGCAAATTTATGCACGCAATTACAATATTCTATCACTAGATGGCACACCCGGATCAGTTTTTGAATATTTACAAGCAAGCCGAGCTCGCACAAACACACACCCACAATCACACACACAGAGACTTAGAATTGTGAATCTTCATATTTTACTACAAATATATTAGTAACATATGGTTACCTTAAACATTTTAGTTGTGGTTAAGTTAAATCTTTTTCATTTGTCATTTGTGTAATTGAAATATGGCGATACCACACACTTTAAGTGATGCCTTGTTTGCTTGGAAAGCTATTATTCACTTTAGTTGGATTGATAATGCCTATGAATGTGAGTAGAAAGTATCTGTGCCAATTAATAGTTCTACTGACTTTTTATGACGTTGGGTGTGTTACCTTGCCTATGCAGTGAGTTTACTTTTCATTTGTCAAGCTTCAGTAATGTTTTGCCTCTTTTGATGGCAGTGCTAGTTCAAAGGCTTTTTGTCGGGCCTAAATACAGAAAGATTTTTAGCAGTTAGGCCTACTCTCTTTTTTTTTTTTGGAAATAGCCATGTGTGAATCGTTTGATATTGTCCTCTTTTAGGCTTGTTATAAAAAGAAAATAAAACCTGTACTTCGAAATTGTCATTGTATTTTCCTAGAAAACATTTCAAAAATATCGGTATCGGTACTCGGTATCGGCAAGTCCACAAAATAAAATACTCGTACTCGTATCGATTTTTAAAAAAGTGGTATCGGTGCATCCCTAGATAGCTGTATAAATGCTAGATGCCCAATGCAATAATCGAGGAGTCTGACTAGAGTAGAGCATCATGACATAGACAGGGCCATACAGTCAGTGCCAGTGTAAAGTTTGGACACACCCACCCTTTTTTAGAAATCAGATATTTAAGAAAAAATAAACAAAACAAAAAATCTTAATCCAAAATTAATCAGAATCACCACCCTTTGCAGTGATAATTTCTGAGCATTTTTTTTTTCCAACAACATCATTCACATGCTGCTCCAAAATACAAAAAACTTTGTCAGTTCAGTCTTCTATCTGAATCCATTTATCTCCTCAATCGGTTAGCCAATCCATCTGAAACTGCACATGAGCACTGAGCATCGCTATAAGCAAGGACTGACACAGCTGACTTTTCATTTTCCAAAACTTAAGCTGTTTATGAGCAAATTTAACGTGTTCACATGCACTTTTGGCAAATCTGCACGTCGTTGTGGAGCGTGCAGCCCCATGGACGAATGGTTCTGCGAGTTCTGAGAGTGGTTCTGAGAGTTCACACCAGCAGAACAGAGATGAGCTGCACTTGTGGTTTGCTTCTCCTTTACCTTTCAGTCCAACAACCCCAAAACCCACTTGATTTTAAAGCTGCTTTCACACCGGACGCGAAACAAATTTTTTGCACGACAGATTACATTCAAAGTCAATGCAAAGACGCGAATACACGCATCTTTGCATTGACTTTGAATGTAATCTGTCGTGCGAAAAATTTGTTTCACGTCCGGTGTGAAAGCAGCTTAATTCACTTGTTGCAAATGGAAAAAAAAAAAGTTTTCCTCAATTTATGCGGGCATATGAGGAGTCCACTTCTAAGCCTTCTGAGTCAACTTGGTCCATTTTTTTTTTTTTTTTTTTTTTAGAAAAATCTGATTTTTTGGTAGGCATGGAAATTATCTTCCACGGATACCAATTTTCATTAAACTGAAACTATTAGCCTTGCAGACATAATCCATGAGGCAATTCATTATTTTTTTAAGAAATGACTTTGATTTTTTGACACAAAGTTTTGACTTAGCAGGTTATGAAAGTGGAGCAGAAATTTAGCAGGTTTGACAGTGTTTAAACCAGGCCCGTTGCTCAATAGGTGAAGGTATTTGACCCAGGACCCACTCTACATGCAACTCAATGCTAGAGACAGCACAGTGATCAAATAGCTGCTATGACAATGACAACATATACATGAGTCCTTGGGTTCAAATCCCCCTTTTATGGTATCACCATCAAGACACTTTTCTGAACTGTCCAAACCAACAAACTAGAACCCAATGTTCTAGAACCCAAAAGCTGAACAGGCTATAAAAGCTCAACTGTGATTGGTCCTTCTAGCAAATTTAAACGGAATCACGTTTCCACATTGGCTGATGACTTAGCAGAATTTGGCAGAGTTTTCCTCCTTGACTTTCGCGGGTTTTGACAGAGTTTTGCTTTTTCCATTACAATTTATAACATGATTTGATAGGTTTTGAAAGTGGAGCTATCAGTGGGACATGTGCAGGTGCCTTAAAGAGAGGCTAAGGGAGATAGCTTGTTTATTTTCAAAACTTGACTTAGCAGGTTTAGCAAGTCGACTCCTCATATAAAGCCTCTTTAAGAATTCCAAAATTGTGAACAAAACTGTTATAATCCAGACCAGGAATCAAGTACAGAGGCAGAGTACAATCCAACAGTAGGGTTCATCAATGGAAATAACGTTAACAGTGGGGTGGAGCCCAGAAGAAGAAAGCACAGTTCAGATGCTGTGGGTGAAGCAGGGCAAAGTCAATCTCCAGCTAGTGGCTCTCTGAGATGACTGCAAGCTGGAGTGCACACTCCACCACAGCCAAACTGTCCGACGGCAGGATAAAGTAGCTTAAGGGGAATTAGGTTCCAATTCTGAAGACCGTATAAGGATTGGGCACTTTTGTCCTGGCACTGGCGGCCCCAGAAGTTCCCGCCGTTAAGATAAACAAAATGTTGACGTTTTTGTTGATGGACGCACGCACGGATGGAGCCCAATACAATAGCTCCCATACCACTCAGGCGGCGGGAGTTAATTTGGAGCCTGTAACTGAAAATGATGATGAGATAAAACAAAATGTCGAAATTGTTGGTGATATGTTTGGGCTAGTGACCTTTAAAAAAATCGGCCAAGGTCACCTTTAGGCACGTCATTTGTAGGCCTTTATGAGATACATAAAAATTAGGCCTTTGATGAGATAAAGCAAAATGTCCAGTAAAAATTTTAGTGAGCCTGTAACACCTTTAGGAATTTGTAGTTGATGAGATGTCCAGTAAAAAATTGCCAAACTTTTGATGAGATAAAGCAAAATTTTGAAGTTTCTGGTGATATTTTGAGGCCAGTGACCTTGAAAAAAAAAAAATAGGCCAAGGTCACCTTTAGGCACGCACAGGCATTTGCATGTCCAGGAGCCTTTAATGAGAGTTGCTGCAAAAGAAGTTTCTGGTGATATTTTGAGGCAGGGGAACACCAGATGCAGGAACTGAAATGTTTATTGAAACACGAAACACTAGGAGAAAATAGGCACACAGGCCAGAAATAAAACACCGTGCACATGCACTGAACAAATGGGAAAACTAAGGTACACTGCCCAAGGCAGGGGGAAACAGAAGTACACACTCCAAGAGCAGCTAAACTAGAAAAACAAAAACTGAACCTAACTAGACTGAAGGACACACTAGGAGACTTAAACAAGGGGCAGACAAGACGTGGGCGCAGCAAAATACAAGACTCGGGAATCAAACACGGGAAATACTCGGAAGGCACAAGGAGCTGAGTTTTCACAGTGCAGAGCAAAGTCCAACAAACTTCCGTCTGATGTCTCCTCCCATCTCTGCCACATAAATAATCACGAGAGGAGGCGGGGACTCGGAACGCAATCTCGACTGGAACAGAAACACATGGGATTAATAAACAAATTAACGAGGACCGGGTAAACCATAATGACTCGAGACAAGACGCTGAGACCATCAATCAAACTAGACAGTTTAGATTAAGGTAATCTAAACGTGACGAGTAAAAAGCACCACGAGAGAAGCAAAGGAAAGCACAGCCTTAAACGCAGTTAATCAGGGAAAGCTTAGGCCGGAATTACAAAAGCTAGAAACGCTCGATTTTCGCTAATGAGTTAATTAAGGTTAATACTACGTGACGAAATATTTACAATCACCCTCAAATAAGTGCTGGTTAGTACGGTTAGTAGTTATCCTATCAGAGAACGCATTCACTCAGTTTAGCGAGGCCCAGAATTAAGCACAGGTGGAAACTGAATGAAATACCACAGCCGAAACCGAAAGAGGAAACGTGATTGGACAATGAGACGCAGGCATGCTGAAGGCTGTCACGCGACATCACTGGAGATTGGCAGAGAGGGAATCGATCATCAGACGGCAGAATGAAAGCTGAAAAATAAAACAAAAGTAAAGCACAAGCACAAAGACAACACACATGAGGCAGAACCATAACAGATGCATGTCCAGTAAAAATTAGGAGCCTGTAACTGAAATATTTGATGAGATAAAGCAAAATGTCGACATTTTTGGTGATATTTTGAGGCCAGTGACCTTGAAAAAATAGGCCAAGGTCACCTTTAGGCACGTCATTTGTAGGCCTTTATGAGATGCATGTCCAGTAAAAATTAGGAACCTGTAACTGAAATGGTTGATGAGATACAGCAAAATGTCAAAGTTTTTGGTGATATTTTTGAGGCCAGTGACCTGGAAAAAATAGGCCAAGATCACCTTTAGGCATGTCATTTGCAGGGCTTTATGAGATGCATGTCCAGTAAAAATTAGGAGCCTGTAACTGAAATCGTTCTTGAGATAAAGCAAAATGTGTTGACGCACGCATGCACACACGCACAGAGCCCGATACCTTAGCTCCCGCTCCTGGATTGTGTTGACAAGAATGGGATCCCAATTCTGGACCCTGAATTAGGCTTGGAAGCTTATACCAATTAACTACGCATATCATTAAGGCTATCTATCATTTAAGGCTATGTTTAATTTTCTGAAGACAAGGAGCTTCTACCAGGAAATACTGACTGGTTCTAAGCACAAATAGTGAATTACAATCCAGCAAATTGCAACTCAAAGCAGGATGTTTAAATACAGGTCACAGGTACAAAAGGAAGTAATAGTGAAACAAGACGCAGCCAGGTAAAGGGGCACAGGCAAGATGTGAACCAATCAAAGAAGACATACTTCAAACATTCAAGCGAGTTGCTGAATGGGAGAAGAAACAGAAGGCATTCACACAGGGGTTGTGACAACTATCATGTGAAGCAACCATTCTTTTTTTAACTGCAAAATGTTTTCTCCTTACCTTGAGCAATCTGAGGATATTTACAAAAATTTAAACTACCAAATATTCACTAGACTGAGCACTCCAAGTTCTACCATGAGAATAGCGTGTCCAAACTTTTGCCTGGTGTAGTATGTTCACACTTGTACACATGAAAATGTCAAATACTAAGTATTCACTCAAATGCCTGGAGTTAGGCCTACTCTGTTAATAGCCCACAAGTTATAGTCTGGGCCTTCAAAATGTTTTGTCAAGTTTTTCACAAAAATTAATTTCAGTTGAAAATTTATGGCATTTCCAGAGATTAATGGTCAGTTGCACCAGTTCTGCATTTGTCAAGGTGGTGTCTGACCAGGAGGTAAGGTTTTGAGTTAAAATAAACAGCACAGACAGATTATTTTCATGAATTAAGTTGTTTATTAAGCACAATCATTTGAGCATCATACTTTATTGTACTTTGTATTTAAATGCCTTTTGTTCCCACTGACATGGTGTTTAATTGCTGAATGACAGTGCAATGCCTGGCTATATTACACAGATAGTAGACGCGCTGCCAACATTATTTTGTACAGGTTTACAAAAACAAACTGCTTCCTTGCAATTAAGAACAAAAAGTAGGATCAATAAAAATTGAGTAAAAGAAATCATAGAGTCAGTAGAACTGAAAACACAATGACAATACTTTAAATAAATAAAATAAGGAATTAAAAAGTGGCTGAAGTGGCATTGCAATAAAATCTTTGCAGCGTCGTTAAGATTCTTAAACACACCTCACAGCGTATGAAGGTAAACAGTGGCCTTCATGCGACTATAGCTACAGAAAAGAATTCTAATATTGGGATAGTTCAATGCTTACCAAACTCTATTGACTATTTGACCTCCTGCATTTCACATTCGTATCGTCATTTGGCCTATCACGCCGCCTGTGCTGCCTGTAATGAAATTGTTTTCAGCAGAAAGGAAATAGGAAATTGTTCTGTGACATTAAAGCATGTAACATTTCCAAGAAACAATAAGACCAATCACTGCTGGCATTCCCTCAGTGAGGCTGGCAATCGCAGCAGCACCTGGGTGGAGTAGCAACTGCTCCTCATCGTTAAAAACAACTTGATTGCAGATGATCCTGTTTGGGTTTTGGTATCGAGAGCACTCAGCGCCATGGCATTTCCCACCAGTGTATCTGCCTCGCCAACAAGGGACATAAATGCGTGCACACACATGCGCGCACACGCACACACACACACACACACGCACGCAGACACAAAAACACACACACATGCACACACAACTACGCTTAAGGACACATACACACACATACACATGTAAGCACACACACACACACACACACACACACACACACATATGCAGACACACGCAAACACGCTCACTTGCACACACGCAGACACAAAAACACACACACATGCACACACAGCTACGCATATGCACACATGTACACATGCACGCACACACACACACACACACACACACATATGCAGATACATGCAAACACACTCACATGCACACACAGCCAAATAAAGGCTTTTAATAAAGGCTTTTCCAAGTCAACTCTGCAATAATTTGTGTTTCTTGAGGACATTTTGGGAACACATTCTAAATAATGTCATATTCTTTTGTCCATGGAGCGGAAATTCAGAATCCAACAGGTTTGACATGAGTTTGACAGTTACCAACAAGTAAAATATATAAACAATCACGGTAACCTTGCACTAACTCCAGTAATCCCACTATGTACCACTGAGATTACAATAGACTGTATTGTCCCCATTGTCAAGTGAATGAACACTTCATTTTTTAACATGACTATTAATCAGTTGAAAAGAAATATTGAGAGAGTTCCGTGATAGCTAAACGTTTTAAGGACCTTCCTGCAGTATTTTGATCATCTGGCAATGGCAGGTCTAATGCTACGTTTATTTCCCAGCAAGTCTTCATATAAAGCCAGAACATGCACTCACATAAAGACTGTCAAATCCAACCTCGGGTGTAGCTCGCTAATGTATATTCTAATTAGCGGGAAAATATTCAATTCCATTGCAACCCTATTGCAGCTGTCATCACGATTGATATTTCCAGTGACACTGTAGTACACATTTCACCCATGTCAATATTGTAATTCATCCCAGTCGCATTGCTATGCATGCTGCATCACTGTTAGAGTAAATATCATATCTGTTCGTATCATTGCTTGTTTCAATAAAGCTGATGTGAAGTGTCGCTCATTTTTGTACGACTGAAGAATGCAAGTTTCAGAGCATTAGCCACCACCAAAATGGTGTGAGATACAGAAATCAAATTGTCTCAGAGTATATAAACAAAATGAGATGTTATTCCCTGTTAGAAGCAGAATAAAAAAAAAACAACAATGCACTACTTATTTCCTGCTGGGAAAAAGCTACAATGTTTTCATGACATTTATTTTACTGTTGGGTTTGCTGGTCTCTACAGGTACATTTGTATCAGTGATTTGAGTTGACAGTGTTGTCCATTCAGAGATTAAGTGGGTCTGACATCCAAAGTGGCTTATTTTTTTAATTACCGAGTGAAATGACTGGCTATACACTCAAGATGATAAAAAAAAAAAAAAAAAAAAACCTTTTTTAATGGAGAAAAATGTGGAAGTGAGATTGAAGAATTTTTTAATCAAAGCCACTCAGTTACATGACATTGAAAATTTGCAACAAATGTAAGACTGGGTCATTTAAAAAGGATTCACACATCATGATCATTTCGATTCAAACTGAATATACTAAATTTAAATAGGCTGGACAGAACTTGTAAAGAAATGCACATTTTCGTCAGTGGGAAAGTACATTAGAGTACTCAGATTTCCAGTAATATTGGTCCTTGAAATCATACCACATGTAACTGACTATACTTCATATCATAGATGCATTTTGTATCCGAACATTAAAATCCTGCAATAATGCAATTAGGTGCAGAATTATTAACACCCTAAAAAAAAAAAAAAAAAAAAAAAAATCACAAGGACATATATGGTATTGTTGTGCTGTTTATGAAATACTGCATTATTTCTACACCTCATCAAGGCTGTCGATAATTTAGAACCTTATTTCACCAAATATTTGTAATGTTGGCAAAGTGAGTTTTAAACTCACATCACAGAAAGCCAAATTTTAAAGAAATGAAATTGAATCAATTTCCAAGATCCTTCCAGACATTCAGACTCTCAAATCTATATAATGCCCAACACCCTGTAATTTAGTGTGATACACCTTTTAACATGAAAAAATAAAAGATTGGAGGATATCTAAATTGCGAGGTAAACCCGTATAAACAGCAGTAATTACCGTGGCATTGGCAGTCTCCCTGAAGCAGCCGCGGTGATTAAAACCAATCCCCATTGACTTCTCCATTAAAGCGCTGGCAGGGGCCATCCAGTGACCTTTCCCATTGATTGAACATAACAATCACAATTCAATTGTAATGCAAAGAGAACATTTGTTATAATGTACACGAGACGCACAGGCCGTTTCCTCTCAGCCTCCGGTAATCAATGAGGCGACTTCAAGAGACGATTGGCTTTCCAAAACCCCTTGCCCGACCAATTCACACAGGCTACAGCCAGTGCTTAATGAGGATAATGATACATATTCAAACAATCTCCATTGTGGCTATCACACTCAGTAAAGTGCTACCACGCTACAATACACATATTCGCTCAAGTGCTACTCCAACTAATCTCAAGATTTCAGATGGTGCTCAACTTCATGAACGTGGATCAAGCAAAGTCCGGGACTAAAACCGTCTTGTCAGGAGAAACCACTGAAGAATCAAAATTACACTCATTCGAGAGGGCTTTGTCTGCAACCGTAAAACTTTGGCTAAATTTGTAAAAATTACAGATCATTTAAATCCACTGTTGCTCATGTATTGAATCAAAGCGCTCAGCATTTGATTGTGAGGCAGGGTTGTAAGAAGAAGAGCTTGTAACCAATAGGCTGCAGGTTTGGTTTCCAAACACAGAACAGCCATCTTACCTCTAAGAAAGACACTTGGACTGAATGACACCAATAAAACATCCATCTATCTGTTATCTAACCCACTTTCTCCTAGTCATAGTCACAGGTTGGCTGGAGCCCATTCTACCACCCAATAGGCAAGAGGCTGGGACACACCCTGAAGAGTGTGCCAGTCCACAGCAGGGCTCACACACCATTCCCTCACACACTCTTATCTATGGGCAATTTACAGTCTCCAATTAGCTTCACATGACAGTAAAAATGTATACGATATATCGAGGGTTTGGAGCACAATGGTGATATGTCCAAATTTTGTGATTTTGAGATTTTTACCTCCTGTCACACATTTCTATCAGCTAATTCTTGGAGCACAATAATTATATGTCCATGCGCCTCAGTTTTAAACAGAATTCATATTTTCATTTTGTGGTATGTCCAACAAAATCTGCTTATATGAATTAAACATTGACATTTTGATGAATAAACATGAATAGTATTACAGAATCATCTGTCTTCCATTGCAAACAAATTTAACTTCAATCTATCACCATTGTGTTATGTCACATCAAGTGCTAGAATTGTTGGAGCACAGAGGTGACATGTCCATTTTGGCACTTTTGGCCATGATGTCGCAGTGCCACACTTATGAAAACTTACATGTTCAGTACACTTCTGAACCATGCAGTAAAAGAGTGACCGACATAAAAATGATTTAAATGATGTACCTGATTTAATAGAACATTTGCAAACCTAAAAATCTATTTTTCTCAAAATCTCTAAAAATGGACATATAACCATTGTGCTCCAAACCCTCAATATCTGGCTGTAAAAATGAACAGTATGCAAAGGATGTAAACAGCATTATGTGACATGAGCGTGGAGTGAAGGATTTGTGGTATGTCAAATCATACAGGCCATTTGTTGGCACAGGTAACTACAAACACAGCACTCAGACCCCTGATCATACTTCTCAAGGTCATGATTGAAGGTCATGACGACTAGTTTATTAGTTTAATCAGTGCTGGAGAATAACAGTACCCATACTGGATACCGCTTTTTGGATAAAATCAAGCCAGAATTCAATCAATATTCTTCCTAAACTCTGTCATCCAAATAAACGCGCTTACCTTCAGTGCACTTAATTGGTTTTTAAATGCCGACAATATTTTTGGTGACAACTGAGCTCGCCAAAATGGATTCACAAAGACATAAAGGAATTTTCAATTGTACTGCAAATGCAAGTTAAGGACAAATACAAGGACATTTTACAATGCATAATAGATCCCATTAGCACTGAATTAGACGTTTCGCTTAAATTAAATCCTGTGAAGAAAATTAAGATGGCAACAAAAGACAAGATGTTTCCCTTTTTATTCCCAATAGGAATCTCAAAAAGATGTGTATTTTTTTTCTTTTAAAAGCGTAAACACATTATGTATGGTTTAACAAAATTTTCTAAACATACGGGAGTCAAATTTAGGAAAAACCCTGAATAAATACTTGGACAAACATAATGCAAGCAGATGCGTCTGTCAATTTTCCTGGAATGGTTTGGGTCCACTCGTCCCCTTAAAGGTGGAAGTGTCACTGCAAATCAATGCAGTTATTCTGTGTGATCATCTTTATACAGTATCTTATGATTAAAAATTCCTACTATTATGGGAGTGCTCTCCTCTATGACCATGGCCCAAGCCCCATTATTCACAGGGAGTCACTGAATGGTTTGAGGAGTATGAAAATGATGCTAAGTGTACGCCACTGCCCTTTCAGTCACTGCGTCGCTAACCAACTGAATTCATATGGGAGATTTGGGTACAACATGTTAGACAGCACACTCCATTGTCATCATATAAACACTAAATGAGGAATTCTCTCTTGGAAGAAAGCACTCTATGCCTCAAGTGAAGTTTTACACTTGTAGACTTCGTACAAAGGCAGGCTGAAGTAGATCTGGCAGCTTGTGATGGCACAACACCGAAGTAAAATGGTTTACGTTGATTTTTCCATTAATTTGTCAACCTTTCTAGGCCCATCTGTCAGGCACAAAACTTTGTGCCATGGCATTTAAACTTCTCAAAATGTCTAAACTAGGGATGCACCGATACCACTTTTTTAAAAACTGATACGAGTACGAGTATTTTATTTTGTGTACTTGCCGATACCGAGTACCGATACCAATATTTCTGAAATGTTTTCCAGGAAAACACAATGACAATTTTGGAGTACAGGTTTTATGTTCTTTTTATAACAAGCCTAAAAGAGGCCAATATCAAACGATTCACACATGGCTATTTCCAAAAAAAAAAAAAAAGAGTAGGCCTAACTGCTAAAAATCTTTCTGTATTTAGGCCCGACAAAAAGCCTTTGAAGTAGCACTGCCATGAAATGATGCAAAACATTACTGAAGCTTGACAAATGAAAAGTAAACTTGCTGCATAGGCAAGGTAACACACCCAACTTCATAAAAAGTCAGTAGAACTATTAAGTGGCACAGATAGTTCCTACACACATTCATAGGCATTCTGAATCCAACTTAAAGTCAATAATAGCTTTCCAAGCAAACAAGGCATCACTTAAAGTGTATGGTATTGCCATATTTCAATTACACAAATGACAAATGAAAAAGATTTAACCTAACCACAACTAAAATGTTTAAGGTAACCATATGTTTCTAATATATTTGTAGTAAAACAAGAAGATTCACAATTCTAAGTCTCTGTGTGTGTGATTGTGGGTGTGTGTTTGTGCGAGCTCGGCTTGCTTGTAAATATTCAATAACTGATCCGGGTGTGCCATCTAGTGATAGAATATTGTAATTGCGTGCATAAATTTGCAGCTCCATGTCCGCTGGCAGAAACATCTGCACAAAACGCTTAAGATGCCCTGCCGAACACCGTTGTTCTTTTCGAACACGCCGCATCCAGATAATCCTTAAATGATGAATTATATTCATATTTTAATTTTTAACGTGTAGTGAAGTGGCCAGTGTCAAAGTAATGAAGAAAAAGTATACTTTTTATCTTTTAAATGTAGTAGAGTAGAAGTCCCGATTAAAAAAAAAAAAAAAAAAACTCAAGTAAAGTACAAATCCTCAAAAAAACTACTTAAGTACTGTAACGAAGTTGCCTAAATGTACTTCTTTACTATACACCTCTTGTGTGTATGCGCGTATGCCTGCATGTGATGTGATGACTATAAAGCTCTTTCTCGTATTTTTTCTAACTCGCTGTCTCCCCCTAGACATAGAAGTCAGATAGTACAAAATACTGTAGCCTATGCGACCGTGAGCAGGCAGTTACCTTGCGTCTTACATTAAGTGGTATCGGTGCGTGGTATCGGCAAATGTGGACGAGTACGAGTACGAGCATATTAACGCGGTATCGGGCCGATAACCGATACTGGTATCGGTATAACACTAGTCTAAAATCTCAAGTCAGTCTCTAAATGCTTCACTCAACTCGAGACTGAGGACAGTCTCCCAGCTTTCGTGGTCAAAAGTGGGCGGAAACAATTAAGGCGGTTTAAAAACTGGCTCTGTAGAACCAAGTCTTTAGGGCAGCCCTTCATGTTAGGGTCGTGACATGGACAAGTTGTGGACTAATAATTGCTGTCATACCACCAGCACGAGCATTTCAAGATGGCTCAGCTGCAGACACCCAAGAAAACGCCTTTGAACTTTGGCGATGTTTGCCACATTTACGGCGAAAAACATTAACCCTTAGAGCGTGAAATGCAGCAACTGTTGCTCAATGATATAAGATTTCAAAATCAAAGCTGTTGAAAACCTATCATGCGGCAACTTGTTTCAAAGAGCTCCCCTGCGGGAGCTCTTTTAAACAGGTTGCCGCATGCTAGGTTTTCAACATCACAAGCTAATTTATATATTTTTTAAAAACTTATTTCAGTGCTCTGTTAAAGGACATGATTCATATGGCTGGCCAGACTGCACATCTCCTTTAGAAGACATTACAGGACAAATTACAACAGGAACCAGTCTACCCAACATGGTATGCAGGAGTTGTGGTACACTAATGCAACATTATAGACCGAGCAAAATTGATATGCAGCGAGATGTTGAGGAAAAGGCAAACATACAGCTGAGGGTTAGATGTCCACCCACAACACTCAGTCTGCAGCTCAGAAAGGTACCCCAATCCTCCAAGGGATGTTTGCATTAGCAGCCCCAGGCAATAATTTGCTGATTATTCATTAATTATGGTTTCAAACTCACCATCGCACTACAGTGTGTACTTCATCTACAGCCACTCTTAACAGCCTCTCCTGAAATAACGATGTTTGTAGCTTTGGCCAGTGTACTGTATGCGGCAGGAGTGCCCTTTGCTTTCAAAAACTGTAACTTTACCGACTCCTCCATTACGGACAGCAAAAGGCATATGACCAGCACCATAGATTTCCGTCCCAGTGCACTGAGCAGTTGTAGACACTGAGCCAGGCTTAATAGACCAAACTTTTCCAGCCGTTCAAGCAACTACCCTCCATTTAGAAATCCCCATGCAACCAGTCAGCTGGGCATTCATCGATTGTCTGGTATTGTGAGACTACAAAATGTTCACTGTCTCTTTTCAGTGAGAAACGCGCTCCTAAAGATATGAGTGCACCAGAAAAGAAAGCAAAGAAAAATGTAAAAACAGCAAGATTTTCTCTCAATGTAGCATGCATAAAATCCTTGTATTATGTACATACTTACAATTCAGCGGTTACTGACCTTCTCCACTGACTAAGCTGTTTTTGACGTGGCCCTGGTTAAAGACAGACTCTGAACAGAGGCCCTCCATGGCTCAGCGGAAAGCAGCATCTTGTTGACGATTACTGAGAAATACTTACAGCCATCTGTTGATCACATTAACCCCAGTTATCTTCACCCAGTAATGCACTGTGAGAGCCTTATCACAGCTATTCATTAAGCTTTCGATTTCCTTTAAAGACCTCTCCCTCACAACAGATTTATTTTAAAAAATGTATTCAACCACTAAAGAGGAAATAAATCTGTTTAGTAGAAGACATTAGTCAAAAATGAAAAACAAGTGCAGTGTTGCCAACTCTCCCGTATTTTCCGGGAGTTTTAGTCGCATATTCATGTTCCCGTGCCATAGTAAGCAATTATTCAACCAATGTGCATTTTAAAAGATTCTCACGTGGAATTGAAGTCCTTGCGCATGGAGGTTTATCAGCTTCACCTGTGTTACGGTGGATTTCACCACTAGTAATATGGAAACTGATTATGACTCCAGGCTTCTCGCGGTTTTCTTTTTCTCAGGGGTTGGAAGCAAAGTATGTGTTTAATGATTGTTTAAATTGTTTGAATGATACAAGGCCGTGTGAAACACCTTTAATTGCTTCCATCCCCTGAGTAAAGAAAAGAGTGAGAAGTCGGGAGTCATAATTGATTTCCATAATACTAGTGGTGAAATCCACCTTAACACACGTGAATCTGATAAACCTCCTGCACAAGGACGTCAATTCTGTGGGCGGACCTCTTTAATACGCGTTAATTGAATAATTGCTGAGTAAGCCACAGGAACGTGAATATGCCACTAAAACTCCCGGAAAATTTGGGAGAGTTGGCAGCACTGCAAGTGGTGCCAGGCACAGTAAACCCCGCCCCTCACACATATTTTAGCTGCTCAATAAGTTGATCCACTTTTAGGATGCATGAGCTGTTGGGTTTGAAATTTCAAGGTCAAACATTAAAATATCATATATGAGTTATACATGTGATTAACAGTTACCAAGTGGCTATCCTCAGTACTCTTGAGATTTAGCCTTCTGAAATCTCTTCACCTTTGGTCAGACCTTTCAAGGTCACTCAGGGTCAAAGGTCATTGTGTCATTTTAATCTGCATTAATGATTTCCTATGTTTGTTTAATACTAACCAAGTGGCTATCTACAGTAGTTTTTGAGTTACAGTGTAAATTAGGCAAGTTCAGTTCAATGAACTTGACCCCCTTGAACTCTGACCCCAACCTGTCTTTGAAACTATGCACTTTTCACAACAGCAATGGATGGGATTATATTTTACAAATTGAAAAATAAAGTGTTTGGCCTTGGGTTGATGTACATTGGACCATTTTTGACAGAGTTACGGCCAAAGAATCAGTTTTAACTTTTTCAATGATTTTTACCTTGACCTTGACCCACTTCATTCCAAAATTTAATGGGATCTATTCTGGGTCATTGCCCAACTTTTGGGCACATTTGGTGCAAACTGAAGCAGTGGTTCTCTCACCATCTTGCTAACATACAAACAAATAAAAAAAAAACTGGCAAACAAACCAAGTCGATTAAACTTGGAGGGGTGGGTAACAATTACCATCAAAGTTACAAACCCAGCTCCAAAGCTGCAACCCCACGTGCTACAATGGACGGGGTGTTTTGTACCCAAGTCCTGCAACCACTAATCAAGATGAAGAGATTCTGTGGAGCAGTGCTTAATGGGGGCAGGATGAAAGCAAAACACATGAGAACTTATTCCTACAAACTTAAAAGGGAACTTTGAAAGGCCATACAGGAAGTGTACAGGAAAGTATCCCCTACCTTCCTAATTTTTGAAACGTGTTGGGACATGAATTGTGGGTAAGAGGCGGCAATCCATGCCAAGAATTGAAAGGTCCACCAGCCAAGCAGAGACATAACTTCTGCTCTGAAATCGGCTGCAAATCCTCCACATATGTGGTTGGCAGGGTGACCTGTTGGTCTGCTGCTTGAATTGCTGGTTGAAGCCCCCAGTGGAGTTTGGGATTCTGACTTGATGTGGAGAGATGAAGTTAAGAACTCTTGAGCAAGGCTCTTAACCCCAAACTGCTCCAGTCGTTTTACCCCTCCTTTTCTCCATCTCTCCCCACTTGAAAATGTTCTGACATTCCTTCAAGGATGACCTTCAAAAAGAGAAGCATGATCTCAGTGCCCGACAAGGAAGTGTCCTCCATGGTACATGGTTAGTTAAACAAGCTACAACTCAAAGAAAAGTGTTGATTGTTATGCCTCCAACTGTCATAGCTTCATACACCCTAAAAGTTGATCTTTGGCCCCCGACATACAACTGAGCTTATGTGACCTTGAACCTTAACCAGCTGCCTTCTGTGGGGTGATACCATGTCCGACTCGGTGTAAATCCCTTCACTCCTTCAGTAGATATAGCATGGACAAGATATTTGTGACGAATGCACATACGGATGGACAACCTGAAAACAGTATGCTGCCTGCCCACTGTGAGATAATAGAAGTTAAATAGATTTTTAAAAAGCACCACACCTGGACCAAAGTCAGTCACACTGTATGTACCAACCACCTGTGGGAAAGGGCTATATTTAAGGACAAACACTCAGACCAACACAGAGAATTTCAAACTATTCTTCAATTATGCTGTGATTAAATCTTCTCATGAAAAGAGAAATAGGTACAAGTTTTAGCAATAAAAATATTTTAAAAGGTGAGGGTAATACCATTTAATGCACTGATTTAAAACAATGTGAATACATACTGTATTCTTTGGAAATCTGCAGTGTGACCCAGCTTACACAAACTTCTCACAATGTTGCCACCATTTTGTGGCAATGTCATAACATTCACTGTACATTCTAAGACCCACTGTATAATATTTCAGGACTAGGAATCTGAAATACGAGGGAAAACCGTGTCTAAAATAATAAGCAATAGTATCTGCCAAACGGGGGGTTTGGCTTACAAATATAAAAATCCGAACTCCTGAACTGCAAGCACAAAATATCACATTGTGTGACGGCAAAATGCAGTGGCGGTATGAAAGTACCCAGTAAACTTCCTTGATGACAGAATTAATTCTATTAATGATTGTGTTAAGTAATAGTCACACAAACACAGTGCCCTATCCCACATTGTTCCAAAATCAAAGGCACACCTAAATTGCTTTAATCATCCATGGCTGTGGCATTGTTACTGCCTATAAAAACAGCAGTTAACAGAAGTTGTCTTGTAAAGGAAATTGCACCACATTTATAAAATGATGAACAATTAAGATATGGGCATTTTGAAGAGTCAAGACAAGGCCCAATGTTGTGACACGGAAAAAGCAGTCAACGCCATGCAAAAGCGTTCAATTACCAAATAAGCCAAAAGAAAACACACAGCTTTCTCAGAAATCGCTTCAATCAAATATGGTGTGATAGCAGCCTTTTGAAGATAATTGATAAGTAAACGCACATTAAACAATACAAGAGGGGGGGCGGAGCAAATTTTTTTCTGGAGAAAAAAAAAATATGTTCTCAAACGTCGCAGATATGCGCTGTCATTATCATGCCACTCGTTGAGCATCATTTTCCAGCCAATAGTAATCTTTGAAGCATTATTAACGGGTTTCCACACGACTTTAAGGGCTGTACCTTTAATCTGGGCAGGGGGGGAATCCATGCTCTCTGCCTTATTCACACACCTAACTTAACCAGTGTTCCTGTGCGATCAGAGCCCTTAATAGATTTGGAAACAAAAGAATACCGAAGGTGGGAAAGTGCTGACATTATTGCAGAGGGAAAAACACTCCAGAGAAAAACAAAGCTCTGCAATAAACGTGGTTTCTGGGGACGAGCATCCATGAGACGCCGGTTCCTCTCATTAAAGAATGCCACGCACACGGTGTAAATCAGCGGCCGTAAAAATTTCACCGCATCACCGTTAAATTACACACTTTGTGCTCTGCGCCCTGATTGTGTTTAAACATTGTAATCTTATATTACTCTCATTAAATGTATGCACGCTTTTTACAATCCAATCCATGAACAGATACGGAATAAAAGTTATTAAATGTCAAAATTTGCATCTGGAAAAAAAAGCTCCTCGCCACGTTTTTAGCCAAGATCAATCTATGAACCTTTCAACATTTCGTCAAACAAAATGCTAATTGTACCTTTCGGAATTTAAGAGACAGTAACAAGAAATTAGATGCAGTCCCTTTGAGCGGCAGAACCGGCTGCATATTAATCCCCTGCGCCACACTAGTCTTAAGGACTATGCAACAGTACAGGGTCATAAGGCGCTCTCTCTTTTGGCAGGGTTTGTTTATGTCCGGCAGGAAGTGAACATTGCAAAGGCCCATTTAGCCTTCTGCTCTAACGTTCATCCTGCGACATTAACATTTGGAACAAAGGTAAGAGAATCTTATGTTGAAAAAGCTAAGGATGCAAGATCACGCTCACATGATGATAATAGTCGGCACGCACAGTAGGTAGGTCAGTTTTTGCTTCCTAGCAAGAAAGTTCTGGGTTCTACTCTTGGGCCTCTCAGTCTCTGTGGCATTTGCATGCTTTCCGCTTGGTTATGTGAATTTTGTTTTGATATTGCAGTTCCCCCCTACGATTCATTCTATTTTCAGATTCCGTCCACACGTACACGGGTACTTTCTAAAGCTTAGTATCATCAATGTGTTTCGGCCTTTGGTCCACTCCGCGCAAACTGCGTTTTCCGTCAAAACGGACCTCACAAAGTGCCCTCCAGGATGACGACCTCCATAAACTCCGTTTTCACTGTTAAAGCAGCAGCCACACCTTGCCGGATAGCCTTATTGGACATCCGACTGAGAGCAAAATTTTCAAACCGTTCGTATGCGTTTCTTGTCCATTTCTCATTCGGCGAATGCTTTCTTTGTCGGGCGAGGTCCGTTCAATTCGGCGGAAAGTTTTGTGCATTTCGAGCCTTGAGGAGCAACGGAGACGACTTTCACCACTGGATAATTTTCTTTCATAAATTGTCTATCCGCTGGATGTCCGTTTAAGATATCCGGCAAGGAGTGACTGCTGCTTAACTTGCGAACAGGGAGAACAGAGGCCGTGTGCGAAACCGCGCACTAACGTACTACTCGCACTACCGATGACATAAGAGTTAGGGGGTAGGGTGCTCACTTATGTGTGGGGAGTGAGTTTGTGTCCGCGAGAAGTTCCCGGATGTATCCTAGATCGGGCAGATATTTTGTGGGTGTATCGTAAGATCACTATTCATACATAAATTGCCCAAGATGCAACGCGACGTAAACCGCCAGAAAAACTTGCTGAGGAATAACAAGAAGAAGAAGCAACAGGAAGAGTTTGTTCGTAGTGAGTAGCGTGTTGTGTGACTAGTGTGTAGTGAGAATAGTGTATGTAGACCGTAGAGCACGGTTTCGAACAGGGCCAGAGTTTTTGACTGGTGACGTCAGAATGTGTGCAGCTTAGAGTGAGTTTCTGCGGTGTGTGATTGGTTTAAATCAATGGTTCCCAAACTCGGTCCTGGGGGTCCCTGTGTACGGTGGTGTTTGTTCCAATCACAGTTGCAATAAAAGAATTTTAACAAGCAGCTAATTTTCCTTGAGAACCTGCTTTTGATTTTTAGATGGATTACTTGCCTTATTGATCAGCATTATGCCAGAGAAAAAAAAGCAGTACCACAAAGAACATAAATAATCCCCAAGTTCATATTGTGCTTCTTGCAAAATGGCAAGCAATCACACAAAAAAGAGGTAGCAATAAACACTGAGGTAACTGGCTCCTAACTCAGTTGGCAATAAATATTTTTCTTTCTTAAACATCGATATGATGCTGGTTTGCCTCATGATCATTTACTTTGTCTCTGAATTGTTTATTATCTACCAGATGGCTATGATTGGTGTTCAGGTGTCTGGACCTCCACTAACTAGCAGCCCCTTGATTCAGATCAGTCTCAATTTGATCAGAGATGATTTGCCTCCTATTATGTAAAAAATTGTTTGCAACACAGCCCAATAAGCAGTACATGTCCTCAGAAATGTTATTGTATATATCATACAATGCTATTTCTCATGTATTATGATTATGATATTAAGTAATGCACAAAAAGCACGTATTTGAAAAATTAGTGGCTTGTTAGAATAATATGATTGCAACTGAGGTTGGAACAAAAACCATCATACACAGCGGGCCTCCAGGACTCAGTTTGGGAACAACTGGCTCACATGGTCAAACATAAAATTATATCATCGCTGCCTGTTGGTTTGCATGCCCTTGAGACTGCTTTGAGTTTTTGCTACTTCATGTAGACAGAATTTTTTTTTGAAAACGAAGTGGGGAAACCCCCATTAAAAAAAAAAAAGCATATGTGTATGTGTGGACTAGGCCTCGGGCTAACTGAGGACCCTAAATTGCACATTGATAGGCCATGAGTGTGTAAGTGGTGAATGGTGTGTGTGTGTGTGTGCGTGTGTGCCCGTGTGCCCTGCAAAGGATTGTAAACCATCCAGAGTATATGTCAGACTCTGGGCCATTGGATACTGTAGTAGCACGAACCCGGCCAGGAATTACACAGGTTAGATAATGGCAGGATAATGGATGGAAAACATACTGCAGATTGGGTGGATCATAAACATGTGAATACCACGTGCTCAACTCAGTATTCTCAAGACGATAGCCAATGGTGGGCCTTGTTCAAGACATTTAAAAACCCTCCTCTTTTTCTAAACATCGGAAAATGTACCGCGCTCTCCAAATACTAAAAGTCACACACAGAATTTCAGCCAAAGAATGTTCACAGATGAAACATGCTGCTCAGAGGTAGCCGTTTTAACCATTAGCGGTTCATTACAATGCACGCACACTCAACGCCGGGCGTTTGATTGATTAATCGTGTCAGTGTTCGCAGGTCCTTCAACAGGGAATTGAGTTTTGTGCAATGGCTATTGACACTCCACACATTAATTCAAGCTCATTTAAGACTGTGGCATCTGATTCGTTGTTCTTCCAGATAAATGTGATCCACACTCGCACTCAGATTTTAATACATAGATTTGGGAGTTAAACGGGATACACGAATGTGTCAGATAAAATGTATTAGGATATCTAAACTGAGTACTTGTTAATAAAGCCTAGTAATAATTGCAAACCATAATCATTTCCGGATTCACAAATATGGGGATTTAGAGATTAATAATGATGGAGTTCTCATAAGATAAATTGATCTTACAAATGTAAGATGTCTCTGGACATATGTTAATGGGATTCATTATTTACTCTTAATTTATTCAGTAATAACAAGAACAAGCTTAATATCTTCCAGGGAACGAAGAAAGTGAGTGTTTCACATTATGCCAGGATTAAACAATAAAGGAATCCTCTTCAAAATATTTATAGAGCGTACAGCCTCACTGTTTTCCTCATCAAAGGCGATTTCCTGCCACAAGCACGCGCTTTCAACTTCTGAAATTCCAAATGTGCGCCCGCATCACGCTCTCAGATTACACTTTTGCATGTAAACAAGTTACACAGATGTCAGTTATATTTTAATCCACCAAAGAAAAGGAAGGACGCCTATAAGGACTCAGAGTGTTAGCCTACGTTTACTCTCGAAGGACCTCGTCTAACTGGGGCAGCAGGGGGACAGAGGGACAGTATTATCTTTAATAAAATTGGATTCAGATATTTGTAATGATTTTCATTTTTTGATACTCATGTATATTTTTACAGAGCATAGTTCAGCGTATGCTATAATAACATCCATGATAGTTCAACATTCCTCGTTGTAAGCTTATCCCCGATAGAAACAAACTGGAGAAAAACCGTTTCACATAGGCAACATGCATTTGGCGCAAGAACAAGATGTCAATAACCGTGAACAATGGCAAGCAAGAGTGCCCTCTACAGGGCATTAGCATAACACCAACCACTGTATAATAAACTGAGGGACAACCTGCATGAACGACCAAAACTCGCTAATAGCAAAACAAACTTTCTTTAAAATAAAATGATGACACGGGGAGGTGCAATGCCCCCATTCTAAGACACTTTAACTGAAAGAATAAAACAGTTTGTCAGCCGTAAAATCTGTCTGTTGTAAATTCAATGAGAAATGTTGACTTAAAAGGGAAACAAAAGGCTAATGCGTGTTTATCCTTCATCATCCTTCAATAAACAATGTAAGTTCCATAAAGAGCTGGTTTCTCTTTCTGCAAAACTACACAAGGAGAGATACAGAAGTGCCTGATAGATTAGTTGCAAGTAGGGAGACAGTGTTAAAAAAGTATGGTTCAGGAAGGGTATAGTGAACCAGGTAACTTAAGAATGTGTTACTGTCACACACAGGATGGCGCTAATTCAGGATGGAGCTAATCCTTTGAGTGAATATTACGCACAGTCTTATGTTCTTCCCTGAAAATCACAATGCTATTTTATAACCTTATAGCTTTGAGTCTGAACATTGACATGGCAGTCAGTGACAGACCTGTGTGAAAAATGTCCCTCTCCCAAAATGGAGATTATCAGCAGGTCCTTGGCAAAGATGCTGTGTAGCTACTTCACAAGCTTACAGCATGACCAATCACTGCTGTTATATTTAGCTTACATTACATAAATTATGTTCGTGAAGTGTTGAGTTTGTGTGGGAAAATACCTAGAGCATGAGGACATGGTGTGGGCACACAGCGGAGAGAGAGAATTAAGAGGGCGAGACACTTCACCCTTGTGCCATTTCTGTACAAGCCGTGAACCTCAGGCAGAAATCCATGAGCCTTGTAGGGCAGAATGGTCTGATCCTCTCGTTCTGGTGTGTGATGTTTACGGAATCTGTGAAGCAAAACTCACAAAGTAATTTATACCTCATGAGTGTATCTTGGCTGGATTGAGAAGAAAAGAGGGGAAAGAAAGCTCGTCCTTATACAGGATGGGCAGGAGTATTCACAAGGCCCGCCATGCAGCAGGGTGGCAGTAGTACAGTCCTTTCTTTCCCACCCCTTTGCTCTTGATTTTAAGTTGGGGGAACAAATTACAGCAAGGAGGAAAGGAGGATGTGCCAAGAAGCACTCAGCGGGGGGGGGGGGGGGGGGAGGGGGGTGGAATGATTGGAAGATAAGAGGCGGGGTTTAAAGGCTAGACCAAACAGGAAGACCAGAAATATGGAACGCTTCCCATTTCTACACCAGGACTGTGGTGGACATGCAGCTTCACCATTCGTAACACACCCCAAGACAGTCTCAACATTACAACGGAGAACAGGAACAAATCCCATGTTTGCCTTGCACATCAAATTTGTAGATTAGAATCTGTTCTTCATTTCATTTTTTTTAAAAATTCTAGTTATGGTTTTCTCAGTTGAAATCCTCCATTTTCTGCCAGTTGTCAACGAAGAAGCACTAATTACCAGATCAACTGAGTCAAAAGCAACTGGTCAGAGATTCCTGTGGGAGTCTCAGAAAAGTAGACTATTGTTTGACCAACTATCATTACGCAGATCTACTCTATCCACATGAACTCCACCTCATGAGATAAGCTTTACAGAGCACACTGTATTCCAAGAAGGATTCCCCAAGCTACAAAGAGCGCCCTTAATAAGCGACCGGGTTAACGCTTTCGGTCAGCTTCAGAATTTCGGCGCGCGGTTAATTCGCTCAGCCTCCTGCATCTGAATCCTTCAGAGCGTGCGTTCCGGACGGCAGCGCCGCTGCGCATCACACGAGATCTACCACTTCGTCACATGCACATGTAAGTTTGTAATCACAGAACAGCTTGTGTATTGGCTCAAACAAACAAACAAACAAACAATCAAACAAATAACTAAGCTAAAGGCAAAAAGGCACAGGCCTACAAAACAAATATACGAAAATTCTTAAAGACGCGGTCTTTTTCTTCCCTTCTCTTCAGCAGAGGGACGCGGGGCGCAGTGTCCTTCCTTTCCTCTGTAGCCGAGTTCTTTATTTATTCAGATTTCGCGCAGCAGCATAAAATCGTCCCCAGAGGCCCTATTGTCTTGGTGCGTCTCCCCGGGGCGAAGCTGCACACACACAGCCGCGTCTCTTCATTCACACTGCGCAGCGCCCAGAGGAAGACAGAGCCCCGAGGTGCCCGCTTTTTAAGAGTCTCTCACGCGCACGCACACACAATTCGAGGAAGATTAATTAAAATGCTTTTAAAGACACTGCCGATTGTGTCGATTTTCAAAAGAAGATCGCAATTTATTCCACTTTTCAGAGAAGCCTGAAACAAATGGCCAGAACGGCCCTTTTCACTGGCCTCACCCGCGGAATAATAAACATCTGTTGTATCATTATGTAAAGAAATAAAGGAAAACATGCAATTGTCGCCTTTGTTTTTATTGAATATGCGGAGGGGGGGAAATGAACGGGGGGGGGGGGAGAATTTCACACCAATGGGTGATTTACAATTGCAGTGTTACAAATGCATGAACACAACCGCTTTATAATGACTCGGGTCAAATGCGTTGAGAAGTGTCTGCTCGACTGAACTAGAATTCGAATTCTGTGGTGCATAAACGAGGCACAAAGCGAGGAGTATGGCAATGAACCTTTTTTGATATAGCCTAATAAAAAGCAAGGCCCAGGGCCGAACAGATTATAAATGTTCACGGAACAAGTGAGCTTTACAAACGCAAATGCAGAAAATGGACTGCCGCAAAGAAGGTGAACACACGCAACTCATCTCATTTGGTTGCACATTTACCCAGTGTCCCGTGCTTTGCATTATTTTAAATCCATCTTTTATCACTCATATAAAATAGACTATAATACCCTTTATTTTACATGAAAATATGACTCATTTACTGAATTAAATATTGACTGATTTCTATGAAGAAATGCAAGAAAAGTTGACTGACATATTAAGAGATTCGTGCCTTCATGGGTCATCGGACAGTGTTTCTCTGAAAAGCGCACAATCTTGTCTTTAAGTGAACGGAAACTAGTTGACTCAGCAGTATATGTTGAAGGCCTGCTTAGCTCTAATAGGGGAGAGCCGCCACAACTGTAACGTTTTTCACTTTTCACTCTATTAATAAGAGATCGTTTTACCTACATATGTAATATTTTTAGGCAAAGCACCAACACGTCTGCTATCATAAACCACTTAAAGTTTTTCAATTGATAAAACAGGTCTTGAGTAATATAACTGAAAGCGGACTCTGTCCGATGTCACAACTGAAGCGCGTTTGAGTCTTAATTGTTACTGCAGGAGTTACAATTGTAACACTGCTAAAAAGTAGCATTAAACTCATTGTTTTCAGGTCAAATCAATAATATTTCATTCAGGCAACTGTTTAACGTTTCTTTAACACCAATAATGTGATAAGAATGTTCTAACAAAAATATTGTATATTATTAAAACTTACCAGATGTCCCAGTTGGAGTGTTTGTGAGAGTTCCTTGATAGGAAAATGCATTGATTGTGCCGACAAAGTTAGCGAGTTGTAAAAATGTTATACAGCCCTAATTTTATTTAGAATATAATTGAATGACAGCTGACTGAACACAGAATATTGGCAAATATGACACATGAGTTTTGTAAAAGTCCCATTCATACCTACACTGGTACCCCTGCAGGGACAATTATGTAGCAACACCCCAAATCACTTTTTTTTTTCACAGTCTATGCTATAGAAAAACAGTCTATTTGTATTTTAAAGTTTTATTGCAAAAATCCAAAATAGGCTACAATAACATTTGCCTACAGACAGAACCAAATAGGTTAGCTTATTAAATTTCAAGGTAGGACTAAGCCTACATCTCAGTCCAAAGAACATTATAATATGTGCCGTTCAGCATCTAGTGCATTTTTTAAAATGTGCATTTTTGTGGGGACATCTGTGAGACAAACAAAAAAGCAAACAAAGAGCAAAATTATTCGAGCTGTGCTTGCAAATGTCTGCCATTGTCTCAAATGTAACATGTGTTACAACTGCGCCACTCGGCGCACCGTTCATTTGGCGTTGTTTACAGAACGGGCCTAACAATCATAATGTGTTAAAACAATGCAAACTAGTAACAAACACATACATACAGACACCCAAGCAGATTTTAGGTCCGTAACATTAAAGAAAAAATCTGTTGTCAAAAAATACTGTGGGAGTGAATTTTTACTTACTTTGTGGAAAACCAACTTCTCTGGCGATATCTCCCTGCAGCATGGATGAAAAGACTTGCAACTTCCAGGGCACGTGTATTACGGTACTCGTCACATGCTGACGTGATGGCATCATGACCGCATTGACCAATCAAGAGCAAACGTGCACGTTACAATTGTGACGCGTTACAATCAAGGCGGCTCTCCCCACTTAACAGAATGAATGTGCCTTGTTTGTGTCATGTTCTAGGGTAGGCTACATTTTATTGAGAGCATAAATGCAGCTTGCTCCCAAAACAATGACCATCTATTTTAGTTAAAAGACATTTTAAATATTTTAGTGAGCAAGGGTTTTTATACGATCTTCATTTATGCGACTGGGATAAGTTATATGTGATCCCAGACCCTGAAATTGGTTTTTCATATTTTAAATCAGTATTTTTACAGGTCATAGACCAGCATGCTCCTTTGAGAAAATTTAAGGTTAAAAGGTCGAGACAACCCATGGTTTTCAGACAAACTGTCTGATACAATTCATGAGCATAATATGGCATGAGCAACAGCAAGAAAGACCAAATACCAATCAGACTTGAAACATTTTAGGCATCTAAGGAACAGATGTATTTCTTTGATTCGCATAGCTAAATCAGATTATTATGTTAAAGAAATGACTGATAGCCTAAATGATCCTTCTAAATTCTGGAAGGTTATTAAGGAGTTGTCATCAGGCACTGGTAACAGCAGTGACCTACCACTATCACTAAAGCTTGGAACTGAAATTATGACAGATAAAATGAGCATTTTAAATGCTCTAAATCAGCACTTCATCTGTGCTGGCCTATTGTTTGAAAACGAAACACATCTTCAACAAAATTCTTCTTATAATGAAGAAAAGATGCCTTTTGATTTTGATTTGAATTTCAGTCCTGTCGAAGTAAGTGAAGTATGTGATGCTTTAAAGAAGATAAATACAAAGAAATCAGCTGGTCCTGATGGTTTAGATCTGTACTTTTTACAAATGGCTGCAGAGATCATCGTTGAGCCATTGTCTCATATTTTTAACATGACTCTAGAAAGTGGGCAAATACCTGAGATCTGGAAGTCGGCTTACGTCACTCCAGTGCTAAAAGGTGGAGATCCATCCACCCCGAATAATTATCGGCCTGTTTCCAAACTTTCAGTTTTAGCCAAGGTACTGGAAGGGCTTATTAGCTCTCAAATAAAAGATTTTTTATTTAAAAACGGCATTCTAAATGATATGTAGTCTGGGCTTAGGAAAAAACACAGTACAGTCACTGTTACAATGAAGGTTTTAAATGACATCATAACTGCCATTGACTCTAAAGAACACTGTGTTGCACTTTTCTTAAATTTATCTAAGGCTTTTGATACTGTTGACCATTTAATTCTCTTACAGAGGCTCAGGGTTTTCTTCAAAATCTGTTAAATGGATTGAAAACTATTTGAGTGGTAGAACACAGTGTGTTCAAGTTGATGGTTTGTCTTCGACTTTTTTAAATATAAAAAATGGTGTCCCGCAAGGATCCATATTGGGTCCCATTTTATTTATTATTTATATCAATAATTTATGTTCAAGTGTTACTGATTCAAATTCAATTTTTATGCTGACTATACAAATATATATACTACTTCATCTTCTTTAGTGAGTGCAATTCACGATCTACAAGGTGCTTTTAACGTAGTTCAGCAGAATTTATGTAGATTAAAGCTCGTACTTAATGCAAACAAGACCAAAATGATGTTCTTCTCAAGGTCAAAAAGGGAAATCAAAGACGGTTATCAGATCTTAACTCTGAATAATGAGGTGATTGAATGTGTATCAACATATAAATACTTTGGTTTCCTCTCAGATGAAAAACTGTCTTTTCATCATAATATTGAGTATCTAACAAAAAAATTGAGGGTAAAATTAGGATTTATTTATCAAAACAAAAGTTGTTTTTCTTTAGTCGCAAGGAAGAAACTGATTCAAGCAACCTTTTTGTCGGTAATCGACTATGGTGATGTTCTTTGTATGCATGCAACCGCATCATCTCTGAAAATGTTGGACTCTGTGTACCATGCTGCATTGCGATTTAATTCTGATCTGAGTTTCCGCACGCATCATTGTAAGTTGTATGAGAAAGTTGGCTGGTCTTCATTATACTATAGAAGAATGGAGCATTGGTACATCTTCCTGTATGAGGCCATCCTGCATGAACTGCCTTTGTATCTATGTTCTCTGCTGACTCCAAAAAATGTAAGCAGTTTTAATCTTCGTTTTTTACAGACACATCATGTTTGCCATCCCTCAAACTCGCTCTGTTTTTGGAAATTGAGCTTTCTCTGTTTTTGCTCCCTCATCTTGGTCTGGGCTACAGAATTATCTTAAACTGGATCATTGCATAAGTTTACATGTTTTTAAAACCAGAATTAAGGCTTACTTAACCAGTGTATGCACATGTTTTACTGCTAAAACTGGTTAATATATTATTCTTGTAGTTTTTGCTTGTCATTGTCTGTTGCTGTTTTCTGTGTGAAACTTTTATGCTGCTGTCTTGGCCAGGACTCCCTTGGAAAAGAGATTTTGTGTCTCAGTGGGATGTATTCCTGGTAAAATAAAGGTTAAATAAAAAATAAATAAAAAACATGAGTTCCAACATAAATTACATATTTTCTTTATTACAGGGCACAATGTAAAATATATTTTTCAGCTGTGGACATCTTCACTGTTAGTGTTCGGTATTCAGTTAAATGGCGCGACATCCCTCGATCCGTTTAATTATCAAAAAAAGTGTTCGTTGGCTTTTCTCGTGCCAACATGCAAAACATGACCGTCACAAAAGAAAGGGAACAGGAGTGTGTTCCCTGATGCTGGGACGGATAATGATTTTCTCTGACACGGTTTTATTCTTTAAAAGGACAGCACAGGCAGCAAATATTAAATTATTCCTGCCATGCACACCACAGAGCAAGAAACACTGCGTCGGCTTTGAATGCTTAGAGCTGTGTTTTTAATGATTAAAGGACAACGGTCTTTTGTACTTCGAGTGGAGTGTGTTGAGAATACTCAAGCTGCTCCCTGAACTGTGGGAGAATGATTTTATAAGACAGCGCAAATGAAATGAATAACAGGTAGAGCGACTGGGATTATTGCGCACTAAACACTCGGAGTGTGTCCTTCCGGACTGGCAGGTGTGGGAACGTTTTTGTGCGATTTTATTCCGAGCCACGCCATGAATCTTCTCTAAAGAAATGCCAATAGTTTTGATTGCCAAACGTTTGATCCCCCGATCTCACCCCCACCTCCTTCCATAAAGATGCATTTGTAAAGAACGGCGCGGAGGAGTGACATTGACAGAGGAAGTGCTGACTCGCATCACTGTTTGTCTTTTGATGTGAGAGATCAAATCGATGGGCCAGCTTTCACGGGAGCCCGATTAGTATGCGGGAGCGACTCGTTCCGGAGAAGGCACCCGCTGGCCCTAAATCATTAGCCACTCTTGTCTGCTTTTCCAAATAATCGGGATTTACGCGGAGGGGCTGGAGTCCGATAAAAGCGGCGAGAGCAGCGCTCTCCCGTCAGAATGAAGTGGCCGTTATTATTTAACCAACAGTCAAGAATCGCGAAATCTGCACGACGATTAAAACATGACAGGAAGAGGTCATTACTGAACGGAAACAGATTTACAGCAAATGCGCCGCCACTATGCGACTGGGTCTGTAATACAGAGACAAGGACACTGATCTTAGGTTTATGAACTCAATGACCCCTACTGATAAGAGCCAAAATCCGGTCTGAGTCTACGTCTGGTTAATATGCCATAGCATTCATCTCTTATTCAGCTCCTTTAAAAACACTGAAACATCTTAAGACCCACACTTTTTTAGAAGGTGCTTTTATTCAGAGCGATGGACAATAGCAGGGCATATCTCCAGCAACAAGTGAAGAAATTATTAGTTGGAATGAGTGAATGAAATTATGGCAGGGCAACAATAATCCATGGCTAAGTGAGTGTGTGTTTGTGTGTGTGTGTGGTCCGTGTTTACCTACCTTTATGGGGACAAAATGTCCCCATAAGACACGGAATTCCAGATTTCTTTATCCTTATGGGGACATTTCCAGGTCACAATGAAGAAATTGAGCTATTTTAGGGTTAGGGGTTAAGGTTAGGGTTAGGTTAAGGTTAGGGTTAGGGTTAGGTATGTATTGCTGAGGGTTAAGGTCAGGGAAAAGGGTTAGGGAATGAATGCAACTCTATGGAATGTCCCCACAAGACATAAAAACCCAACATGTGTGTTTGTGTATGTGCGCGTGTGTGTGTGTGTGTGTGTGTGGTGTACGTCCATCTGTCTGTGCACACGTACTTATGAATATTGTCTTATCGATGGAGGACAAGCAGACATCCATGATCTTCAGTCATTTGTGAATGCACACATGCACCTAGCTGATGAGGCCAATCTCATTCTGGGTCTCAGTTCTCCTATAAAGAACCATAGTGAAGGACTATGTTATGTCCTAAGTCTGTATTGTTTTCCCCTCCAATCCAGACGTCCTTATCCATTTCTTCTTCAATTTCCCACATTGTGTCTCATTATTTAAATGCTGCCTTGTGCTTCACCCTCCCATTCATGCTCTCTCCCCCCCATCTGTGCCCTGTTGTTAATTGTTATTGTGTGCATTTAAGTTCCTGGTGTTCAACTTTACTTTGTGGGATTGTTCTCTTCTGTCCTCAGTACTAGCCTCTAAAATTTTGGTCCTGATGAGTGGCGTCTTTAAGTCTCTCCTACGCCCCAGTTCAAAGGTGTGCACCTGCCTGCATGCCCTGGTTCATTTGGCTTGCCATCCCAGGTACTGACCTTGCACCAGTCCCTTGACTACGCCTTTCCTGATCCCCCTGAAATCCAGTTTGTTCCTGTATGATTTCAGACCATTTACTTACCAAGCTTTACTAAAGTGCCTTTGCATTAAAATTGTCTTCAATAAAGAAGCCTGTTTAGCTTTTTATGTGATGTGTGTCTGGTTTTACGTCCAAAAATATGTGGCAGACGGTGAATATAGCTTACTTCCCTGTTCTTTTGCAAACATACCGGCATTCGAAGACCTGGGCCAAATAACACAAAGCAGGATTAATGTGTTAGCTGGATAAGTGCACCAGGCGAAACCCTCACAAGTCTGGAAAAAAAAATTAAAGTAAAAAGACCTGTTTCAAGTTTTACTTAACACTGCTATTCAGCTCAGTAATCAATCTTTGTAAAGCAAGGCTCAGGTCCTCAAATGTCTGTATGTTGCCTTGTGATATTTCCCTTTGGGAAAAAAAAAAAACCTGCACTTTAAATAGCACGCATCAGACAAATGGCTAATCCTGACCAAAATGTAATTTCATTACAAAAATTACCTTCCTGGCACAGGCTGCTCTCAGGAAATAAAGGAATATAAGTGGGAGGAATCTGAATGACTTACTGCTTGTAAGGTCAGGCTGCTTCATGAGCATTCCTACCAGAGGACTACAGAGACATTTTTTTTTTGCAGAGTGGCACTGAACAGAGTCGGCAATAAAAACAGACAATTGACAGCACAGAGAACTATTTTTACAATGAAGTCAACAGGAGTCAAACCCGTGCCCCTGCCCCCACGAGTCTCCTCTCCACTGTAATGGGGCACAGTCCACCGGCTCGCCGGCATCTCTGGAATGCCATTAGCTCTCTCTCACCAGCTGGAGAGGCAGAGCATCAAAGTCATCTCTCCCACATTCGCTGGGACCTGTCTGGGCTCTCCGCAGGCCCATTTCAGCGTCCTCTCATTCGATCACTCGCACACAGGTGCACACTTCATCCTCACCGGGTAAGATTCGTCCAGGAGAAGTGAGCCAAGCACTTTTAAATACCGCAGCTGTCCTAATACTTTTGCACCCCACCACATACCCTGTTCTTTAATTCCATGTTTCACTGATTCATGGCTAATTGATCAGATAAGCAGTAAAATGCAGTTTATTATTCTGATGTAAGTGTTGTGTTTTGAAATCAAACTAACAACTGGACAAACCAACTTGCAAACTTAAGTTAAAACTGCCTGAAAATGTCACAAAATACATTAATTTTCACAAAATTAAAAATATAATTTGTACTGCGCAGTGAGAACCCCAATTCTTTTTATGCCTGTGAAATCATATTAATGCGCTTTATCACTATCGAATTACCAGGGGAAAACCTACTCACAAAAACGTTTTGTTACATTTCTGACTGGATAAAAATGCGAACAAACACAAACTAAACGACTCCTGATTTCAGAGCACCTCTTATCGTGCCGCGTTACGGGGTAATATCCGCGCGATTCAAGTGGAGGCAGCGTTTTTACACTACATTTGAATTCATGATGGCTGCTTGGAACTTCATGCTAATGATCAAAGTTGAGCAGAGAAAATTCTCCTGAGTGCGAGTTATGAAGATGAGATGAGGAAAGAGAGAGAGAGAAAGGGAGGGAGGGGGGGAGAGAGAGAGGGAGTGATGAAGGGGAGGGAGGGGGGAAAATACTTCTCCGCTCTTCTTTGAACACTTTTACACTTTCCAATAAGCTTTGTTTTTTAATTGGCTGAAATTAATCTTAGGGATGTAGATGCCTGATTTGCATTCATTAAAACTCAGCCAAAGAAGTCATGCTTAATTCCAATCAAATTTGCTTAATTATGCATGGCGAGAGAGCCCCAAAAGACCAGAGGATTTTCTTTGCCTTTTTTTTGTTTCCTGTAGCAAATAAAATGTAATGAAGCTGTCTTTTTGTGTTTTACTGAGTATGTGAAAGAACGTAGAGAGCACCTTGAGCTTGGGCCTAGGAACAATGTTATTGCTAAAGTAATTATAAGAATCTGCATTTTTCATTGTTAATTGTGGATGTCAGCATCATTAATTTTCATTTACAGCAGGCAATAAAATTAAGAATACTTTGTGCTGATGTTCTAAATCAAGCCAGTGAAAGAGACGCATAGCGCGATTCAAATTTTCCACAAGTTATTGATTGACGGGGGAAAGGGGAGGGGCCACGGTTGACAGGCACAATGAATTTTAAAAAGGACAAAAATACGAAAGTGATTTGGACGCATCCTTTCAAATGCTACAGCCCACTAAACACACACTCAGGTAAAAAGACACAACAACAATCTTACAGCAGATTTAAAGATGCTCCAATCGTTTGGCATCAAACTACACAACAACCACACCAGGAAAGGGCAGTATTTCACGTAAACGCTGTACTTTCTGTTGATTGCAAGGGAACTGCATAAAGGGTTGCCCTTTTCCGCATCTTGCCATTTATTGTCCACAACGTACAAACCCAATTCTGAAATAGTTGGGACAAAGCGTAAATTGTGAATAAAATCAAAATGCAATGACTTTCAAATCACACTAGCCAGTATTTTATTCACAATAGAACAGAGATAACATAACAAATGTTGAAACTGAAAAATTTTACAATTTTATCCACAAAATGAGCTCATTTCAAATTTGATGGCTGCTACAGGTCTCAAAAAAGTTGGGACAGGGGCCTGTTTACCATGGTGTAGCATCCCCTCTTCTTTTTAACACAGAGTGGAGGCGTCTGGGCATTGAGGAGACAAGTTTCTTGAGTTTAGCCATTGGAATTTGATCCCACTCTTGTTTAATACAGGTTTCCAGCTGCTGGAGAGTTTTGGGTCTCCTTTTACGGACTTTTCATTTAATTATGTGCCAAATGTTCTTAATCGGTGAAAGATCAGGACTGCAGGCAGGCCAGTTCAGCACACAGACTCTTCTACTACAAAGCCATGCTGTTGTAATAGCTGCAGTATGTGGTTTTGCGTTGTCCTGCTGAAATACACAAGGCCTTCCCTGGAATAGATGTCGTCTGGAGGGGAGCATATGTTGCTCTAAGACCTTTATATACCTTTCAGCATTCATGGTGCTTTTTAAAACATGCAAGTGTCCCACACCATATGCACTAATGCATCCCCATACCATCAGAGATGCTGGCTTTTGAACTGAACGCTAACAGGAGGGGTGGTCTTTCTCCTCTTTAGCCCGGAGGACACAACACCCATGATTTCCAAAAAGAATGTTAAATTTGGACTCATCTGACCACAGGACACTTTGCCACTTTGCTACAGTCCATTTTAAATGAGCCTTGGCCCACAGAACGCGGAGGCACTTCTGGATCATGCTCAACAATGGCTTCTTTTTTGCATGATAGAGTTTTAGGTGGCATCTGTGGATGGCACAGCGGACTGTGTTTACAGACAGTGGTTTCTTGAAGTATTCCTGGGCCCATTTAGTAATGTCAGTGACAGAATCATGCCAGTGAGTGATGCAGTGGCGTCTGAGGGCCCAAAGATCACAGGCATCCAGTAAAGGTCTTCGGCCTTGTCCCTTACGCACAGATTTTCCAGTTTCTCTGAATCTTTTGATGATGTTATGCACTGTCAATGATGAGACCTTCAAAGCCTTTGCAATTTGACGTTGAGGAACATTGTTTTTAAAGTATTCCACAATTTTTTTACGCTAGCCTTCAGAGGTTGGAGAGTCTCTGGCCATCTTTACTTCTGAGAGACTCAGCCTCTCTAAGACATCTGTTTTATAGCCAATCATGTTACACACCTGATGCCACTTAACTTAATTACTTGCTAAATGTTCTTTCAGCTGATTCTCTTATATATTAATTGCTTTTTCAGCCCTTTTTTGCCTGTGTCCCAACTTTTTTGAGACCTGTTGCAGCCAGAAAATTTGAAATAAGCTCATTTTGTGGATAAAAATGTAAACTGTCTCAGTTTCAACATTTGAAATGTTATCTATGTTCTATTGTAAATAACATATTGGCTCATGTGATCTGAAAGTCATTGCATTTTGATTTTATTTACAATTTACACTTTGTCCCAACTATTTCAGAATTGGGGTTGTAAAATCACTCAGCTGTTTTACACCATTTATTCCGAATATGATCTCTTAGCTATCATTTCTACGATGGCAAACAATTTCTCCTTGAGAATTTTGAGCAGTGCTGCCTGACAAAGCTTAGAAAAGATCGGCCCGGGCTTCCTTTGAGCTGATCTCCTGTCTCCTGGACTGGACAGCCCCCACACATTGATCAGAAAGAGTTTTATTTTAGCGTACACCAACACATCCTGCTATCGGAGGATTTAGCACATTGCACTCTGGAAACCAAGAGAGAACAAATTGATCTTTCCGGAGGAAAAAAAAAAAAAAAAATCAATGAGCGGTCATTTCCTGTTTCACGCATGTTTGACTGGCTAACTTGCTCAATCCTTCGCTTGTCTTTTCATTTTTAGCCTTGAAAGCAGGACTTTTGAGTCACTGCAAAATCACTGCCATCAACAAACAACCATTAGTGGACGGCATGCAGCCCTATTCTACAACTTACGTAGCCTGCTGTAACCCAAGGGACACCACTCCTATCTAGAGCCATCGAACGCTTCATATATGCGTGTCTGCACATGTACTGCAGGTCAGTGCACACGATTCAGAATGAATTCAGTATATCCAATTCACAGGGCGTTTGTAGCTCTCTGAGGAAATAAAAATACTTCAATTAGCTACAATTACAGTATGATTTATGAGGCATAGCTTAATTTGAAGTACTTTCATAAAAAATTGCAAAAATATATATTCAGCAACTTAAGCACACCAGGAGAAAATTTTCAACCATAAAGACTACAGGCATTAAGCATTTTTGACGGTCAAACATCACAGTGCACTGGCGCAGTAGTTAAGAGATGGTTTTGTAACGTCACAATAGCTTTTCAAATCCAGTTGTTCTTTTCCAGGCTGGGCTCGGGCCCCAAGGTCTTTCATTATGCTGCCTGTTCCTATATCGGCACAGCTTTCCACTTCCTGCTTTTTTGTTGTCAGCCAATGAAATGGCTTTTAGCCCACTGCTAAAATAACAGAAGAAGTGATTTCATTTTGCTTATCAGAAACAAACAAGCACTTAAACAGCTGCACTGGCTTTGATCCAGTAAACTTCCTGGAGATGTGTTTCCTCGTCCACAGAAAACAAGTTTAAATTGTGCCGCAGTTAGCTGAGATACAAGGGCAATTCTCCCTGGGACAATTAACATGTGGTCATCGTTACTCAGGCCCAAATCTGCCGTCCACTTCTCTCCTGTTTCCCCAAATTACATTGGAACAGAATTCTTTTCTTTCACAAAACCTTTCAGCTGTCAAAAATACACAATTAGAATGTTCTTAGCGGAAATTCTACCACTGATGTAACGATCCCTCCTGTTCTGGAGCTCCAAGCTCCGCAACGCCTGTTCCAGAGTTTTGAAGAACACTCCATGAGACTTACTCAAAGGGTCAAGACACAACAAACGGTTAATGGTAAATTTAGTTTGGAGATTGTACAACCACAAGCATGTCCTTACTAAATCTCAATTATGTTCAATAACTATATTTTAATGGCTAACCGAATAGGGATGGGTGTATGATTCAAGACCAGATCAGGTACAGTGAAGATACTCCTACCCTCAACATCTCCAACATAATAGAGATTTTAGCCCTTTGAGCACTGAATAAATTTTCAAGGAATTCAAAATGTAATTATCCAGACCTGTTGAAAATCTATCATGTGACAATTGCCACATGATATTCCACATGATAGGTTTTCAACAGTATCTGATTTTGATATCTTACATCATTGGGCAACTATAATTGCCTATAGCGCTCTGAGGGTTAAAGAAGATGCACTTGGTTAAATCCTCCACATATCTGTGTCTGCTTCATTTAACCCATTCTATCCACTTAAGCAGCAGTGGGCAGCCACATTGTGGGACCCAGGAACCAACTCCAGTTCTATAGCCAGAGCCTTGGTTAAAGGGCAATGGCAGGAGTGTTCCTAATATACCGAATGTCTATCAGTGTGGGAGGAAACCGGAGAACTCGGAAGACACCCACTCAAATACGAGGAGAACATGCAAACACCATGCGGAAGGGAGCAGACACGCGGTCCCTGAGATTTTCTATAGTGCGAGATGACAGTGTACAGTACCGCTGACAGTACTCAGCATTTATCAGCGCTGTGACGGACCTCACACCCCGACTCTGCTCTGTATCAAACATACAAACTCTTCCAGCAGGCCCACACGTTACAGCAGTGCGGCCGTCTAACAGAGCTAACACGTCGGAGAAACATACACCTATTCTGGCTTCTTCCATCACTCTTTCAACCTCACAATGTTTTCAGAATCGCAAACCTCCCATGCTTTGAAAATCAAAACGAAGGCATTTCATTCATCTATCCTTGTTCAAATACACATTATTTAAAAGCTGACCTCAGACCAGTTTCCCCTGCCCACCTTGCAGCTACATACATTTTGGGCAAAATAGACGAAAATGACCATAGGTCTTACACTATTCTTACTCTGAGAAGTTTTATGAAGCGGTACCATAGTGTTGAAACTTGAAAGTGTCAGGCTGTGTATAAAAACTGATTTTGCTAAATGAGTCCATGTTCATGGATTTTACTCTAGAGGCTGGCCGGAGAGCACTAACAAATTTATAAAGACCCTGACTGAGCCATTTAACAAGTGTCAGAGGAATTAAGCAAATTGCGGGAGAGGCTTCATTTTCTGCCTGGTCTAATACTAAAAATGTACATATTTATGATATAGATTAAACCAGCTGACACTAAAACTAGGGTTTGATCAGCTGATTGGCACTTATCTGTGTCATAAAGGCATGCGAAAGTGTCTGATGACGACACCTGAAACGGGTAGGCGACACCAAGACCCTCCGAGCCCCAAAGGGACCCACTAAAAACAAGGGCAATCAGAGATTTCTGATCTCCGCCAGATCCAGAATTTGATCTGGATCGCCACCAAAATTTAATGGGTTCTTCCTTGGATCAAGATACACCTGTGTACCAGTTTTCATGATGATCCGCTCAGTAGTTTTTGAGTAATCCTGCTAACAGACAAACAAATAAACGCAGGTGATTTTATAACCTCCTTGGCGGAGGTAATGAATAACATTGTTCCAGGTGGTTCTGCAGGAAAGGGGTGATTTGAAAACATATGTATGTCCAGTATTCTGCTCTGTCTCTCTTTACAAAAAGCCTTTCCGACGAAAGATGACGACAATCTCGACCATCTCCTCCCAGAACTGCATAAGCAGAGACCCTCAGGCAATAGACAATAAAGATCTACAATACACCGGTGGTCTTATTTTTCTGCGAGACGGCCGAGCTGCTAAAAGCCGAATCCATTTACATTCACGCGCGAAAGCACAATAGAGAACATTAAATAAAACGACTAAACACACACCACGGCTCACATATTTTCTGCTGAATTGCACCGCTGGGTCCCTTGGCTTTTTCATTCTAAATTCCTTCTGTCTTCCAATACAACGTATTATAAAGATAAATACTTAACTTGCTATTTAGTTTATATTTCAAAGTGGTTTAACCAATGCATCTGTACCCCAAGGGCTCTCTTATCTTTTCTTTTATTCAATTATGCCTGTGTGAATACTAACAGTGGAGGATTTTTTTTTAGCACACTCAGGGTTCCTCACTGTGTTCCTCTTTATTCATTTTACTTGCAATAATAGAGGTGATAATTGTTCTCCATCAATGCAATTTGCAAATACTGCGGAGTATGATAACCAGAATGAAATAAAGCAAGGAATATTTCAATGAAAACAGTACACTACAAAGCTGTTTCTCAAAAAAATTAAAGAGCGAATGAATGACTTTGAAATGTCAGTAAGAAAATTTCTTGGAATAAACGCATTTTAGCGTATTTCAATAGAATATAGCACTGGTTCCCGACGGACCAGTTTATTGATATCGTAGCCATAGAAGACAAAGAGTACATTCTTGTATTTTAAGTTGTCATGTTCAAAATTTACCAAGCATCATGTTTAGAGTTAAATCAACTCTCACAGAGTACCCATGCTCCCTATTGGACATGCATTTAGGCTACTCCATTAGAGTTGAATAATCACTAGACATTTATAAAGGGCACCCACATAGTGCTCCACTCCGTTATTGAATACTTCACTGCAATAAATTAACGCAACAAACTCCATACAGCGTTTCAGGCAATTATAAGCACATTTATTTTAACCAGTATCCGAGCATGTCCACCATCTTGAGTTGATTGACTGCGATCTGTAGTGAGATGATGAAGGCCCACAGCTTAATTACGTTCCCAGATTGACTCCTCCGGCCTCAGGGCACTGGTATGGCCTTCTTTCCTCAACTCCCGAATCAAGCAGCGTGATTCATTCGCGCGAATCCGCCTGTTGATGTTGATGGATCGCTCTTTAAAGCGCGGCAGTAATCTTGTGGCCGTCTTCTTTAGGTTATTCACAGATCAGCGCGCTCTAAGGCTAATTCCAGACCTGACGCCCCTCACTCTCAATATTCCGGTATTCATCATGTCTTGACAAGAAGCGTCCTTCAGTCAACAAATAACCTTCACCGGCGGAAGGAAAGCTGCCGGTCGGCAGTTATTTTGGATACACTTCGCGGCGGAGCACACAAAACAGCTGGAGATGTATGGCGTCCTTGTTGGCTAAGGGATTCACTCTTTCAAAATAATCACTCTGCGCACCAGTCATGCCTTCGACAACTCAATAAGCCTGCTCTCCACCTGTAAAGTGGCTGGGTTGATTTAATTGCTATTTTTATTGGATCAGAGTCGTATAAATCAAACCAATGGGGATGACTCTACAGATATGGACGCTCATCATTTGCTGGTAGCCTTGGAAACATTGTTGCGGGTAGCAGCGAGTCTGTCAAAGGAGGTAAATTGGGGTATTGAAATTTTGCTCCCTTACCAGCAGAGTATAGAGTTAAATCATCCTGAAAATTGATGTCACTAGACCAAACTGGCCCACCCATCCCACAGTCCTCCCCCTTCTTCAACCAATGTCTCAATGTCAGCACTTTTTATCCATACTAAAGAAGAAAAGAAAACTGTATCAATCCACAAAAGCTTTATGTGGACCCGATTCTCTCTTAAGCTGCACAGTCCATCTCTCAGCCTGTATTATCTTAAGACAGGTATTGATTATGCAATTCCTTGCAGATTGTATAATCTAATGCATAATGATTTTCTGAATTCATTAAAAAAAAACACTGGTTCTCTTTGTGTGCTGCAGACGTTGGTTTAATTCAAGGAAAGATCTTTTCTTTGCGACCTGTACTTTGTTCTTTTATGTTTAACAGCACGATTGAAGGAGTAGTCAAATGTAAGACACTTTTCAAGGTTTAAGAATATAGACCCAATTGGTTTAAAAGGCAGGGTCTTTTTAAGTGCTGCATCAATACTCTCCAGAGGAGGACAGTCCAGGTGCTCTTTGATTTTTGCTTATAACAAGGCAATGGGGCTTAATTCTGCCTCTTCAATAGGAGGAAAACTCTCAAGGCAACTGAGAACTCATTGTTTCCCGTTTCATCAATGATTTAGCTTTTGGAAAGGACACAAATTAGCCATTTATATTCTCTGCAAAGGCTGACATCATCAGATTATAATATCCACCAAAAAAAAGGAAAAAAAGACAAATTGCGGCATTTTTTATGCTTTCTACCACAAGCCATCAACTTGTGAAAGATTGACACAGACAAAATCACACCAAATTGACACCTCCACCTACATCTCCTACAGTAACCCTGCATCTCTTACAGTGATCCTGCATCCCCTACAGTGACCCTGCGTCTCCAACAGTGACCCTGCATCTCTGACAGGTGTCTTGGTGCTGCTGATTTCTTGTGCTCGCAGAGCCACACACTTCCCCACTCAGCTGTATGCCTTTGTTTTGTTTCCCAACTGGAATAACGGCGCGTTCGAGAAGTGGGAATAATCCCATGTCCCATTTGGGAAAGTGCTAATTGGGAAGCTCTGGTATGATATCTGAACCTCTAAATCGCTGAAAGAATATATGTGAGGAAAGGCTAACAATGGCGAAAAAAATGGCTTTTTTTTATTAGCTAAATATTTTACTAATAATGAGTTGACTCAGTAAAACTTTGATCCATATGACCAGCTCATCACAATGTTATGTTATATTTAAGTTAACTATGGCCATCCGATAAACACGGTGCATGATGTTTGCTAATGTTGGATGAGTGGATAGCGTTAAATGTAATGTAGGGTAACAGCGCTAGTATAAACAATCAACCGTTTTGTTGTTTCTTCCCAGGTAGAGCTCTCAAACGTCCCTTGGTGGGAAGTGGGATGTTTAAATTGGGAACTTCCCAGTTACCAGGACATTTCAAATGCAGCTTAAGGTCACCGTGCCACTGCCTTAAGTTTCAGGCTTTCTACAAGCTTCAGTTAACAGCCTGCAGCAGTTCGCTTAAGGTTGGATGTTGAAACCTGAACCATTTCCAGATGACAGATGAGATCCCTTTTTTCAAAACGAACTCCTCACTTTTCTTTCTGCACGCTCCTTGCTGACATTTTACCAGCCTTGGAAGAAATCTTGAGGACGGGGGCTTTACTATTAACTATGGTAGCTTATTGGCAGTTCCCCACTGTGTTTATCCCAGTTTAAGTGAAATTGATTTTCATTTTTAAACATCGTCCTAAACCAAGAATTAAAACTAATTGATAAAATCAATTTATTGCCCAGCTCAACTCATACTCTCTAATTCATGTTAACAACTTGTCAACATGTACAGGAAAAAAAAGCCACTGAATGACGATTTGTGCGTTTGTTTAGCCTATGCTTTGTTTATGAACAAATCATCAATAAATTAACATCCTAAAGCCCAAAGTCTCCCTAGCGGTAACACCAGCGTTATGGGATTTTCTGTGGCATGCCGTGAGCCTCTGACCCTTAAATGAATAATTGTTTTCAAGCTGTTCCAGTTAAAGATCGCTTCATTACTAATCACAAAATTTTTTTACTGAATGATCAAGACTTTTGTATAAGCCTGCCATTATTAATAAATGATTAAGAAATGAGAATGATCACTGATGGGCTACATTGACAGTGTACCTAATAGTGATATTGTAGGAATGAAAAAAAAAAAACAACCGCATATTCATGAATCCAACACTTTCTCTGAATTCCATCTCCCCTTTTAGCAATTTTTTTTTCAGCAGCGCCACCTAATTTGTTTTAAGATTGCACTTAATCAAAATGTTTTCAGCATTCTAAAGAATTGGCTACATTTTCGGGAAAGCGCTGTTGTACACTGGTTGCCACGATGGGATAACAATTTATTAAATTACCAATGCTTCTTATGTCGAGTGTTGGTAATTGCATAGTTTAATAAGTTGGTTATTAGTGCATCTTTAAAGTTTGACGTATGGCATGCATTTAAAATCATTTAAAATGCATGCCATGCGTCAAACCTTCATGATAGCAAAATCATTAATAAGGTCTTCACAGTCCAGCTTCTGGGAAAGTTGTTAGAAGGCTACAATATATGATTGTAGGAAAGGCAATTATCTAATTAATTAATTGTAAATGAAATCAGAACCCTATCTTAATACCATCTTCAGCAGATTTTACTTCACAAGATTATACTTCAAGATGGAATTTTGAGAAATTTCAGCTAATTCATGCAATCCCATATTGTAGCCTTCCTTTTTGACACAAAGCAATATGTCTTAACCATTAATGGCTAGGCAGCTTATTGGTAGCCTATTTGCTCACTAGATTAATTAAATTACTCCTCCGATTCTTATTATGCCTCGGTGTGCGCATGCGCACAGCGAGCATACGGTACTCAGTCTGTGTATTTGTTTGTTTGTCTGTCTGTTACCATCATAACTGCGACAGCGTGTGCATCCAAGCTAAAGTAACAATGCCAACGAGTGACAAACACTGTTCTCTTGATTTTAAATGTGCCAGAATTTTGATTTTTTGTAGCACTTCATGTTTCAGTATACACGTTTTGTGTACATAATGTTAAGCCACACCCACATGATTTTGGCACAAGGACCGCACTCTATTGACTGTTTATGTATTCAAGCTTGCTTTTATGTTACTGTACAACTATTGTACATCAGTAGTGGCTAAGCAATACACACCGAGGCATCAGCACCTCTGGTGCTTTCATTTGGAAATGAGTTGAGAGTTAACATCCATTAGGGTAATGTCATTGGTTGTAGACTGAGTTTTATTTTTACCGAAGCAAACTTAACACGCAGACCTGAGTTTTTAAAAGGTTTTCTTAGGCGTCTCAAGCCAATTGGATTCTGATGCAGAATTTTTTTTTTTTACTTTTTTGTGAGCTAGAGGAATTCAGAAGCTCACAAAGACATTGATGTTTTATGTCACCAATAATGTGTAAAGGAAAATGCTTGATAACTATTGCAATGAATAACAATGCAAGCAAAGGGGAAATGAACAGTAATTCTACTGATTGATCCTTGCAACTGAACGAATTAACATTTAGTTGCTAATAAGCAAGCGTAATGGGAACAGGTTTGGAGCATTTGGAGCGTGACGGCGTTTAAGAGAAAATATTCGGCGCTCATGGGATAAAAAAGTTACCAAGAAAATGTAAAGCTAGTGCTCTTGGAAGCATGGGATGGGAGAGTAAACCAAAAATGAATCCCAGGCACTCAGAGAATAAGTAGATCAAAAAGAAGCAAAAAAGGATAAAAAGCCTTTATTATTTCATGGCTAAACAGTTAAAAAAAGCCAACATGTTTCAACCTATGCAGTCTTCATCAGGGCGTAAAGAAAGGTTTGGAGAAGTAATGCGCTTTAAGTTGAGGTGAGTGCAAGGCTATAATCCTTCCAATGGTAAGGCCCGAGTGGAAGAGGTCAATTATTACTTGGGAAAAACTATTACGGTGTTCATGTCATTTAATACTAGTTCATAAAGTACTTGTACAACATTAACTCACGTTCATAACTACAATAGTTCATGGGACCTTTTCTTTAAGTGTTACCTTTCATCATTATGATAATTGTTACAACCCTCATGTGAATGCCTTCCGCTCCTCCTCATACTCAGCAACTTGCGCGTCTATTAAAAGCATGTCTTCTTTGATTGGTTTATGTCTTGCATGTATTCCCGCTCCAGCTGTGTCTCATTTCACTGTAAAGCAGCAGTCAAACCTTGCCAGATAGTGTTGATGGACGTCCAATGGAGAGCAAAATTTTCAATCCGTTCGTCTCCGTTTGCACGCATTTCTTGTCAGTTTCTCGTTCGGCAAATGAGTACCTTGTCAGGCAAAGTCCTTCCAAAGTTTTGTGCATTTTTAGCCTCGAGCAGCAACAGAGATGACTTTCTCCACTGGATCATTTTCTTTCCCAAAGTTTCTATCTGTCAGACGTCCTTTAATGCAATCTGGCCAGGTGTTACTGCTGCTTAACTTCTTGATGTCTCTGTGACGTGTATGTAAAGCCCCTGGTTTGAGTGGCAAGTAGCTGGATTGTAATTTGCTATTCTTGCTAAGAAGCAGTCAATATTACCAGTAAAAATTATTTGTCTTTATTAAGTATAATGTAACCTTTAATGACAGCATTCTGCAGAAGCTTTCCTCTTTACTTAGTTGACTTGTGCAAGCTTCCAAGCCTACTCAGGGTCCAGAATTGGGACTGCGTTCAAGTTACCTCAGCTCACATCAGTTCCTCTGTCCAGTTTAATGGGAACAAGCTTCCAAGTCTACCCACATTCCAGGATTGGGACCTCGTTCTGTTAACCCAGTTGCAGCCAGCTCCTGGTCTTGATCATAGCAGATAATACTGCATCCATATTCCTTTTGCTCAACCATTTCCACAAATCAGTCCAGCTACAACACCTCTTCATCAGTTTTTTTTTAAGTCCACGTGTCCACAAACTACCTCAGTTTAGGAGCCCAAATTTCCGTAAACCTTTAATACTAAACCTACACATTAACATTAATATTGATATATTTAATTTGCACATTAACATATTCACTGTCATAAAACTTAATCTTCATATTAACATATCCAGTTTCCTATATTTAACTTGTATATTAACATAATTAAATACATACATTTCTCTCCTTCACCAAAGCCAGAGTTCTAGAAGCTCAGCAAAGAAGTTAGTACTGACCTTGATGAATGAATTGTCGAAGGGCAGAAATGGCCACTGACATGTTAATGATGCACGGACTAACACAAGAGACAACATTGGAAGGAACCCACACGGAAAGAACCAATATAAACATATAGGTTTTAATATGGGGCCAAATATACGTTTCGCATATATGCAACATACATAAAATTGGCCGTTTTCATATATTATAGGTACATATTTGTACCTATATGTCACATTTATGCGAAACCTATATGTGGCCCTATATTAAAACTAAAATTTGTTTTTTTCTGTTTGGCATTTCCAATTGCGTTTGAATCTGAGAGATCCAATAGGTGAATCAAGCATATAGGTTTATTCCACATCATTTAGCTTTACGATGACAACTTATATACGGACTATGAATTTGCAATTTTGCTCCAAAGCCCACGCATTTTTTTGAAAGCTGCCATTTCACGTTCACTGTCAACAATGTCATACACTTAGAACGCTGCGGAGCCAATATATCTTAAGAGGAATTATAATTGATTTTATAAGCGCCCGTCTGACCAACAGGACGCGCCTAGGGGAACTCTAATCTACAAAACCCTTCCCAGCAGGCCCTTCGCAATTTGCATCCCTGTAGCGCATTGGCCAATTGCGCGCTACTTCTGAAAAGAGCTGCCGACCACTGGGCGGGGATTAAAACCTATATGTTTATATAGGTTCTTTCCGTGTGGGAATTTAAGAATCTTTGTTATTTCATCCCTGTAGGAAAAAGTCTGGGACCTTTAGTTGCCACACAAGCATCTCAGATAAAAGACAAGTGTCTGTTCATTAAAACTGTGAACAGAAATGTGGACTTTGTCTTCAAATTCATTAACCACAGTGAAATGCTCAAATAGATGTGGCGATGAAAATGACTTTTGAAAGGCATGTTTACTTGAATGTATGTTCATCTGTGTACTATTATTTTTGTTTTATTTTGCTACATTTAGACTAAGGACCTCGGAGCCATATTCATCTAGAAACTGCATTACAGACAAGATGGAAAACATTGCCATTTGGTAGATGTAACAGAGTAGTGTATAACCTTTCAGTGGATGTGTATGAGCTGTAATGATGTGAATCCACTTTTATCTAATGTGGTGAATCTGGCAGTGACTTAAACTTGAAAAAATGCTTAATTGATGAAATAAACATAATCAAACCATTTTGTTTTTATACATTTCCTTCTCTTCCACAATACTCAACTCAATCTTCATAGAATGGAAATAAGTATGGTCAAGAAAGAATTGGTGACCTTGTTAATGTTTCAGGAAAAAAATGTAACAAATAGTATTAGATATTTGTGTTGATATCATAGCTTTTTGTTTCCTCTCACTTGCCATAGTTGATAATGACTGGTTTACACATAACATGCCATTGTCACATGTCAACATGTATTTAGGATCAAATGTGATGCCAATTTCACGTGTTCACATGCGCTTAATAAGTTATTGCGTGAAATTCTTGTTATTTCTGTAAGGGACTTTGGACTAATATGCAGATATTACCTTGAGAATAAAAATGTGAGCTAGGCATCATGTATGACAGTTGAAAAAGTGAGATATGACCTATACAATAGGTATGACAAACAGAACCTGCCACTGGGTATATGAGCTATATAGGAGACCTATATGCCCTCTATAAGCACATATATGTACCTGAATTTGGCCTATATGCGGCATATATGCACATATATGCTGCATATATGTGGCATATAGGTTGCATATATGCGCATATATGTTCATATAGATTCTTTCCATGTTAGAAAAGAGCTTAAAGGGCATCTAAAGTCGATTCCCATTGTTTTTGTTTATCGGCCAATCAGCGAGCTGCACCTGCGCAAACGAACCGCAATAGAAGGATTATCTATGCATGTACACAAAACATTGGTTTATATGAATGAAATTGGTCATGTGACAATGCAAGATGTCAACAAAAGCAAGTGATTTGTTTGTAAACATTGGAAGTTCAACGTCCCGTCTGAGAATCAACTTTAGATGCCCTTTAACCCTTTAAAGAGTAAATAGTACCTCAGAAAGTTTGTTCTTTTCTGAAACATGAAGTCAGTGTCATTGAGGTCCACTGCTTTCAGTTACCGAGGATCATCTCAACATCAGCTTACAAATTAAACAGGGACATTCTTAATTAATTCTTAACAAGTGCTGCCGGGCAAAACAAACCTCGCCCGCCCTCTGAAAATCCACAACCTTGATTTTGATCTGTCAAGGTCACTGAGGGTCAAAGGTCAAATTGGCAACTGAAAGCCCATATGGGACTTCCTAAATGTCGGTAATGATAAATATCTGTCCATCATCAACCATTTTGAACTTATAGTCCTTTGAAAATCCGCAACCATGAGTTAGAACTATCAAGGTCACTGAAGGTCAAAGGTTGTGGTGGCAAATGAAAGTCCATATGGGACTTCCTATATGTTGATAATAGTAAAGATCTGTCAACCATGAACCGTTTTCAAGTTATAACCCTCTGAAAATCTGTGACCCTCACTTTGAAGGTCATGCAAGGTCAAAGGTCATGGTGTCACATAAAAGCCCATATAGGAGATCCAATATGCTAGTAATAAAAAACATCTGTCTATCTATAACCATTTTTGCGTTATAATGGAAAATATTATTTTCACCAATGACCTTGACACCCCTGACAACCCCCAACTGCTGCGGAGACTATTAAAGCTACCCCATCATGCAGCATTTGGTTGGAAGTGGAATTGAAAGATGCATATTTTTGTTTGTGATGTGAATATGATGAATTTGAAGGAAGTTATTGCAAAAAAAAAACCATTTTGACATTTCCAGTGAACTTGAGCTTGACCTTGACCTTCACCCGATCACTCCAAAATTAAAAAAGGTCACTTACGGACTATTGCACACCTACTGTGAAAATTTGAAGTCAATCAGTGCAACTTTGTAGATGCATAATTGTTCACACATGTACAAACAAACAGACAAAGAACAAACCAACAAACAAACAAACTGCACACATTACAATACCTCGCCCCGCTGCTACTGCCATGCAGAGTAAAAAACTAAAGAAAAATAAAATAGTACTGCCAAGAAGAGTAAGAAACTAAGGAAGTTAACAATGGTAACCCCATGCGGGGAAGGACATTAACGAATTATGTAAATGATGCTACCATACAAGATGGCGAACTAAGGAAACTTACAATGGTACTGCCATGCAGGGTAAAAAACTAAGAAAGTATACCATGGTACTGCCATTCAGGGTAGTGATAAGTCCGGTTTGGTTGTTTCCATCTGAAGTTTGCACCTTCACCCTGCGTTCATGTGGCTTTCCTCTGGGTTCTCTGCTTTCCTCCCGCAATAAAAAAACACACACTTTGGGTGAAAGAAAGCTTTAAATCGCCCAAAGGCATAGGTGTGTCAGTGAATATTGTGTGATCCCGGGGATGGAGTAATATACTGTACAGGGTGTGTTCCTGCCTTTAACCAGTTGTTGTGTGCTGAGATATTCTCTAGCTCCCCCGCAACCCTGACCAGGAATAATGGATGAATGCTCCTAATATGATAGTGGCACCAAGGATAAGTTCAAGGATAATAATGATTGGAGAAGTGCAATTTCCATTCAAGAACATGAAACAACCATTTTCTGTGATTTGGGTGCGTAATTGGGGTTTCCGCATATTCTCACGTGGCCTTGTATCTATCTGGTAACTTTGGTCATTCAATCATTTCAATGTGTGAATTGTCAGACTGGACTGGTATTGTGACAAAGGACCCATCATCCGATTGCGCTACAACCTGCGCGTGACAGAACATGGCAGTGTGGTTAAACTTGGACAGGCTACATTTTCTGAGGAAAATTTTCTGTTCTTTCTTCAGCATGAATAGTTGAAAAGGTTGAACTAGAAGTTGCTTTCAGAAGCTGAAGAAGTATGTGTGATCTGACTGAGTCATATTGCTCGAATAGAAATGGAATAAAAATCTCAACAGTTTTATAGTAAATATGAGTATATTTGAGTATGAAATTAATAATAAATTATGAGGATCTGAACAAAAAAAACAAGTTACATATTCTATATATATTATATATATATATATATATATATATATATATATATATATATTTCTTTTTTTAAGTCGAGGCATTTAGTATGCACAGTATGTGCAGTTTGTGGAGGCTACAGTGCATAATAACATCATAATCCACCTCTGGATTCAACAGTCGTATTATATTTTCTAAAAATGTGTAAAATCATATTTCTCAAAAATGACAAAAGATATCAATTTTTTTCATATCAGTAAACTCTCTCGAGCTCATTCGTTTCAAGTTGGAAAGCAGTTTGTCGCTGAAAGTCTCAAGCAGTATTCGGCGTTCCAGAAGGGCTGGGTTTGAACTTACTCCCAATCGACTGCCATCAGAAAAATATTTCATGTTTTTTAAAAAAGAATAAAAAAGATCAAAGAGTTGAATGGTACAAATAATGTACAAAGCTGACCATTTTCCAATTTGAATGGAAATTTCAGCTGAAAGAATGAAAAAGTAGTAAGAGTTGAACTAGCTGCTGAATCAGCGGAAAATGAAAGGAGTTAACTGGACCAAACAATGAATTTTAAATGTCAATCGTGAAATAACTATTAATAGTGTAAAAAAAAAAATCTGCTCAGAGGCAACTCGAATGGCATCGATAGCATATATGAGCACTTTCTTATTTTGGTTATTAAACTTATCATCACTCCCCAGCCTTGCTGTATGTATGAGTCCTCATCCAGTTCCTGGTTTTAGAGTCTGCCGGACAGCCGTGAGGCATCTGCCGGGCGCAGCCTTTACAATCAGCTAAGTTTTCATCTGTATCAGATGACCTGTTTTGAAATTACAGCACTTTTTTGTACACAGTTCCCCCTCCGTAATGCAGAATAAAGTCATCATTTTAATGAAAAAATGATGAATATTTTTTAATATACCCAGATGCAGGGTACCTTCCCTGATGATGCTCTGCCAGGCCTGTACTGCAGCCATCCTTAGTTCCTGCTTGGAGACGTTTCACCTTCATTCTCCTCTTCAGCATGTAAAAGGCATGTTCAGTTGGATTCAGATCCTGTGATTGACTCTTCCGACAGAACTAGACTAATGAGAATGTGTCACCGTCTAATGAATTATGGTGCTCAGGATGCAAGAGTAAACAGAGAGCTGCTTCACTGAAGCAAGAGCACAATTAAGAGTTTCTGCATTGCATTACTTATCAAAGCATTGGACAACTCAAGTATTGGAGGGCCACAGCATATGAAGTGGTCTTGTTTCGATCAGCAGCCAATTAATGCCTCGAGAACAAGGAGTGTGCACTCGTTAGCCAATCAGTGACTGATAATAAAATACTCACTGGTGCAGAAATGCACCAAAACCCAAAAAACACTGAGGCCCTCCAGAACTGGAGCCCCCCCCCCCCATCTAAAGCAGAGTGTAACCGATGGTGATCATTAGTGCTCATGCGAGAAACACAAAAGGTTCATATCCACTAAAAGGCAGCTGAATCAGTGCACTTTCTAAACTGGTCACACATATACCAGTCTCTACTCTCTGATTTACTTTCTAAAAATGCATTTTTTGAATGCTCAGTTTTCCTTAATGGATTGAATTATTTTTTTACACTTAGGGATCTAAATTAGTTGACCAGGCGCAGGCGCGGCGAATGGGGGGAGCGCAGCGCCAACGGGGTGTATCCAGGCGTATTTTGCAATTTCGTGCCCAGCGCAAGTACTCCTCTGTCCCGCCTCTGTCCCTCCTGCTGGTGCAAGTGGCAAAGAGGGAGGAGAGAAGGCGTGAGTGGGTTTAACATAGCTGTTTCAAATCTTCACCAATCAAATGAGCTCCTCTCCTTACCTTTTAAGTGTTGGAATAAAGAAGCCTCTGTCCTATATCTGCATGATGCGTTAATGTTGCATTTTACTTTGCTGCTTCAGGCATGTTTTCTGCACTGCTAACGTCTATATTAAGCATTACGAATATTAGTTAGCTGGCTAGCTAGGGCATTCGCGAATTATTACCATTAGCGAACTTGAATGGAATTTCAAAATGAAACTATGTCAGATCATTCAAACTTATGAAGTTGGAATGAAATACGACGGTTGCTCATTTTTTCTTCTGCCTGCATCATTGGGAAGAGAAATGATGGATAGCATGTTCCTATTATTACACCCTGTTGCTGCTTAAAATTTTGGGATTAGCATGCACGGACAACAATGCAAGATAAGATCACATATTGAAAATAAATGTGTAACGTAACTCAGTACGAGATCATAGCAATCGGGCTGTATTCCTTTCCCCCACTAAAAACGATAAAACCTAAGTGAGAATAATAGTACAATAAGCCGCTAATAGTAATAATTATATAGTATATATTGCTTTATTATTATTTATATTATTGTTGCTCTAGTATAATATATATTATGTAGTAAATAGTAATAATAATAGTATTAAGCTGCTTGCACACTGGACGCGAAAGGAATTTTTCACGCGACAGATTACATTCAAAGTCAATGCAAAGACGCGAATACATTACATGTATTCGCGTCTTTGCATTGACTTTGAATGTAATCAGTCGTAAAAAAATTTGTTTCAAGGTCCGTGTGAAAGCAGCTGAAGGACACATACCCACATAGCCTACACACGCACTCACGCGCCCACATGCACACATCTCTCTCTCTCTTTGATCTGACATCAGGACAATCGATATAGATACTATAATTTATGTGCTGTTTCAGATAGTTACAAATAGTGGTTGCTGTAATTATTTATTGCATTGAAATGTGCCTGACATTCTGGAAACCTGCCTGTGAGGTTTCGGTGACGTGTGCGCACTGTGCGCCGGTCAGCCAAATTACCACTGCACAGAAAGTAAACCAGGTTGGAGCTGACGAGCTCTCTGCGCCCTTTCGGCGGAGCCTTTATCCACAAAATTGTCACTGCGTCATGATGAATAAGTGACACCTCCCCCTACTACGCCACCACACCCATCACACAAGGGAAGTCACATGCTATGATTCGGGACAGGTGAATTGGATCAGACTAATTACGAAGGAGCAAACACAAGGGGGAGCCTAATCACATGAAATTGGCAAAAGCCAAAACGCGGACAGGGATCACGAGACAGCCTTTTGACAAACATACAGCTCCAGTTAGGGAGTTCTAACGTGCACAGATAATATGAGGCAGAACAGAGTTAAGCAGGTGCGGAGAATCCGCTGAAACGCAGGCAAGTAGATTGAGTGAAGACAAGGGGCGGAGACTAGAATAGGGCGAGTGCTGAGAGCTTGTTAATCAATTAGTAAAGTGCGGCTATACAATCCCTAGTGCTCGTTAGTAAGTTAGTATTATATACAATGTTAATCAGGGTTAGTAGATTTAACTAAAACAACAAACTGTTAGTATGGTTAGTAAAGACAGAACAGCAAGGCGAAGGAAGCAAACAAGATTAGAAGGAATGATTGGAAACCCAGAAACCATGAAATTACCTGAAAGCGTGGCAGACAATACTGGGGAAATAAGCTGTCACATAACACCAGACCAGACAGGGGAGACAAAGTGCAAAGCATGGAAAAATGCAAAACAATGACCGGAATATGACTGGGGAAATGGACTATGGCAGGAATAACAGAATAAACAGAAACAAAACATAGCATGGATACAAGGCATTGCAAAACATGAACAGAACATGAGCAGAGCAGAGCAGAATCATAACAAAATTGCCAAAGTGGCTGTGCATGGTGTTGCACCGCACGAAATTACCACTGCGCGGGCTGCACCGGCTGCGCCAAGAAATTAGAGCCCTTAGTGTCTACTATGCTTGCTACTGTCGTTAAGATACTATTCCCCTTTCCAAGGACATCTAAAGAAGCAGCTGGGCTTTCTCGCTAAAAAAACCACTATCAAATCTATGTCTACAGCAATTCTGTCACGAGTGTATTGTCCACTCCGAAGCCCTAGCAGAATGGAAAAACATCTGTACAGAGCAGGACCTCTGCACACGTTTACATACCGCACACATGCATCCTGCACAAACAGGGTCCAAACATCACAACATGGAGAAGACCATGGAGATTCACTTCCTCTCAGGCAGTACATGTGCTGGGATGTGTGTTTGTGCATGCGTGTGTGTGTGTGTGTGTGTGTGTGTGTGTGTGTGAAGGGGGGGGGGCACATGTATGCTCGTTTTGTTGTCCGTGGAGTTCCGCAGATTGAGTGAATTCTGTAGTGCTGAGCTCAGCCAATCATGTCGTCGTCGGCATGACAGCACGTCCTCACACTGGAGGAAGCAGACAGTTTGAATCAATACACAGAGATGGCAGTGGCCTCAGCGTGAATTTGCATGGCAATGGCACAGGCTAGTCATCAAATTGCCTTCGCCACTGGAATACATTTTCAAATATCCCATTCATATTGCGGCACATTCGTGTCAATGTTATGTTACCAGTGACGTTCCTTTACAAAGTACACTGATTTTTTCATGACGATACCCAGTAGATCTTTACAGGGATGGGTTAAAGCAATAGACAAACTCTAAAAAGATTCAGTTAGCAGTATTATGACATTATATTGTCATTATGCTACATAAGTACATAGTAAAATCATTTTGAGCAAATTTGGATTGTATATTCCAAATTCAGTGCTTTGACTCCATGTCTGAGGCCTTTCGAAATTTTCTGAAGCATCAAAACAATGGGTTCCTTCAGATTACAGCACAAACGGAATGTCCCAGTGTGCTGCTGATACGACGTTGCTAGCATCTGAACTCCACATCCCCAGCTCCCTGGAACAGAGGTGATGGCAGCCATCCAGCTGCTGACCGCTACACCCGTTTACTGCTGATTTATTACCAGTGAAGTCTAATAGTCCATACATTAGAACCAAACATCAAATGGCACTCTAAGCTCTCACATCAGAGAATCATTTAAAATAATTTATTTTGTCTGAAAACAACACACTGAAGAACAAGGAAACACACCAGGGAGGGCAAACTGTGATCACAAAACAAAAACCATAGTCTGGTGTTTTTCCATTTTAATATCACAGAAAGTAATTTAAAAACAAGAGGTCTGTGAACGGATCTTGGTGCTGATCCGAACATTCGCAACTTTTCTAAACAGTGCGAAGTAGCAGCAGTCTCATATACATTAGGTTTATAAAATATTTATATATTGAACTTGATCACAAAATCTGTGAAAGATCCATCCATCAAAAACAAACTTCAAAAAGTCAAAATTTAGTTAAGATCTCCCGTAGGCCATTTTGAACATGCAAATGAGGCGGAAATTACATGTTGCACAGGTAGACAGTAAGGGGAACCTGTACACATAATTTGTTGAAGATCAGCTTTATAGTTTTCTTGGAATAGCGATAACAACAATTAACGGTTGGACGATGGACGATGGACCACACACAAAAAGTGATTTTATCAGCCCACCATTGGTGATGATGGTGGGCTAATAATATTATGTAATCAACAAAAATTCCAATTCTAGGATTCTGGTTCAGTGCGGTCTTTTAAATATTGGAATAATATTCCATTTATAACTTTCCTTTGACTTAAACAATCCTCTCAAACACTGTCTCACTAATTTCAATCAAGATTACATCTTCAATCAACACACTAGCAAAAGACTCTGCTTGAAGTACAACTGTAGTATACAGTGTGAGATTGTCAATAGTTTTCACCCAAAACACACACTAGCAATGGTCGTAGAATCTATGATGTCACCATAAAGCAGGCAGGCTAAAGGGGCAATGAGGACCATGAAAAGGCACAACATGGATTCAAGCCTCTGAAGGAATTTTATGAAATCTTTAGGCCCATATGGGAACAGAATAAAATTCTGCTTGGTAAGTGCAACTCAATAAATAGAGCTTGGAATTTTTTCAGGATCCATTTTTGTTTAAGTGGATAATTATCTCTAAACATGTAAAAATATAAAGGTAAAAACACATCAGTGCCCAGAATTGAGTATGGCCTATATTGAGATGCTCTCCGAAAAGCAACATGTCAAACTGCAGCCGCTGACAACTCTCAAAAGACCAAAAATTACCATCTCGGATATGTCCAAACTGGTAAACTGGTAAACAAGCTCGCCGTTAGGCGCGAGGATGATTTGAATCAACAAGGGTGAAAAGATATGGATATGCGGTGCATTAATGTTAATAGGAATAGATTATGGAGGGATATTTGTGATGTGACCTTCAGCGCGCTAATTGAAATAGTATTCAGAGTCAGCAGTGGAGTAATCAAGTTAAACACAGAATCATAAATCATCGTGAATAGCGCTGTCACAACCAAGCCATTAGCACCCTGTTTTTTCCGGGTAGCCTCATGAAAATATCTGCCACGGCGATCCGTAGGTTAATAAGAACAGAAGTGGCATTTAAAGTCTATTTGGATCAAATGTACTGTGAGGTTGTGAGTGCTACTCTGTTAATTTGGAGGTAATGTGAATTGATGTAGTCATGAAAAGAGATTCTACCGCTGACACAACAGCAAAACTTTAAAGGTTTACAGAAGGGCTACTACTTTCCAGGGGCTTGAGACTTTTGCTGTGAATGGACCATTTAAGATGTGCTTTCTTTGAACCTTTGTAAAATTAAAGAAATAACAAGTTGTCATGGAGACGCTTTGTTCAGAGGATAAATATACCATGGTGTAAATTAACTTTTGCCCCTGGTGTTAATTAACCTTGCTTAAGACCTGCAAATGTTACCACATCATAAATTGAGGTAAGCAGTGGTTGACAATAGGTGAGTTTACAGTTCCAACTCGCCTTAGCAGCCTTTGGGATTTTGCAAATGGCAGTTTTGAAAATGTGCGCCCAGTAATGCAATTCTAAAGCATAAGAATCAAGATTTGATGAGGAACGGTTTCTCAGATTTAATGGAAACATGCCCTTTGGGAAATCTGCAGATTTACACCAAACAATGTTCACTCAGCCAACAAATACAATGAACATAGTATCTAACAGTTTTAAAACATGACAAACATAATGGCAGAATTATTTCACTCTTCAGCACTGAATATCAAGTGGTTTGTATTTAACCCCATAAAACCAATGGACCCATATATGGGTCTGTCAAATTCAGCTGCTGTATTCAGACCAGTGGTACTTCAGACCTATTTTAAATTCTAGTGGAGAGCCCAAGGTTTCAAACATTCCCAAATATGTCCTGCTGAATTACAGGGAAATACGTATAAATGATTCACAAGATCTAGATATTTTCCATTTGACGTAATGCTATGGCCACAAAAAACAGCATTCTGGGTGTGAAGATTTCTCTCAATATAAGTGTGATGTAGCATCAGTGTAGCGCTGCTACCAGCAGATACAGCATATGAATGTGCCATTGTCCCTCAATATGAAAAAAAAAACTTTTTCTGACTTTTATCTGACTAAAGGGAAAACTCAAGTGAAAGGTTTGAGTTTACGAGGTTTAGAATCAGAAATAAAGGATCAGGTTTCCCAACTCAAAAGACAGATCATATGCAAAGTATCTTGGGAAATTAAATATCTGTCACAATACATTTGAACATTTGTATCAGCCCTGCTTGCCATTCAGCTCATTATCAATTTTCTACAGGCCCTGAATTGAATCTTCATAGGAAGTAGCCTACTGTAGATACTGTATGTCCATTGCTTAGACTGTAGTCCAGGGAAAACTATCACAGCGCCCTCTACTGGTGTGGCTTATTTTCTAATACTGCCCCGACTGGTTTGACTCAAATGACTGGATTGAAATAATAGTGAAGAGATTTGCCCAAAAACTGCATAAAAGCTACACAGCTTTTATATAATGTTGCTAAAGGCTTCCCTTGGAAAGGTTTGCATTCCATTTATTAGTTTGTTGAGAATTATTCAGTAAATTTTAAGAACAAAAAATCTGTCTAGATCTAAGCAATCAGATCTAAAGAATCAAGAATCTAAAATGTAACTGAGTTATGAAAAATTCTTCACCTCAAATTAATTCATTGTCAATAACTAAAAACATGAAAGCTGGAACACAAGGTTAATGAAGGGATTCAGTCCTTCACTAGACTTGAATATTGCAACAGGCTCAGTTGTGATGTTTATGGCATTAGAAATACTATGGAATATTTCAAATATGAATACAAACTCAGTGAGTAATTTATAAAGAAATACAGACGGCTCATTAATTACAATTATTATGATTTATATGCCCTTTAAGTTCTGTGGAAAATACATTACCATTTACATATCACAAGAACAACAATGGGCTGAAAATTTTAATATTACATCCATGGAAATACAAAGTTCTAATTTCACAAATATTTTATTATCAGAACACATGGGAACCATACAAATACTGGTCTGAAGGTAGAGGCAATCATAGTCCACATATCTAATTGGTAATATAATGAGATATGTACAATTCCAATTCCAAAATAGTTGGGACAAAGTGTAAGTTGTGAATAAAATCAAAAACGCAATGACTTTCAAATCACACTAGCCTGTATTTTATTCACAATAGAACAGAGATAACATAGCAAATGTTGAAACTGAGAAATTTTACAATTTTATCCACAAAATGAGCTCATTTCAAATTTGATGGCTGCTACAGGTCTCAAAAAAGTTGGGACAGGGGCCTGTTTACCATGGTGTAGCATCCCCTCTTCTTTTTAACACAGAGTGGAGGCGTCTGGGCATTGAGGAGACAAGTTTCTTGAGTTTAGCCTTTGGAATTTGATCCCACTGTTGATTAATACAGGCTTCCAGCTGCTGGAGAGTTTTGGGTCTCCTTTGACGGCTTTTCGTTTAATTATGTGCCAAATGTTCTCAATCGGTGAAAGATCAGGACTGCAGACAGGCCAGTTCAGCACACGGACTCTTCTACTACGAAGCCATGCTGTTGTAATAGCTGCAGTATGTGGTTTTGCATTGTCCTGCTGAAATACACAAGGCCTTCCCTGGAATAGATGTCATCTGGAGAGGAGCATATTTTGCTCTAAAACCTTTATATACCTTTCAGCATTCATGGTGCTTTTTAAAACATGCAAGTGTCCCACACCATATGCACTAATGCATCCCCATACCATCAGAGATGCTGGCTTGCTGATAACAGGAAGGGTGGTCTTTCTCCTCTTTAGCCCGGAGGACACGACACCCATGATTTCCAACAAGAATGTCAAATTTGGACTCGTCTGACCACAGGACACTTTGCCACTTTGCTACAGTCCATTTTAAATGAGCCTTGGCCCACAGAACATGGCGGCGCTTCTGGATCATGCTCAACAATGGCTTCCTTTTTGCATGATAGAGTTTTAGGTGGCATCTGTGGATGGCACGGCAGACTGCATTTACAGACAGTGGTTTCTTGAAGTATTCCTGGGCCCATTTAGTAATGTCAATGACAGAATCATGCCGGTGAGTGATGCAGTGGCGTCTGAGGGCCCAAAGATCACGGGCATCCAGTAAAGGTCTTCGGCCTTGTCCGTTACGCACAGAGATTTTTCCAGTTTCTCTGAATCTTTTGATGATGTTATGCACTGTCGATGATGAGACCATCAAAGCCTTTGCAATTTGACATTGAGGAACATTGTTTTTAAATTCCACAATTTTTTTACGCTAAGCCTTCACAGGTTGGAGAGCCTCTGGCCATCTTTACTTCTGAGAGACTCAGCCTCTCTAAGACGTCCTTTTTATAGCCAATCATGTTACACACCTGATGCCAGTTAACTTAATTACTTGCTAAATGTTCTTTCAGCTGATTCTCTTATATATTAACTGCTTTTTCAGCCCTTTTTTTTGCCTGTGTCCAAACTTTTTTGAGACCTGTTGCAGCCAGAAAAATTGAAATAAGCTCACTTTGTGGATAAAAATGTAAAATGTCTCACTTTCAACATTTGAAATGTTATCTATATTCTATTGCCAATAACATATTGTGATCATGTGATCTGAAAGTCATTGCATTTTGATTTTATTTACAATTTACACTTTGTCTCAACTATTTCGGAATTGGGGTTGTAATTCAATAATGTACTAATTGAAAGACCAGGTGTATTATCATTTGATTTCCAAGACCGGATACACAATTGAAGACCACAAATGAAAAACAATCAGAGTCCAAATTTTGCATTTTATATATTATTTTAATATTTATAATATATATATATATATATCATATTATATATTATTATAATATTTTATATATTTTATATTTTTTGCATATTTTTACAGTGTTTTGTTTCTAAGATCATTTTGAATTTTTAATTCATCATTTCTCCACAAAGTGAAAATGTGATCATTTTTCCATTGTCTTCAACTGCAAAACGGCATACACATCATCAGGTTTGTTTAAAAAAAAAAAAAACAATTTTACTAAGACACACTCTTGAGAACCTTCTCAACAGAGCAGTTACACTTGGGTTTACAGGCAGTGAAACTATTACTTCACCAGATTGAATTGACAGGGCGATATTTTTGAGTTCAGCCGTGAGAATTTTCTACGGACCAAGTTATCAAAGACATGTAATGATTTTACATATAGTGCATTTGCTCATGTCAAATGTGGTTTAACATATAACAGTGCATGTTTCAATCAGCATTCGTATCTAACTTTAATATCCAAAGAAATATAATTATTCATGAATAAATGCATTCACTTTGAACTCTCAGCTTAAGGCAAAACAGATAAGTGGTATTCTATTCTGGAACTTCGCTATCAGTGGAGGACATTTGTGGGACCACGCATTTCTATCAAGTTTGGGGTCATCAGGGGTCACCATAGCTAGCTGAGGGGGTCTGCAGTTGGAAATCGAGGAATGTGGAGGACTGGATTAATGCTCGGTTTTCTCCGTTAATTTCACTTTTAATTTGCTGGTCTATGACGCAGATGTCAGCGGCCTTCCATCTGCGATCACTCTGTGACCCCCTAATGCACCGTTCTTACAATACCATAAATAACTAACTTCTTATTTTGTGGTACCCCCCCCGGATAATTTGGCCTGGTGTCAAATAGGTAAATAAGACATCCTAGACCTCCTGCTGAGCAGGTAACATCAAAACCCGAAAGCCCATGTGAGACACAAGATTATAACCAAACCTGTGCATATATATACTATAACCAAAGTCTCATGATTCTGATGATACACAAAATGTCTGTCCCATAGCTCAAGCAAGAGCCATTAAATGTCATACCCCACCGGCCCGACAAAATTTTTAGTTTTACTGAAAGAAATAAGAATGTGAAGAATTCCAAAATGGCAAAACATACGATTAAAATCCAGCAAATGGTTAATTTGTGTGCCAAGTTTTTTATGAAAATATGAAATGGTTTAGAAGTTACGCTCTGGACAAAAACGTTTACAGACAGACAGACAAACAGACAAGCAGAGCGATAGCTAACTCCCTGCATTATATGCTGGAGAGATGAAAAAATGCGTTCAGAAAAACCTCCCACATTTTTCCCCCCGGATCCCGGCTCCTCTCTGGACGACACAATATCTATGTTTATTTGAGAAGGCCACAGGCCCAAAGCAAATACAAACAGTATTTTAAACAACTGCGCTTGACATATTTAAAATACATAACTAAATGAAGTGAAACACACAATTTACAGTGGACAATCTGTACATTTTACTTCAATGATAAATATATTAAGCTAATTTTTCTATAGTTTGCTTATAATTTGAACAAATCAAATGAACAAAACCCACCCCATTTCCAAAGAAGTTGGGACATTGTGTAAAATGTAAATAAAAGCAGCATACATTGATTTGCAAATCATTTAAACTATATTTAATTGAAAATAGTACACAAAGAATTAGTACAAAATAGTACGCAAAGATATCAGAAAGATATCAGGTGTTAAAACTGAGAAATTTTATTGTTTTTGAAAAATATATGCTTACTTTGAATTTGATGCTTGCAACACTTTTGACGGTGTTTTGACGGGACGAGGCAAAGGTGACGCTTATTAAAGGAGTAGCGAGAGTTAACTAGCGCTTCCGTTTAACAAAGTTGGCATTAGCCATACGATTCAGTATTAACAACTCGGTTAACTGCAAATATGCTCAATCAGGGTACAATGAAGTGAAGAAACCAGAAGATAAGATACACTTTATTGAACCCTGTGGGGTAATTTGTCCTCTGTATTTGACCCATCCTATAGTTAGGAGCAGTGGGCAGCCACAGAGCAGCGCCCGGGGACCAACTCCAGTCCTAAGGTCAGTTCCTTGGTCAGGGGTACTGGTTGGAGTGTTCTTATGATGCATATTTTTGTGGGTGGGGGAAACAGGAGTACCCGGAGAAAAACCCCGCAAACACGGGGAGAACATGCAAACTCCACACAGAAAGGCCTCAGGCCGGAATCGAACCCACGTCCTTCTTGCTGTGAGGCAACAGTGCTAACCACTGGTCCACCGTGCCACCAAGTAATAGAAAATAACAGAAAGTAAACAGAAAGTAATTTGATAACGTCAACAAACACTCATCAACATTTCTAATAACAACGAACACTTCCAAGCAATTAGCTTAACAGAGGGTCATGGAAAACCTTGGTCACGTTAACTCTGGTCGCACGTTAACATTGTTGCCGAGTCACATTATCGGTCTTCCCTTTCGTTATTGTGCCTCTTTCCCCCAAGAAAGGCACATATGCTGCTCTGCACAGCAATACCGATATAACACCAACTCACACGCAAGTGTTTTTGAATATATAATTTTAAGGTAGGTGAAAATGAATGGGAATATACGTGCAAATTTTACTTCCGGGTGCATCTGCCGCCGGAACAGATGCTTCACTCGAGTGTACCCCATCAGCAATCTTGTGTTTTTATATATATATATATATATATATATATATGAGACAGCCTGAAAAAGGTTGCAGTTCCAATAAGGGTCATGCAATATATATGAAAATACCCACAAATTAAAGAGAACAGCATCTACATCAACCTCATTGTTTTAAAATCCAATACGTTAGACTGCAGAACCAAAAAGGCAAAGAATTGTGGTTAAACACTGAAGCAGTACATGACCCTCTAAATGCTTTTCTTCGGTAGCTATGCCCTGATGCAGTAAAGCACAAATTTACAGACCACCTGACCAGCAACTCACCAATAAACCTCAGCGGTTTTACAACATCTATTTATTACACCCAAATATGTGCAAAACACAAATTTTACTATGACACTCATGAAACAATTAAAAGACATTTTATGATGTACTATGCACTGTTGGGTTTGCAAGGCCATTACCTTCCAGTAGTCCGCTGCCGACGTAAATTAATGAGACATTGTGACATTTATGGTAATCAAGCTATACCGAATACAAGCATCTAATCTTCCAGAAGAAGAGGCAAGCACTTCTCTGGTTTAAGTGAGCAGGTTGAAGAGGTGCAATAACAACTAAGATCAGAATGATGGGCAGTCAGAAAAAGTGCAATATGCAGCTGTTCGCAGACCAGACTGGAGGGACTGTTTTAAATTAGTCACGTGCTAAATTTGCTCTGTAACAATGGTGTTTCACTCAGAAAGCTACCTAATATGCCCCAGCATCATATGCTTTTATTACCTCTGTCCACATGACACAAACAATGATGGTGAAACCAAATGAAACTATGATGCATAATGACTGCCGTGAGCGGTGATAAATAATTGTGGTCGTCAGTGCTTTGCGGACATCAAACTTCACTTCATCACTCTGGATACACCCTCCACTGTCCTAAACTCCATGAACAGAGACACCATCTATAAAGTGCTGCAATTCCTATTCTGCACAATATAGATGTCCAGGTGATGGTCTCTTCTACAACATCGTATTCATCTTTTTTAAAATATAATGTGCAGGACAAGAGATTAAAATTGTGTGACTGTCCAGATACATATGCACTGTGCAGCACAGTATATACCCACTGTCATCACCTGGGTAAAGCTAAAGACAGCGAAACTCTGCAAGCCAGGGCTGGTGCAAACAGCACCCCCTCTGTACCACTGCCACACCACCATGTACCCTAAACTTCAATACAGACAAGATCCAGGTCAAGGTCAAGGTCAGGGTCAAATTTTTACAACCCTGTTGCAAAAATGTTGTTCAAGTTTTAAGTTCAACGTAAAGTACAAGAAATGTGAAATAAAAAAAATAAAATCAAATTAAACACAACAATAAATATGATAAAAACAAATTAACTACAACACAAAGACATCATGGATTAAAAGCCAGTGCAAAGAGGTGGGTTTTCAGTTGGGATTTAAAACTCTCGAGGGACAGAGCGGTTCTAATATTAAGCGCCGAACTATTCCACAAATTACAGGCAGCCACTGCGGAGGCTCTGTCACCTCTGGTTTTGAGCCTGGATCTTGGAGGGTCTTAGAGTAGTTGACAACATTTTAGTCAATACTTGAAATTAAGCCAACCTAACCACACCACAAAAGGCACTAAACAAACAGAACCTGAGACAATTGCTTGAGTACATGCTCTCCTATTGATTCTGACTGGAGACTGGCCCACAATATCACCATCTGTCAGAACTCCTCCTCTGCCATACGCACCCTACAGCATTCCTCATCCCCACTCACAGTGCTGTCTGAAAGTATTTCCCCCAACCCCATTCGTTCTATGTCAGTATATTTGTCACACTTAAATGTATCAGATCAAACTCATTTTAATATTAGACAGAGGTAACCCAAGTAAACAAAAATGCAGTTTTTTAATGATTAATTCATTGAAGGAAAAAAGCTATCCAACCCTACCTGGCCCTACGTTAAAAAGTACTGTACTTGTACCGTTAGTAAATCAACCAATTAAACAAATTTAATTGATGATAGGGTTTAATTTCACTTGAAACACAAGGCATGAGGACTGCCAGCCCTGCTGAATCTAAGCATCATAAAGCCTAGCTGGCAATGCAAAGTATGAAAAACGCAGCACATTATGCAGCAATCTAAAGAAATCCAGAAGCAGATGAGAAACAAAATCCTTGACATTGATCGGTCTGAAAAAAGATCAAAGTTAATTGACTAATAATACTCATATGCTGTGCTCTACATCGGCTCTATACTCCTCTGATTAATACCACTCTGTTGTCTGCACACTGCTGTATTTAGTTTATTTCATGGAATTGCACAATGCATTTAATTTTATATTATTTTGCACTTATTTTTTTTACTTTTTATCTGTATATGTATGTATGTGTATATATATGTATGTATGTATGTATGTATATGTGTGTGTACGTATATGTATATATATATATATATATATATATATATATATATATATATGTATGTGTATGTATGTATATATATATATATATTTTTTTTTACCTTTGATAGATGAGATGGGTGGGTGGGTTGGGGGTGGGATTATTATAATTTACTCTGTATGTTTATGTATATTTTTGTTTAGTTTGTTTTGAATCAAAATCTCAGTAAACATACATAATAAATTTAAAAAAAAAAAGGTCACAAAGTTATTTCTAACGCACTGGGACTCCAGCGAACCAAGATGAGAACCATTATCAAGGAATGGAGAAACCATGGTGAACCTTCCCAGGAGTGGCCGGCCTGCCAAAATTCCTGCTAGAGCGCATTGACGACTCAATTAAGAGGACACAAATGAACCAAGGCTAACATTTAAAGAACTGTAGGCCTCATTTAAGGGAGTTCCCAATAACGTAGGTTAATGAACAGGGCCACTCCCAATGCACCTTCTTATTCGTCCTTACGTCTATATATACCTCCTACATTCCCACAATCCCCGCTCGCCTCATTTCTACTTCCCTCCCATCCTTCCCCTCTCCAAGAAGGAAGCAAGAAACAGCCACCACCTGGGACCCTGGGGGGCTTAAGAGCCTACACGGACTCCGACTAGAGACGAGAGCCCCACCCTGAGTCTCGCCACCTGGGGCTCCCAATGTTCGCACAATCACAGACCAAGTCCATACAACATCACATTCGCCCCGATCTCCTATCCGTAGTTCCACCGAATACTCTCCTCCACTTTGGGAGTGGTCCAGAGTTCATTAACATCAGTTAAGGTCAGTGTTCACAATTTCACAATAAGGAAGAGACTGGGAAAACATTGCATTGCTGCAAGGCAAAAACCACAGCTGACCAAAATGAACACAAAGGCTTGTCTCACACTTGCCTAAAAACATTTTGATAACCCCCACCACTTATAGAATAATATTCTGCAGACTGATGAGTCAAAAGTGGAAGTTTCTAGAAGACATGGGTCTTGCTACATTTGGCAAAAAGCTAACACACCATTCCACAATAAGAACATTAGACCAACATTCCAACATGGTGGAGAAAACATGATGGTCTGGAGCTTTGCTGCTTCAGGACCTGTGCAACTTGTCAAAACTGATGGAAACATGAATTCTTCTCTCCACCAGAAAATCCTCAGAAGAATGTCCAGACATCAATTTGTCACCTAAAGCTCAAGCACAGTTGGGTTATGCACTAAGACAAAGATTCAAAGCAAACAAGCAAGTCCACCTCTGAATGGCTTAAAAGAAACAGAATGAAGGTTCTCAGGTGGCCTACTCAAAGTCCTGACTTTAATCTGATTGAGATGATGTGGCATGACATTGGGCAAGCAGTTTGTGCTCAAAATTCCTACTATGTGGCAGAATGAATATAGTTCTGCTCAAAAGAGTGGGCCAAAAGTTCTCCACAGTGATAGTAAAGACATTGCCAGTTATCACAAAAGTTTGATTGCATTTGTGGCCACAAAGAGTGGCAAAACAGTTATTAGGTTTAGGGGGGATAATTATTTTTTGGCGAGTGATATAGGTTGAATAATTCTTCAACAGCAATAAATGAACTGATCATCCCAAAGTTGTATTTTGTGTTTACTCACGTCATCTTTGCAGTTTGATGATCTGAAACATTGGCGTAGATTTGGGTAGGGATGGTCGGGATATGTCCCGGCCTTTCAGACGTAGCAAAAATATCCCAACCAACTTTGAATCAGTGGGGAAAATGAAGGAGACGCAAATTCATAAATCTAATATCATCCAGTTCAATATAATGTTGAACGGTTTGCGGTTTTGTCCAATCCAGAGATAATCAATGATCCAATCTGAAGTGTTTATGTCAGCTACAGTCACGTTACTAACGCTGTTTCAAGAAAACCACATAGTACATAAAGATTCGTAACAGGCAGGATAGCGAACTGGGTAGCTAACATAGCTATATCAATGTCTGCTCTTCTAGAACAAGCGGGTTTCAGGAGTGTGCAGGGATGATTTGTAGTGGTTAGTGAAGGTTTGGAAAGTGAACAAAATTCAAACAAAACTTGCTGTTCAAGTACTTGATGACCAGTGGCGGAAACACTGGGGGTGCAATTCCATCTGAGCCCACGTGTGAGGAGATCCATTCGCAATTAAACTCATGGCTGTGCTATTATGATTGCTGCGGTAGTTGAAAGAGAATAAGAACACAAGAGTGAGAAGTGAAAAAATATTTTTAGTATTATAAACAACAGCAAGGACAATTAAATCTCAGTTGTGGGAAGTGACATTTTTAACCTTTCAATCCACCGATGTTTAATATGTAAATAGATGTATGTACAGTGCCTGACAAAAGTCTTGCCGCATAAGGACACAGTAACTAAAAATAGCATATAACTTTATTTCTAACCAATCAATTGTTACAATAAATGGTCCACTTTAATGTCAAGGGCTTTCACATTAATAATTTGGTGCAAAATGAAACCGTCAAAAAGTGTTTTGATGTTCACAGCTTGGCTAAGCCCATAACATCTGTTTTTGCTAGGACAAAAGTCTTGTCGTCTCTTCAGATGATGCAACAAATCACAGATTAGAGTTTAACCTATGACAAATACTGTAATTAACACATTCCCAGATGTGTATAGAAATAACCCCAGCACGCCAGACTTTCATATGAGGTGCGACTAGACCTCTGACAACATACCAAAGATTCAACCACAGACCAAAGTGCTGATCATCAAGAGCCTGAAGACTGAGTCTGCTGCTGAGGTGGCAGACATCTTTAATGTATCCAAATGTCAAGTGGAGGGGATGAGAAAAAGATTTGAAGAAACTGGTGACGTTCATGGCAAGCGCAGGTCAGACAGACCCCGGTATGACAACTGTTTGAAAGGACCGTTTGTTGCTTCAACTATACAAGGCTAGCCCTTCTTCAACTACAGCGGTTACATGAGGAAATGTCACCAAAAAATCCCGGTATCTACAAGAAGAGTTTGTCAAATTCTCTCTCAAAGTGGTTTTCATAGCCAAATTAGTACACAGAAGTCTGCATTAAACAGAAAACAAAAAACCTGCATTGCATTTGCCAAGGCCCACAGCTCGCAGAAAGGATTGATACTGGAAAAGTGGCTGAAAGTTTATTTTTCTGGTGAATCATCCATTGAACTGCATGCCAGTCGCCGTACAAGACCTGTTGGAACCCTCATGGACCCAAGATTCTCCCAGAAAACAATCATGTTTGGTGGAGGAAAAATCATGATTTGTTGTTACATCCAGCATGGGGGTGTGAGAAACATCTGCAGAGTGGATGGCAACATCAACAGCCTGAAATATCAAGAAGTTCTTGCTGCCCTACTTATACTGTTGCTCCTTCTCATTCCTCTGCCTCCATGTCACAGTTCCTGAAAGCGAAGAAGGTGAAGGTACTCCAGGATTGGCCGACCCAGTCACCTGACATGCACATTATTGAGCATTTCAGGGGTAAGATGAAGGAGGAGGCTTGGAAGATGAAACCATAGAATCTTGATGAACTCTGGGAGTCCTGCAAGACTGCTTTCTATGCCATTCCAGATGATTTCATCATCAAGTTATCTCAGTCATTGCCAAGACGTATGGATGCAGTCCTCCAAGCTCATGGGAGTCATACGCAATATTAATTCTTTTTCCAAGGCACCATGGCTCTATGTTCTGATATTATAGTGGCATATTTGTGTATTCAAAATAAAGCGTATGTATAATTTCCACATTTTTTTTCAATGCAACAAGACTGTAGTCCAAGCAAAATCTGACCTTTCTGTACTAATTAAATAATAAAACTCAATGAATGACACAAAACTCTATTTTGGTATATTTTGCATAATCTAGAGGGCTTTGCCTTTCATATAAGCCATTTTTGATTCCAATTGATCAACTACAAGTCAGGTTATTATTTGTTGCTCCTACAACTTGGATAAGTGACAAGACTTTTGTCAGGCACTGTAGAGGACTACATTAGTTAATTGATTTATGTTGAAATTGATGGTGGATAGGCTGCATATTTTCTGTTCATAACACGGAAAATGTCCCTCCACTTGTGCTCTTTTTCTGGAGATTTTTGGGAAACATGTGGTCATCAAAGAACAAACAAAAAAAATAGTGGCAAAGCCACTGCGCCCTCTTGGCCAAAATGGCCAAAATAGATCGACCCCTATTGGCCAAATTATCAGTCTGATTTGGCTCAAAATCGAACTTGGTCTTGATCAGGGGCGTCCAATCTTATCCAGAAAGTGCCGGTGTGGGTGCTGGTTTTTGTTAGAGCCTAACACTAACACACCTGATTCTACCCACCAAGGTCCTGATTGAATCCCCTGATTAGTTAATTAGTGGAATCAGGTGCAGTAGCACTGCTGGCTAGGACAAAAACCTGCACCCACACCGGCCCTTTACGGATAAGATTGGACACCCCTGGTCTAGACCTAATGACCATATATACACATATGAAATATGAAAGGGATCGGTGAAAAGCTGAAGACGCTAGAGCGCAGACAAGCCAAAATTTTATGCACGGACGGACGCACGCACGCACGTACAACAGACCACCACAAAAGACCCCGAGCATAACATAAGCCCCTTGGGCCTTTTGGCCAAGCGGACTAAAAATGGGCCAAAAAGAAAGAAGAGAGTAAGATGAGGCGGGGTAATGCTGCCTAAAGTACATTCCAATTTTTTTTTAGCAGTAGAACACATGAGGAAAATCACGATGCTGTCTGGCCAGCTAGCTAATTAACTTACCCCTGTCCTTCGGCGTGGGACTTTAGTTTACATGCAACTGATTTACTGTTCCCAGGTTGACCATCTCACCTACACAAGACATTTGGCAACTGTATGTGAGCTCCTAGCAAGCACCCAGTTTTTGTGTGAAGTTCAAATGGACATTGAATTGGAAATTTAAGATCTAGTCTATAAGAATACATTTGATAATGAAAAAAATGAGGGTTTTTTTCCTTTTTTTTTTTTTTTGCTTTAAGCAATTCAATTGAGATGTTCTGAAAATGCTAAAAAAAAAATGGCTCTTTATCCTTCCTTGCAAATTGAAGTCATTTTTTCCTAATAAGCCTCACTAACAAGTGGCGTTGTTGTGCCCACGCACCAGTTTAGTCCCAATCCTCCAAGTTCTTGTTGCATCACGCTTGTAAAAATGCTCTTACCTTCATAAGTAAACATAGCTTGGGGTCTACTGTTGATTTTATAAAGATGAGACTTCACTGAGCATTTTAGTGATTCTCGATCAGATCAGTCATCATTTTTCTCCAACCCATTTCTTCTGTGAAATTTACAGTTCACTGCTATCCTTCCAGGTTTTAATTAATTGTTGGACAGTTCATGACCCAATGCCAGCGATTTCAGCAATCACCTGAGCTGATATCATTTGCCCCTCTTGAAACACAATGACATCTTTTAAACAACCATGAGATATACCTTCCGAAATGGCTTTTTGAATCAGTCCGAATTAAAATAATTATTGCAAGCTGAAACATACTCATCACCGCAATAATGATTCAATCATAGGCTCTTGAGTATTTGCTGATTTAAATCTAAACAGCAACTTTTTTTTTTTTTTTTTTTTGGATAGGTTGAGTATGGCAAGGATTTGAAATTTCACCTGTAATGCTTTAACAGTCCATCTCAACATCAATCAACAAATTACCCGGGACTAAATTGTAAAGAATTATATTTCTTAATTCCTTTCAGCCTCCTCAAAGTATTATGTAGAGTGCTTGATTTCAGAATAGCCCAATTTTGTGCTTTTTTTTTCTTTTATTTTCTAAATAATGCCTTTATTTTTTCTGAGCATCTGCACGCACAGGATGCTGGATTGTGAAGGACACTTGTTGTCAGGGTCAAGCCTCGCAAACAATAACTGCACAACATTTTGTACTGAAAATGGATGATTTGTCAGGGTGTACAATGACTTCATTTACCACCACAGGTGATCTCACAGTAAACAAACTTTTAGTTGCAGCAATGTGACATAAGTGGATGCAAAAGACTCCCTTTGCCGAATGCCTTTCACGCTATCATACCCCCAAAAAACGTCCTGTCCAAAGCCTTACAAGGATGCGCCCAAATTGCGTACAAAGCATTAATCAAACACCAGGTCTAATTAAAAGAGCTTTAAACAAGGGGCTTTTTCTAAATGTTGCCCAGGTATTGCAATAATTTTTGATCAGCCAAGCCTGGAAGACAAATAATTAGAAGTGCGACAGCACTGCGGTGAGTGATGTCAGCATCTTTAAATGACCTTCCCTCTACTAATTAATTTTCATCTGAAGAAAAAAAGGGCCTGTTGTTGCACATTATTAATTGAGTTCACAAGACGCGGCGCCTGATTAATTTTTGTTGATAATGCTTGTCATTCTCGGCAGCGTTTGCAATCATTTTATGGGTTTTTTGTCGCAGTCTTTCTCAAAGTTGAACCAAGTCATCCACAATGTGATTAATTCACTCTCCCTACCTGCTCAGAAGGAAAGCGGGTTCGATATTCTGATGTTTCTCGAGTTATCTCCTCTTTTGTCATCATAAGTGCATGAATTTTTCATATAAATCTTCCTCAGCAGGTGAGTTTGGATAAATCTGTGGCCATAGGACACCAGAGGAAGTCAGTTTGGGTGAGACTGCTAGTACTTAAAACAGCATAGCCTGAGACTCAGTCACTAATATGTAAGCAATCACAATCGCATCATGTAAACACACAGTCCAGATGACAATAATGACTTAGTCACAAACAGGTTACATTCACAAATTCAATCAGTCATTCATGCTGAAGCAGTAGTCATAACCATCTCCCTCGTGATCCCAATAAAATCAGTCAAGCATTGCCATTTGCAGTATCTTTAAAAAAGGGAAAAAACCAAGATTGCTCTAAAGAATTATTTTTCTTAGACAAAAAAAAGCACTTGCACAGCTTCTGAAGCCTGGCGTTGAGAGATATGATTAAAATAATTTCTGCATGTTGCATGGAGACCCATTATGCATTAATAATAGCAGCTACAGACTTGTTAATGAAAAAGTGTAATTTCTCTGATGGGGCTCACAGTCACAAGAGAAGCGAGAGATGTCACTGAGCCGGTATTAATACAGCCCTTAATGAATACACTGGCAATTCCCCAACATTGTCCTTGACAGTACAAAATTATGTGAATAGAGCGGCTTGTCATTGTTGTGAAACAATATTAATTGAACCATAATTATGTCGGGCAAATTGTTGATTTTTTCATACATCACATTCTGATTATGCTCACTGTAAGAAAGTGCTACACTGAGACTAACAAATGGAGCCCATCATGTGACACATTACCCAGGAAAAAAACCGTAACTTCTGTCATTAAAGCAAAGCAAAACAACATGCACAGTATTAAACAACACTTATCAAATGAAGGCCCTTGTGATTTTAATTATATTTCAATATAAAGCTTGGCTGGACCTCTTCAGTTTACATAATAACATAGTAAAAATGATGAATTCGAGGTTGCAGTATATTATTTAGATCCATGTTTGTATGTTTTTGGTGAGACAAAAATTGAAACCATTTTTAGTAAATCACAGGCATGGAAAATTCTGGTCGAAATTGAAGCATAACATTATCACCTTGGTGATTGACACAAACTTCCTGCAGGTCACATGCTCAAGATTTGAAAGAAATAAACTTCTGACCTTGAAAGGCACTTGTCCTCTGCACATAAACATAGTAATGTTAGCAAAATATACACAAGTAATGCAGAGGTTTTAATCAATGTTAATAAATTGGCGATCTGTCAGTGGAATTGCAATATACATCTGATGATGCAGAAGTAATGACTCACTGAGGCAAAATACAAACCTGCAGCTCCACAGGCGAACTAAAAAAACCATTACAACAGATAAAATTCAAACCCAATTACACTTGGGCTAATGGAAATTTTTTAATGCCCAAAACATACAATTGATGTAAAGTCATATCACTCATCCACACAGCAATGTTTAGGTCCATGATCTGGTTTATTCAGTCCACAAGAAGGTGGCTCAGCGTACTCTCACTGGAGAGGATCTCTGTGCTATAGCGGAGAGCCAAATGAGACAGTCTATATTATAGACATCTTAATTACAGCAGAACAGATACGTTAACAAGAGAAGCATTGAGTTCTACAGGGAGACCTAATGAGTCTGAACAATCAAAACTTACAGCCATTCATGATCATAGAACTTAATGACAGAAGACAGTCACACAAACATACACACACATGCACACTGACACAAACACACACATACAGACACGCACAGGCATGCATGTGTACACATACACACACAGACACAAACACACACACACACACACAGGAATTAGACCTAATTGATGTTAGTATATAGAGTTCTCCCAACAACCTGTCGAACTATTGACTTCACCAGGTCATCCACCCAGAAGGGAAGAGCTGTTGGCGCCAAACCGCTACACCATTAGCAGGGACCTCGTTGATTATTACTCAGACTGAGATTAAACATTTGCCAGTTTTTCTTTCACACTATAAATATCCTGTACTGATGACAACTGCCAAGATCTTTGTCAAACCCTTTTGAAATGAGATACACTGTATAGATACAAAAATAAAATGTATCATTGGAGCATTATATGTAAGTGATTTATACATCTTTATAATATACAAAAGCCATGTATATATTAAAAAAAAAAAACAAAGACAGATTTAAACTACAGAGGGATATCTTCGGCTGTGAGACCAGAGAGGTGGAATCATGGCACAGTAAGAAGTTTTTTATTACAACAGTCGGTGCCTCTTTAAAATGGCCACCATTCAAAGGCAACTTGCCGGTTCAGAGAAAGGTGGGATAAATAGGCAGAAAATACACGCTCACAAGGCAAAGCTTTAAAAATCACCCGGAAGCTTTTCAACCAGTCGTTCTAGCTTAGGATGCAGAAATTCAGAATTTAGACAACCGTAGTAGAACAGCTTTGGGACTTCTCTGAGTCGGGACGTTATAAAGCGAAAAGAGCACACCACAGTTTCATCTGTTTCACTGACCACTGAGGAGTCTTTCTTGAAACAAGTGTCATCATTTCTGCTGCACTACTGAAGTTTGCCTTTTAGGCATGATTTGATGATTTGTGCTGACAGAATTTGCATTAATTGTTTGACTTTTGTTACGCATTAGCATATATATATATATATATATATATATACATAAAAAAAAGAAGTCATACTTGCCCGGTTATTTCTGATTGTTACACTCTGTGACAATGTTATCATGTATTTATGTTCCGCTCTTATTTAAGTAATTTTTCTCTGAATAAAAGTCATACCCAGCTGCAGTGAGGTCTGCAAATATTTGAACAGTTTCACAATTAAAGGACTGTAATTTCCAACACAGTTCAATCAATCAATCAATCAATCAAAACTTTATTTGTAGAGCACTTGTCATACAGTAAAATGTAGCACAAAGTGTTTTACACACACAAATTAAATAAAAAAATAAATGAATTAATTATAAAAAAAAAACAGAATCCCCCCCCTTCCAACTCCCCCCACCCTTATTTCCATAATACAAACCCACTAAAAAGAATACTAAGGCTGAGCACGAAAGAACCTGGGAGGAAACACTATCTTAGGGAGCCGTCTGAATCAAGAGGTGGATGCCACTCCCAGGACCAGGAACCCGGCCGCTAACATGGAGTCACACACATGGAGTTTACACCATATGATTGTTAATACCTATAGAACAATGTGTGCATTTATTGGAGGGTATGTACTTTCATATCAAATGCACTGTGCATGAGTTGCTGTCCTTTGAATCCTGTTTGTTCACATATTTACAGATCTCACCATATGCACATTACAAGGTCTGGGCTCAGAACCAGTGGATTTTATAACAGCCTCGTTTAGCAGTAATCTCATTCCCCATGAACTAGTAAACCAAATGATCCCTCTGTGTTACAGGGCCTAATTCCAGAAAAGACTAGTAGTTTCAGTTGTGAATGTGCCATACGAAAGTACACACGCAGTCCTGGCAAATACCTTGGTATCCATGAGTTAGCTAAGGTTAGCTATTCCTCACAAATAAGCAGCAGTTTGATTAGGAGTTTGGGTTACACAGCAAAAAAAGTAAACAAACTCAAACCTAAGAATTCCACTATTTACGCAAATCACATGCAGTGAGAATTGGCAATATTTAAATACTGTGAAAAGGAAGCTACAGCAAAATAAAATGTATACCAGAGTCAAGAACTCTTATGGAAGAATTTTCAGAAGGAGGAGAGTCAATTTGTTTGACATTAAATGTGGGCACAAAATCACTATGCACTTGAACATACGTAACAGGAAGCTGTCTGGAGAGGAAGTGACAATTGACACCATCAATTAACACCATGCCAGCAGATCTATAGTCAGTGATGTCATATTAAAATTTTTTACCATTTTATGCATTTTATGGAATATGTACTTCAAGTCATTTTCATGTAGTTATTCAGAATTGACAACTTTGAAGAAAATGGATTTTGATTTCACCTTCGTCTTTGAAGTAAAAGCAATGCAGTTGCGCTCAGATTAAGGCATCTGCTTTGTAACCAAAGTAATTGTCTTAATGTTGGAACGACAAGGGTGTTTAGGAAATGCAGCATTTAGAGTGGAGGCCACTCAAAGACTCAGTGAGTACATGAAGGCTAGGCTTGTTCTAAGACCTCCCCACGTCCACAGACACTGACGACAGTGTGATTTATTCAGACATGTCTTTCAGAGTGAAGCCATTCATATTCCAGATGAAAGAGGAAGAAAGCGCACTGTCCAAGTCAAATATAACCCCGGGTTATAAACACATTTTGCTGACTGCACACACCGACTGTCATGAATCCAAAACAGGCAGCTGTTTGATGATGCAAAGAACTGGTAGGATCCTTGGGGTATTTCTAATTTATTCAATTTCAGCACTTTTTCCCTTTAAATTCTAGGACTGGAAACTTTTCAAAATAACATTCTTACCCTGTTACTGTTTTTTATTATTATTTTCTACATGTAGCAGGGTGCGGGAAGTAACGAATACCATACAGAACATTGATAACAAAGCAAATGTTCTCACCAGTGCCTGTAGTACAGTACACACATCTGTCTGTCATGACACATTTTCAAAACAAGTGGACCTATTCAGACAACATACTGAAACATATTTGTACATTTACAAAAAACAAATTCAAAATTTAAAAATGTTGATGCAGATTTGCAGCTGGTTATGTAATACAAAATACCTCATTGGGTTTCCAATGACTACCGTTGTTCTATCTTCACTGAAGGTCAGCCCAAGTACCTTTTCAACAAACCCCAAGTAATAAACTGCCAAACAGATCTAATGAATATACTGTATATGGGAGTAACAACAAAAAATATGTCATATACAACCCCAATCCCTAAAAAAGTTGGGATGCTGTGTGAAATGGATATAAAAATAAAATGCAATGATTTTCAAATCTCATGAACTGACATTTTTTTCACAATAGAACATAGACAACATATCAGATGTTGAAAGTGAGACATTTTACCATTTCCTGAAAACTATTAGTTCATTTTGAATTTGATGGCAGCAACACATCTCAAAAAAGTTGGGATAGGGCCCATGTTTACCATTGTTTATTATCCCTCTTCTTTTAACAACAGTCGGTAAATTTTATTGGAGTTTTTGGGGAGGAATGTTGACTCTTGTCAGATGTAAACAGTCCAAGAGTCCTGGGTCTTTGCCAGATTTTTTGTTTTATGATGCGCCAAATGTTTTCTATTAGAGAATGCAGGTAGGCCAGTTCAGCACTCAGACTCTTCTACTGCAAAGCCATGCTGTTGTGATGGATGCAGTATGTGAGTTTGGCATTATTTTGCTGAAATATGCAAGACCCTTCCTGAAAGAGACGTTGTCTGGATGGGAGCATATTTTGTTGTAAAACCTCTATCTACTTTTCAGCGTTGATAATGCCTTTCCAGATGTGTAAGCTCCCCACGCAATAGGCACTAATGCAACCTGATACCATCAGAGATGTAGGCTTTTGAATTGTGTGCTGATAACAAGCTGGATGGTCCCTCTCCTCTTTAGACTGCACAATACGGCGTCCATGGTTTCCAAAAAAATTTTACATTTTGATTAATCTGACCACAGAACAGTTTTCCATTCTGCCTCAGTCCATTTTAAATGAACTTTGGTCCAGAGAAGACGGCAGCGTTACTGGATCATATTCAGATATGGCTTCTTCTTTGCATGACACAGCTTTAGCTTGCATGGCAAACTGTGTTCCCAGACAATGATTTCTGGCAGTGTTCCTGATCCCATGCAGTGAATTCCAGTGCAGAATCAAGCCTGTTTTTAATGCAGTGTCGCCTAAGGGCCCGAAGATCACAAGCATCCAGTATTGACCTTTGGACTTGTCCCTTGCGCACAGAGATTTCTCCAGATTCTCTGAGTCTTTTGATGATATTATGTATCGTAGATTCAAAGTCCTTGCAATTTTACATTGAGGAACATTTTTCTGAAATCTCCTCCAGCTGTTTTTTATTAATACCATTTACTTCTCCAGCCTTATTTTGCCCTTCTCCCAACTTTTTAAAGATGTGTTACAGCCATCAAATTCAAAATGAGCTAATCTTTTTCATGAAATGGTAAAATGTCTCACTTCCAACATCTGATATGTTGCCTATCTTCTTTTGTGAATAAAATGTGAGTTTATTAGATTTGCAAATCATTGCATTCTGTTTTTATTTATAATTTACACAGCATCCCAACTTTTTGGAATTGGGGTTGTATATTCTTATCATTCCACTCGTCAATAGAGGGAAAAGGGCGACATACACCATCAGCCAATATTGATGCGTACGGACGATAGACTGTTTAAAACATGGTACGGTCCGCACAATCGCCGGTAGTATTAGTTCGTTTGCCTCATGGCATAATTGCCAAAGTCATATTTTTGCCAAATTGAGATATCGGCTGCCTGTTCTTTCGTGTGGTCATTTTTATGTGTGTTGACTTTGAATTCCCATTTATACGTAAAAAACGTGTCTATGACTCGTGTTTTCCATGTAACCATACATGCGTAAAACACAAGTTTTATGCGTGAAATTTTTTACTGGGTATTCTAATCCATAGTTAATCTCTGTTTTTGAGCAGCGTAAATTTTCAAAAATACCGCTGATCTCTCCCATTTATTAACCACAAATTTTGCAAAGAAATCATATAACTGCAACCCAAATATTTTATTTTCATAGGCAACAACAAAGACGTAACAGGATACTTAACATGTTGAATAGTTGTAGGCAACCCCAAGGCTTACAGAAATGGTTGAACCCTCGTTATCTGCAGTCAATGCTGTCGACGTGGAAAAACTAGACAAGTGGGCAGATGGCTCAAAATCGCGTGAAACTGACCTGTGCACTTACACGTTGACAACTCATAAACAACACGTAGATAACACGTTAACGTGTTGATTTGTCACAGGTTGAATACATGCTGAATTCACGTAAACAACACGTTGTTAATGTGTATGTAACGTGTTCTATTTGGGTGGAAAAAACGCGTATTCTTGGATTGCACGGTTTTCCATAAAACTGGCGTGTAAAGCAAGGAGATACTTCGTTTTGTGTTCGGTGGAAACAGAATCTCTGCTATAGAGGGTATTTTCTGAAATGTCAAGCCTCACCCGTGTTTGAATCGATTTGTGCAGCCAACAACTGCACAAAAAAATAACCATCTTTCCCCAGATGAAACTTTTAACTATCATGAGTCTGATAGATCGTGTGCACTGTTTATCTTGCCTCGATCGCTTTTGCTAGTGCTTTTTCCTACCAGAGGAAAGGGGATATAACATGTAACAAAAATATAGATGTCACGCGAGCCTTGCCTACATAAACGTATGCTGAGAGTGTCTGCTGCGTGGATTTACTTTCTGGCCCATAAAACGGAAAAATTACATAAAGGAAGCTTTTTTGATTGACATAGGTGTGCATATGGAATTATGATGTCACATATGCTCAGAAAGTAGCATATGTAGAAAATGACGTCCAGGTTTATTTGAAAGACTGACATCCTCACAGCATTTTCGGTATTTCATAAGCCTAATTACATTATTACAGCTTGTTATATTGTTGTTATCAGTGAGTTGAAATTGAGAGGCATTCACACTGTGGCCTAGAAAAGCAAAATAAACACGGAAAGGGAGCAGGTAAAAGAAAAAATTTTAGGCACTGTCCACATGTTCACGGGAATTTTTGAAAACATAGCATTTTCTATGTCTTTCGACTGCATGCGAATTGCGTTTTCGATCCCTGAAATTGGACCATTTGGAAAATGCCTTCCAGGGTGAGGATTTCTAAGAACTCAGTTTTGGCTGTCCACGTGTGGATAGAGTTTTTGGCTTATAACATCAGAATGTGTGCATTTTATAGTGAGTTTTTAAGGCTTGTGATTGGCCTACATGGGCTTAAATTGAATTATTTCATTGCAGCCCGTTGGATTGGCACGCTCTTTACAGCGTTTTAATTATGTTTTTGCGTCATCGTGAGGACAAAGATTTTTCTGAAAAACTAAGGCAGAAAAGTCTACTTTTAAAAAATACACATCCATGTGGACTAAGTCCAAGAACTTACATTCAGACACAACATCATGCTGAGGTGAAGTTTAAAGTGCGATAGGCCCAATCGAAACTGTTTGAGAACGGGGTCTGAATTGCTGACTGCAAACACAAAAACTGGCAGTTTTTAGGTGCAGTCATTGCCCACGAAACTATTAGTTATCGCTCACATTACCGATTAAGATATGCTTCTCATTTTTGCTAACATTCCTGTCCTTGTTCAGCATGATGTTTCAGTTTATCTCCCCATCTACAAGGAGGATCAAGAACATTCAGTCAGGATCATATACATTTGGACATTGACAACATTAGCATTATATTCGGTGACGACCGCAAAATATTGGAGAATAAATGACATAATGAATAGTAATAGTGCAGACTTTCAGCCACAGTTTGAGGGTAAGACGCATTGAAATTTGGTAAAATGTGTAGGAATCCCAGCACTTTTCAATGATGTCCCCCCTTTTTTATGGGCCTAAAAGTAATTGGACAAGTAACTGCTCAGGTTCTCCAATGGCTCGGGGTGTTTTATTCCCTAATAATTTCATTTAAAGGGTTTACAGTTGATTTCAAGGGTTGCATTTGCGTTTGGAATCTGCCACTGTTAATTCTCAGTATGAAATCCAAAGGGCTGTCACTGCTGGTGAAGCAAGCCATTATTGGGCAAGAAAATGAAAAATAAAAAAATCAGAACACACCCACAGGAGGACAGCATTAGATGAGACCACCTGAGCTATTTGGAACATTCTTAAAGAAAAAAAGGAAGCACTGGTGACTACTGGACCACAGTAAGGTCAGGGAGATCATGTATAACAACAGTGGTGGATGACAGAAGAATTCTTTCCTTGGTTCAGAATAACCTCTTCCAACGGCTGGCCAGATCAAGAACGCCATCCTGGCGGTAGATGTATCAGTGTCAAAGTAAGCAATTGAGAGAAGACTTCACCAGAGTAAAGAGGGTTCATCTCATGATATGAACCATTACTAAAGCTCAAAGACAGGAAATGTGCCATAAAAACATCTAAAAAAAAAAAAAAAAGTCTGAAGAGTTCTGGAACAATATCCAATGGACAGATGAGACAAAGATCAACTTGTATCAGAGAGACAGGAGGAGAGGAATGTGGCGAGGGAAAGGGACTGCTCCTGACCCGTAGCATACCACCGGTTATGTGTGGGCATGTATGGCTGCCAGTTGAGCTGGTTCCATTGTATCAACTGGTGATGTCGACAGAAGCTGGTGGATGAATTCTGAATTGTATAGGGCTATATTACAAACTTTCAGTCAAACACTTGAGAACTCATTAGATAAACTTTATGGCGCATATGGACTGTGACTTTGAAGAACACTGCTAAAGCAAACTAATTTTTTTAAGACAAAGAAGAGGTGTCATGGTTTGTGCCCCGCCAGATGCCAAAAGCAATCCGGCGGGCGCTAGGACCATGGGCCTAGGGGAGCAAAAAGAGACTCTGGATGCTAGGGCAGAGACAAAAGAACTAAAATTTAATTCTTGCAGAAAAAAATCAGCAGCCACAAACAAAACGGGAGAGCCAGCAAACATCCCCGCTGAACAGCAATAGAAGAGAAAAGGACAAATGTAGCAGCAACAGGGCTGGCACCTGCCAGCCCTATATACTCTGCTAACGCCTCCACCTTAGTGGGCTCCACCTGTTGCCCATTAAGGTGGAGGTGAAAGAATGAGAGAGGGAGGGGCTGTAAGGAGCAAACCCTTACAAGAGTAAACAAGTCAATCATATGACCTGAATCCAACTGACCATGCATTTCACCTGCTGAAGGCAAAAATGCCCAAAGAACAAGCAAGAACTGAAGACAGCTGTAGTGAAGGCCTGGGGCAGCATATTTAAGAAATGCAGCTTCTGGTGATCTATCTATGAGTTCCAGTCTTAAGGCAGTCATTGACTGCAAAGATTAGTTACCAGGTATTAAAAATTAAAATTTATTTTATAATTATTTTAGTTTGTCCAATTACTTTTGAGCCCCTAAAACTGGAGGCACTATGTATAAAAAATGGAAGTAATTCACTCACAGTACATATGGTATTTTTGGGAAAACCCTTAAATTAAACCTGAAATTCTACCCTTCAAGCACATTTTGATTGATTCAATTTAAATCCATCGTGGAGGACAACTATGCTAAAATGATGATAATGTTGTCATTGTTCGAATTACTTACAGATCTGCCTGTATATCCATCTCAAACGATATATTTTAAACTCTGAGGAAATCGATGGGAGGGCTAAAAAACCAAAGTGGTCTCATCAAATGCAGAGGTGTCGAGAACTGATCGGACGCATGCTTTCAAATTCTCAGAAGATTTATTCAACCTTCCTCAGCTTGTCTACTCCTGTCCGAAACAACTGGAGGAGGAAAGGATGAATTTTTTTGAGTACTGGAATGCATCTAATGTCTGAAGAGCGAGATGGTCTCAGACTCCAAGATGATTAAGTCACATATGCAGACCTAGGAAACAGCACAAGAAAAATAATACTCATGAAGCCATTCACTCCTTGTTTATGTTGCACAATTTAAATGTCTAAATTGCCAGAAGGCTGCTTGAAGCACAGACCTGCACAGTGGGTCCCGAGGAACAAATTCCAAAGCCCCAATTTTAGTCAAACTCAGATGATAGCTGGCAATACAGTGGTTAAGTGAGTTATAATTGTTTGCTCCATAACACTGGAATTACGGCGATTTAGAGAGAGAGATGGATGAAGTACTTTAGTCTACACACTGCATAGAGTGATAATGCCTTCCTGACTCCATAGACTGATAATGACTTGAAACACTTAGTGGCAAGCAAACATATTGAATCTAGCTAATCAGCCCTCAATAGAGATTTTAGTGGAGATAGCAGCGATGCTTATTACATTTTCATACAGTGCAGATATTATGAACTGATTAAAATGGAACAGATGGCAAAAACACCAGACTTCTCAGTGAGAAGTGAGAAATATTCAGGTTTAGAAGTTGCAGATGATGTAGATAATTTTAATATTGAGCCTGGGTTTTTTCCATCATTAGGCTCTGACCTACATGAGACGTAAAGGTCCCTAATTGAAACCAGTGAAAAAGAAATCACTTTTCAAACTGGTTTGAATCCAGTATTTTTTTCTTCTTCTTTGATGGTATGATTTTTTTTAAAATTCTATGATGATGTTTCCCCTCTTTCCCAATCTGTTGTGAAGTAAGAACAATGGCTTGGGGCAAATTAAAAGGAGATTATTTCCATCCTGTTGTTGCTCCTGCCTTTTCGAAGTGTTTTGTTCCATTTTTTTTTCTCCTGTAAAACATGTTGTTACCTCTTATTCAGATCCGTAACCCTTTCAGTACCAAAGGGACACATATGTCCCACAATATCTCCAGATATCCTGTTGGGACATAGGAATCCCAGAAACCTTTGCATTTGGGCCAATTCCATATTACAGTCACAACAATGACATATACAGTACATCCAACGGGTAACTCTGATTTACATCACTGTACTCAGTATTGAAAGGGTTAAACCATTTCTCACATCTGAAAATTGCCCTGGATTGTTTGAGCTGAGTCTTTGTCTGTAGATATGGCTGAAAGGAAATGCCACATCATTATTTAGAGGCTTTACTATTTACAGTACAAAAAACCTCCACCAGTAATTCTGTCCCAATAGATAAGTCCCCTGTTACTGACTTGCCCAACACTGTTACTGACTTGCATATCTTAAGGTGTAGTGCAAGGTATCCAAATGAGCAAGGTCAAAAAGCTGACAGAGACTGATTTAGCTTTCCATCAGATGCACTCTGACTGTCTAATAGTTCATAACTTTGAAAGTAAAACAGTGACATTTTTCCATGAATTGTGCTCACAAATTGCCTCTGCTGGTTGATTGGGTTAGCTATCCCTGTCCCTGGTGATCAACCATCCTTGAGGTTTTCATTCCTGCAATTGTTAGTGTTTTGGTGAAAACCTACAGTATGGTAGAAAAGGGTGCTAGATCTGCAGGAACAGGGCTGGAAGCCCCCGTGTACAAATTTGTTTGGCAGCTAGATGGGTAATTTGGGTTTGTCATGCCACAGTGCCTGCTGGTTTATGGCATTTCCACACACATTTCCTTAAGTCTCTGATTGGCTAATAAGTCAGTCCATTCACTGCATTCTCAATACTTTAATTACCAGCTGATCTGCCCATGCAGGTGAAAGTCAATTCAACAAATATGTGCTCAACTCTAGGTGGCACCCCCTGCTGGTCATGCAAACAGCTGTTGCCTCGTGAAAGATTTTCTTCTAACTCCACTTCCTGAGAGCTTGACTACAGTCCACAGGGTAAAAGGAAAGAGACACCACGTGTTTCCAGAGGGCAATTTCGGATGTCTAAATTCTAAAACATTTGACAGTGAGGTTTTAAGGGATAAATATGGCTATAGTTTGAGACAATTTGTTAGAGATCCATGCACACTTGTGGATGTATCACAAGTCGTATAAACTTCGCACCTGGAATGGAGCTGATCACCTTCAATTCCAGCCTTTGGATTGGCTAATAATTTGTAGCCTGAGACCAGTTAGACACTCACTCAGTTCAAAGCCGTCTTTGAAGAGAGAATAAAATCCCTGTTCTGAGGTGCTCGGTTATAAGTAGCTCTCGTCAACTGGCCACCTCTCTCTCTGTCACTGTTTCAAGGTTTATCATTTGCTCAGGCCAATGATCCAGTCTTGTCTGGAGTCAGGAGTGGCTTGTTTTGAACTTACGTTGGAGAAATTTCATCCACTTGAACTTTTGTCTGAGATTTCAGTGATTGTTGTGATCAGAATGCTGTGTTGTTTGAACTTCTCTCTATTTTTTGACTCCATAATAAAAGACCGGCTCATTGGACTGAGAACTTAGATACTGCAAAAGAACAAATTCTGCTGGTCAGAGAGAGAACAACACATAATTCAGTATGGCAGAACAGGGATTCTGTCTTTTCTTCGCAAACGGTTCTGACCAGCGTGAATTCCAAATGCGACACAGACTACATTCTAAACGGGACAGAGGATTGGAGATGCTCAAGCTCACATTATGTGCCAAATTTATCCATCAAAAAAGCCAGAAAAATAAAATAAAATGACCAAATTTTATGTCAGTATTATTATGAGGGAATGATTGGTGTCCTTCTGCCAGCCTCAGCAAAATAAAAGGATTGAACCCCATGCTTTTCGAAACAACATATTGCCAGAGCATCTGGTTCCTGTGAATAGGCAGTAATTAGTTATTACTGTTATTAGTTATTTCCTGTGGCCCAATTCAAAACCGCTGCAAGTTCTCTCATCAGTGAAAATCAGTACTATGGAAGCTTACCCTATCGCAGAGGTTCAGTTAAGAAGGAGAAACTCACAGTCACTGACCGATACCTGCCCAGACTCAGGAGTTGGCCCCAGCACATATCACTATCACTGGATCTGAGCACATTTGGAAGTGAATGGATCTCATTAGTCCAACCTGCTTCTCTCTCGGGGCTCAGGTTCAGGTAAGTTAGCTTTGAAAAGATTATGTTTAAGCTGCAATAAGATGCACAACTTAAACCATGGTGGTGATACCTGTCATCAGGAAAAAGAAAAATGAAAAATTTCCTCCTTGAACATAGACAAAAAACTGGATTTTTTTTTTTTTTTTTTTTTTTTGGGTGGGCGCAATCACAGTACAGTTAAATGTAATATGACAATATTGGCAGAACCATCTTATATTTTTTTCCAAGTATTTAGGGGACATGTCCTCCTCGTCCCCCTTGGTTCATGATCCAAGCCTGAGAGACCCTATGCTGCCTGCCCTCCCAGTACTGTCCCTCCAGAAAATTCCAGCTAAAATCAGCTGAAATCTTAACTGAGTTTAAGATGGTTTACATTCTGTTTTCTACAATTCAACCTGACGCACTTCAAAGCTGGTCTGTGCCTGGTCAAAGTTGGTCTCTCACTGGACAAACATTAAAGTGCTAGAATAATCACATTTTCCAACCTGTGGACTAGCGGAACATATAGGCTGGCAAGCTGGTTGACCACCCAAAAGTGTCAACAAAAATGTCAACAAAAGTGTCTCCTTCCAGCTGGCAATGAGTGCCTCACAAGGATGCTGTGATACTTCTTTTCATCCATAATTCCATTGATTTTAATGAGATCACCGACTCCTTTCGAGCAGACTGAACCCCAAACCATATTATAACCACCTCCATGTTTTACTGAAGGGGTTAAACAGTCATTTTTGAAACGTTTTCCGACTCTCCGGCACACATAAGTTCTTCGTTTGGGTGAGAAATTTTCAAATTTTGATTAATCGGTCCAAAGGACTTGTTCCCAGTCCATTGGTGTCCAATCCTTGAATTTCTTGGCAACCTCATTTTTTTTTTTGATGTTGCCAACTCTTGCAGCAACATGACCAATCAGACCATTTTCACACAGGCTTCTGGAAATAGTAAATCTTGATACTTTCATCGCTTCCCTTCTGGTGCAATTAATATCATGACAGAGTTCTCGGGCTGTCATACACCGATAACGAACATCAGAGGCACTTGACTTCCGTTTTGCACCTCTTTTGCCACTAGTTTTCAGCCAACTGGTCTCTTTGAAACGCTTGATGGTGTTTCTTCCAGTGCCATGGCTGTATTTAACGTCTTCAGCATATTAGGACACAACGCAGCTATGAACAATCTGAGAGCTCCTTCCGTTGTGCCCTTGTGTTTAACACTGTGACACTACTCCAAGTTCATTGTCACCTTAAATACTACAGCAACTGACCATTAGAGGTAATTTTGCAGAATAATGTTGCCTCAAGCCAGTTCAAACTAATTTTTTAGCATCAATAATCATGGAATGAGCCTTCAAACATGCATTCAGGCTATGCAAGAGTCAAAAAAAAAATGCAACACTTTTATTTTTACCTAAATAAACTTGCAGGAATTATTTTTTTTTATTTTTTGCTCTCATTGCCTACAATAGTATTTTTTCAATACATTTTCACCAAAAAAATTACAGAGAAGTAATATATTAGGGACCCCTTTTAGACGAAAGTGGTGGTGTATAATCATCACTGCACACGACTGTACATAGGCCCTATCAAAATATTTAAGAGAAAGTAGTATGTTCAACAGCAGACACACTGTCCAAGAATATTGTGCCGATGAACCTTAAATCCTGTATGTATTTGGACAGAGACAAATTTAAAAGTGCTGTAATTTCTCTGTATCTCAGTCCCATTATAGACTTTCAGTTTTAAACTGTGACAATTAACAATCAAGACAAGAAAACCGCAGAAATTGCAACCTCATAAAATAGTCAATCTCCGAGTGCAAGGTGTGTTCACAGCCTCCGGAGAGCGAAGTGAGAGGTTCCAAATCATCCCCCATTCTTCATCACTCTGGACCACAAAACACCGACCTACATGATGGATTGGTTTCGACACAAAACACTGCCTGTGATTGGCTATCAAATTATTCTCTGCCCTCATCCAATTGAATTAATTTATCCAACAGGTTTTAAGCAATTGGCCTGAAACTGATATTATAATAACTGAATTCTAAATTACGAATTGTATCACACATTAAATCAGGCTCTATTCCCAAAGTTTTTTTTCCCCACCAGGTTTCATAAAAATAGTAAACCTTTCATTAGATAGATAATTTTTCATTTAAATATTATAAACCCGAAAAAATAACTCATTTCAGTGGTCTATAACTTAAGACAGATGTGAGAACTGCTCATGATACTTTAAATCGCAATTATTGTCTTTGAGCGTGCATTATCTTGAAACGGAACGTGCAGAACTTTCCATAATGCGGAGTGACCAAATGTGCCTTCCTGTTCAGTTTTGTAAGGATAGCAGTACAGGACACTCTTTGAACGCGCGGACACCTGTGATCATTTGGCAAAATAATTAATCATGTCACGAAACTGAGGGAACAAATCCCCGGAATCATCCGCGTCAGTCCACGACCGTGGGTGCCAAACCCTGGTCGATATCGGAGGCATTCAGTTTCACATTTGGGAAAGTCTGAGATCTGTCTTTCAGCACCACCCACTGGTGAAAAAAAATGCGTCAATACATTAAATTGCTTCTCGTCAGGAGAACACGTTACGATCTTGCAAAAAAAGAGAAAAGAATAAAATAAAATAAAAATTGAGGGTATATGCACACGGTTTTCTGTCGACCCCATATTCCCTGCTCAGACTGAAGGCCTATTCTCTTTCCTCTGAGCGACTGAATACCAAATTGGTGTCTTTTCAGTAGGCTAAAACAGCGGAAGTGTAAATTGCTGTTGCAGTCTGGCCTATTCACAAAAAAATAACACCTGTAAATGCAATCTGGTCTCGAACTTGAAAGCGACAAGATATGAACGACGTTATGGTAAGGTCATTTAAGAATGTATCACTACACAATGGCCATTCAAACAATGGGCATTCAAAGGTTCAATGTGTGACCTCCTTAGCCGTGGAGATCAAGGTTAAGGACAGAACAGGCTTCCTAAAATAACGGCCATAAACCCTTTCCCAAACAGCACAATCAAATCCCGCCGCTTTCGTCATTGTTCAATCCTCTCTTTGCCGTTGCAGATATCTCTGTTCGTGGTCTTATCTTTGACCTTCAGCTTGTCGCTTTCTCGTAGCTTCCTCTTAGATGCCAGATGACCTTCAGAGACATATCATTAATCTCTGACCCCATTCCATGGTCCTCTCATGCGGAATACATATGCCGAATTGCAGCAGTTTTGCACAGTAGGGGTGAAGCGGAGTACTTAGAGAAATATGAGTTGACACGCTTTATCAAACGAGGGAAGAGCTGAAGACAAAACAGCTGCTGCTGCTGTCGTAAGCAATCTGGCGATGATTGAATAAAAGTGTCAGGAAAAGGGCCGCTTGATGGTCTTTTGTTCTCCCCTATCCCGCTTGATGTTAGCTTGAGCTGTCAGGAGGGAATCGCCGCCGCGTGATTTATCAATACGCGGAGTGACCTTGCGGCGCTGCCCGGGCTGTGTTAGCGCGCCGCGCCCCCAGATTAAAACTTTGAAACTAAACGCTTGGAAAAGCTTTATTCGAGTACTGAAAATATAGCTTCATTCTTGATCTTCATTCTTTCTCAAAGGATGAGTGGTTCAAGTTATTTACACAGTCACACGTAAGTGCAGTAAGGAAATGTTTTGGTCAGATGGTGAAGTACAATTAGAAAGAGTAAGGGCTGAACGTAGGCCTTTGGATGGGTGCGCGTACCTATTTAAACTGTCCACAAAGTAAGTCAAGTAAACAAAACCACTGTAATATCCCTACAACTGATACTTGTAGCAGTCTATCCTTAAACTCGGGACAACTCCTGCTTCTATAACTCTTTTTATGTTCTTGTTGTTGTACTTCTTCTAATACTACCACTACTACTATGAATGATAATAATAATATGAATAATAATAATAATAATAATAATAATAATAATAATAAATAATAACAAGCCACTGAAATGTGAAAGTTTGAAAGGATGTGAGTATTGACTGGAACATATGAAATGGATGAATTGTGTTGCACATTACAGACTGAAGCAAAAGGTAGTTAATCTGACATAAATCTTCTGTATGCAGAGAGTGAATATTGTGAATGAGAGTATTATTTAAAACCAGGACATTCAAATACTGCATAACCTCATTACATTGTTTGGCTGGATCAGATACAGAGGCACATCATGCCCAACACGTATAGGGTATGTGAAAGCATCATGCCTGTATCATTATTGAAACTGTTCAAAATGATTAAAAAAAATCTTTTGTCCAAAACAGTTGTGAAATAATGTCAAAAATTGTCATTGAAGAATACTTTTCTGCCTTTTATGATGAATCTTCAGTTGTTGAGAGTGACGATAGAGAGGAGACCATTTCTGATGCAGTTACTATTGTAGGCACAGAGTTATTTAGTATGGATAAAATTTTTTGTATTTGCAAACTAATAATGAATTTAATTTGTAACTGACATATTGATCTGACTAGTGGTACTGGGCTTTTATTAGCTGAAAGAAAATTGATGTCCAGTTATCTCAGAAACAAGTGGAAAAACTGAAACCAAAAGCACTGATGTTTTTTGAAAAATAAGAAAGCAAAACATTTTTCAACACAAACATGCATTTTCCTGGCAGGTGTTCATAAGAGAGACTTCACAAAAATCTTGCAGATGTACACCACTTCAAATAGCCAAGCTCTCCAGTCATCATCTTCTTCATTCTTTCATATACACATGTTCTTTCTCTTCTGTCAAGATGTTTTTAAGCAACCAGTCGCTCAACACAGCAATAAACCAGATGTCACGTTACGCGATGAAACATTCATTACTCCAATAAACCCATCTGTGGAATTGCCTTTTATGCAAATTTCTCTGGCATCTGCATAAATGAAGTTCTAATTAATACCTTTGAACAAACCCCCGGTCTCTCTGATGCCAAAGTGTTCTTAATTATTAAACACCAGTTAAAATTACAAATTGTTCTCAATCAAAAAACTTTATCAGGATTTTGAACTCCAAATAGCCTCTCCCTGATTAAAACGTGTATTTTTCTTGAAATTCATACTCCTGTTTTAAATAATGCTTTAATATTTTGTTTCTGCTAATCTGCTAAAGGAGCTTTTAAACACACACACACACACATGCGCACACACACACACACACACACACATCATGCGCACACACACATACACACACACGTCAAAAATTTCTGGGACCCCTGACTGGCAAGGCACAAACAATACGTAGAAAAATTCTAAAATTACTATTTATAGAGAAACTTGAAATAACATTTGAGATTTGAGAAATACTGTATGATATTAATTTTCCAGTGAAACCAACCAAAATAATTTCCTGATTTAATTAGGAATCAATTTCCTCCAAATCAAACTTTCTCAATTAATGGCACCCTTACAGATTATTGTTAATAACATCAACCTAAATTAAACCAGGTATTAAATTCCACTTATTTAAGTTTTATCTAAGTGTTAAGGAACTATATTCAGCCATTACATCACTTCCTGTTTCATTAGGATGTAAAAATGAGATAACACACATGCAATATCCCTTTCTCATCAAACACCAGAAAACAAAACAACTGTCAGTTCAAAAGAGGCAGATGGTCATAGACCTTTATAAATCTAGTAATGGTTACAAGGAGATTCACAAATGATTGAATATGCCACTGAGCACTGTCGGGGAAATTATTTCAAAATTCCAAAGATGAGGAACTGTTGAAAACCTCAAGGGTAAAGAATACTGCTGCATTTAAGCCCCCCAGGATACTGAGGAGGATGGTGAGAGAAGCAACAAAATCCCCAAGAAACACTGTGAAGGAATTGCAGGCCTTGGTGGCATCTTGGGGTCAGCAGGTTTCAAAAAGCACCATCAGGCGCCACCTCCGCAACCACTCTTTGGAAGGGTTGCCAGAAGAAAGTCTTTTCTGACCAGGAGACACAGATGCAAGTGCTTGGAGTTTGCCAAAAGTCATTTAAATTATGACTGGAACAAGGTCTTTAGTCAGACAAGTCCAAGATTGCACGCCTCGGTCAAATACAGCATTGGCATGTTTGTTGTTGAATCAGAAATGCATACAAGGACAAACACCTCATATCCACGGCGAAATATGATGTTGGGTCAGTTATGTTTTGGGGCTGTTTAATTTAAGAGGTCCAAGGGCGCTGGTTAAGACTAATGGCATAATGAATTCCACAAAGTATCAGGATATTTTGGCTGACAATCAGGGGCCTCATTTATAAAAATTTATGTGGATTTCATACCTAAATAATACGTGAGCACAAAAAAATAAAAATGACATTTTGTGGAAAAAAACCTAATTTTTAAACTTATGGGTAAAATAAACTGCATGGAATTTTCATTTATTTCATCAGGATTGACTTGGAATTTATTGACATTGTAGATAATTTTAATAATTTCCTTTTTTTAATGTCAAGTTTGTTTTCATAAATCAGAAATCTGCAAAGAAAGTGAGGTACGTATCTTTTTTGTGCCTATGCACCGTTTATAAATGAGGCCCCCTGTTCCTTCCGCCAGAGGGCTGGGACTTGGCAATAAATGGACTTTCAAACAAAACAATGACCAAAAGCATACCTCAAGATCTACACAGAAGTGGTTCCGTGACAACAAAATCAACATTCTGCAATGGGCATCTCAGCCACCAGACCTCAATCTAATTGAAAGCCTGTGGGTTGAGTTGTAGAGGCCAGTTGATAAATGCAAACCCAAGAGTGTAAAGGATCTTGAAAGGATCTGCTTAGAGCAGTGGTTCCCAACCCAGTCCTCAAGGACCCCCTGCCCTGCAGGTTTTTGCTGTCTTTCTACTCTTTCACACCTGATCCATTTAAGGGCTTCATGCTGATTGGTTGAAAAACATCTACCTGAACAGGGTGTGCATGAAGGTGCACTGGGCCTTAAATGGATAAGGTGTGCAAAAGTAAAGCTGCAACAAAAACCTGCAGGACAGGGGTTCCTTCAGGACTGGGTTGGGAACCACTGGCTTTGAGGAATGATCCAAAATCCCCCCCAAATGTGTGTCTTAACCTTGTCAAAAATTACAAGAAAAGACTTCATGCTGTTATCCTTGCCAGAGGTGGTTGCATTGAGTGCAAAATGAAGGCTGCCATTTCTTATGAAACCTTGATTTTGTTGACATTTACTTTGAATTAAATGATTATTATGATTTTGGTCATTTCCATCAAAACATTAATGAAGTATTTCACACATGTTGGTATATTCCATTTCTCCATAATTATATTGTTTATATTTTTTTTGTATTGTTTGTGCATTGCCAGTCAGGGGTGCCAGTAATTTTGCAGCCCACTTCACTCGTGCGCACGCACGCAGGCATGCACGCACAAACACAGGTGACAAAGGAAAAACCATCCACTTGTTCCCTCAAGGGTGGAAGGGTCAATGGAAATCAATGCAGAGCTATTCTGTGTGATCACCTTTATATCCTATGATAAAACAATCTATTCCAGGATGGCATTGGCTCAAACCTCACAGGGCACAGGGGGTCACTGAATGGCTTTATGAATATGAAAATGATTCTAAGCATATGCTTCTGCTTTCACTGTCACCAGATCTCAAACCAACTGAACTCTTTTGGTCAATTTTGGATCATCTTAAACTCCCAGTCACTATCCTCGAAACATCAAATGAGGGAATGTCCCTGGGCGAAGAGTACTCCATCTCTCCTGTAAAGTTTTTATACTGCTAGACTTTGTGCGGAGACGTGTTGAAGCAGATCTGACAGCATTTGTAGACCAAACACCTCACCAAAACCAAACATCTCACAAAAACCAAACACCTCACCAAAACCAAACATCTCACCAAAACCAAACATCTCACCAAAACCAAACACCTCACCAAAACCAAACATCTCACCAAAACCAAACATCTCACCAAAACCAAACATCTCACCAAAACCAAACATCTCACCAAAACTGTTTATGTTGATTTTTCCATTAATTTGTTGCTCGTCTGTACATGTAACAAATCTACGAGACAAAATGTGTTCTTATGCATCTCTGCTAAATTATTTTAAGAATATTTACATTTTAAATCACCTCTCATACCACTACAACAAAGGAGACACTTCATATGCTGATTAATATACTGTAAGACTTACAAATTATACACTTCACCAACTGTAGTGGCCAGAGCTAAGGAAGGCCCAGCCTGGGAAAATATTTTAGCCAATCGTGTTATGGCCATGACACTGTCCAACACTTGGCGGCCCCTTGACTCATCTCAACTCAATGTACTGAACAGGTGTGAATGCAAAAATTCATATAAAACTGCAAGTTCAGAACTCCTGTTCAATAGACTCTAAATTTTATTTTGAATCTGCAAATGGACATATCATGTTGAATGGAACAAAGTGCATGGATTTCCATGGGATGAATACCAGTGCATTTTAAACATTTTTACTAGACTCACACGTATCCTGAAGTAATATTGGTTCCTTAAACAGTGTAGCAGTTTTCAGCTACGCTAACATGATTGCACAAGGGCTTTCTAATGATGAACACGTGGCGTCAGGCACAACATACCCCACCTGGTTTTATCGCGACCTTGACCTTGATTCAATAAGGACCAAATTTTTATTAGGTAATCCTTGGACCATGGCAGACCTTTTCTTAAAATTTTACATGATTTGATCCAATCGTATGACTACACTCCTGACAGGCAGACAAATAAACAAACAGAAAATAATGAAAATAAAAATTCTGCCAAAAATTACAGCGCCCTCCATAATTATTGGCACCCCTGGTTAAGATGTGTTCTTCAGCTTCTAATAAATTCAGTTTTTTTTCTAAATAATATAGGACCACAATGAAAAAAAGAGGAAAATCCAACCTTTAATTCAAGTGCATTTATTCAGTGGGAAAAAAATCCCACATTAAGAAATAATTCTTTTACATCAAATCATGTGTGCCACAATTATTAGCACCCCTGATGTTAATACTTTGTACAACCCCCTTTTGCCAACAAAACAGCACCTAATATTCTCCTATAATGTTTCACAAGATGGGAGAATACAGAAGGAGGGATCTTCGACCATTCCTCTTTGCACAATCTCTCTAAATCATCCAGCGACCTGGGTCCTCTCCTCTGCACTCTCCTCTTCAGCTCACTCCACAGGTTTTCAATGGGGTTGAGGTCTGGGGACTGAGATGGCCATGGGAGGAGCTTGATTCTGTGTCTGGTGAACCATTTCTGTGTAGATTTGGCCACATGTTTAGGGTCATTATCTTGCTGAAAGACCCAGTGACGACCCATCTTCAGCTTTCGGGCAGAGGCCACCAGATTTTGATTTAAAATGTCCTGGTATTTCAAAGCGTTCATGATGCCATGCACCCTAACAAGGTTCCCAGGGCCTCTGGAAGAGAAACAGGCCCACAGCATCACCGATCCTCCCCCATACTTCACAGTGGGCATGAGGTGCTTTTCTGCATACTCATCTTTTGTGTTCCGCCAGACCCACTTAGAGTGTTTGTTCCCAAAAATCTCTATCTTGGTCTCATCTGACCAAAGCACACGGTCCCAGTTGAAGTCCCAGTACCGCTTAGCGAACTCCAGACGTTTGCGTTTATGATTGTGAGTGACAAAAGGTTTTTTCCGTGCATGCCTCCCAAACAGCTTGTTGGCATGTAGATAGCGCCTGATGGTTGTTTTGGAGACTTTGTGACCCCAAGATGCTACCATTTGTTGCAATTCTTTAACAGTGAGCTTTGGAGAACTTTTTATTTCTCTTACCATCCTCCTCACTGTGCGTGGTGGCAAAATAACCTTGCGTCCTCGTCCAGGCTTGTTTACCACTGTTCCAGTTGTTTTAAACTTCTTAATGATTCCTCTGACAGTAGATATGGGCAGGTGCAGGCCAGTGGCTATTTTCTTGTAGCCATTGCCTGACTTGTGAAGGTCGACACACATCTGCCTTACTTGAATGGTGTGTTCCTTTGTCTCTCCCATGTTGAAGAGGGGATAAGAGAAATGGCCTCTGTGTCACTTCATATTTATACCCCAGGTAAACAGGAAGTGATGAATTACTAATTAAATGTTCCTAGATACTCTGATCAACTTTGTAAACTACTGTAGAAATGACAGAAATACTTCAATTACATTTATTTCCTAGGAATTGTTAGGGGTGCCAATAATTGTGGAACAGGTGATTTTATGAAAAATAATTATTTCTTAGTCAGGGATTTTTTTTCCTTTTAAAATTCACTTGAGTTGAAGGTTACATTTTTCTACAATTTTCAGTATGAGAGTATAATAAGTGCCAATAATTATGGAGGGCGCTGTATACCCCTCCCCTTTTGGACAGAGTACTGGGCCTTTTAACATGATTACTTGGGATTAGCTAACACGGTGTACCATTGTAACACAGGAGTGCTGGTTGCTGAAAATGAACCTTCATTTTCTCTTTATAGACATTCCATTAAAAATCATTAATTTCTGGCTTTCATAGGTGTTTGCAACAACAACGTCTCGACTGCACTTCTGATCAACTTAATGTGATTTGAATTTAAAATAATAATTTTCTTTCAAACTCAAGAACATTTCTCAGTAATTCAAAACTTTTGAATAGTATACTATATTTATTGTAAGCTTTACTGACAACAGAGCGGGTTAGGATTTGCAAGAAATAAAATAAAGCATTATAGATTTGTGGAAACAAGTTCTGTGAAGCAGGCATTGGTTTCCTCCTAAAGAAAATCTTAAAGAAAATATTTTCAAATGCCCACCAACGGCTTAAAAAAGTTGAGCAACAGAGATTAAAAGGGCAATTAAATCAAGCTATCTGATTGACTGAGAAGTACCATGAAGTAATGTATTCCTCGAATAAAATTCAATGCAGTAAGGATTTTACAGGCTCCCAGCGGGAAATTTCCAAACTACTGAAGTAATACATCCCATGAAACATATCCTCTTTTAAAGATTCCTTTGTTGTTGCTGTGCCTATGAAACCAAATTAATTTCCCCTGGTTTCTGCTAAGAATGTAGAACATGTGGCAATGAGATTTCCTCAGAGCATAGAGCTGATTGACAGGTCTACTTTTCAAGGGATGCTGATGTCTTTAATCGTGAAGGTGCCCCTTTCTTCCCAGACTTCAAAAACTGCGAGCAAAACCAAAACCTGATACTCTCTCCGAGTTCTGGCTCCTTATTAAGGTACGTTTAATTGCTGGGTAAGTAGATCTGTTTGGTTAATTTACGCATAACCATTTTTACATAACTCTTGCCAAATAAATTGAATCTCACAGAGTACTTTTGAGACATCTTAATACCAAGAAAATGCAGCTTGTATATCTGTTCTTAAAACAATTGTGTGGCCAAATTCTAGCAGAAATGCACCATTAAACTTGTCATTATTCTCAGTAATATTGCTGAATCAGGCTATACGTGCATTAATCCAAACCTATTTCTAGAGATCTACAGTCCTGTACATTTTTACTCCAACTGTGACAGAGAACACCTCATTCTAAAGCATGAGCAGAGCTTTGCAACCCTGCTCCTGGAGATCTGCCACTGTTGTAGGTTTGCACGCAGACACTAACAAAGCACTCTTCATTCAACAGCTAGAACATGGCTGCCCAACCCTGTTCCTGGAGATCTACCATACTGTAGGCTTCCACTCCAACGCTATCAAAGCACACCTCAGTCTACAGCAGGGGCCTTTTCTGAGCTGCTGGACTGGTGTGCAAAATTATGGCTGTAAGGTGGAGTTGCAGGATGCTGGATTTCTAAGAACAGGGTAGGGCAATAAAACAGCCCTTCCAGTATTTTCCCATTTGTCACCTCAATTCAATATCCCTAACGTCAAGTGTAAGCCTGTTACCAGAGTCAAATGACAAGAGTTTTGCTTGATTCCTCCTAATAAACACATTGCAATGCATTTCCAGATGTTTCCATAATATATATCATAACTAAATAGCTAAAGGGCATTGATTCCATTAAAGCCCTCTGCATCTTTGTCATTTTACCCATAACAACATATGATGGATTATCTTATCTATTAAATTATCCTGAGATCTTCAATATCACTATACAGCAACTGTAAGCTATTGCCAAAGTGTTCTCACACAGAGATGTTCAGAAATGTGATTTAGTCCTCATTTAAGTGAAATCCTGAGTGCACATTTCAGGAAAACACTCCAGTTTCCTCTCTTACCAAATGACAAGCATGTTAGAGGAGGTACAACCCAGCTATTGCCCCAGAGAAGGAACTGGCTGGACTTGAGTTAGTCTAAGGGCACAGCACTGTGGCTTGTGCCCACTGCTCTCAAGCAACAGAAATGCAACAAAAACCATGGGGTTCAATATCTACATAAAGGAAAATGGTACTGTTTGCCTCACTCGTTTTCCAACAGGTAAACAGGATGATAGAGATAGAACACTTGGCCCAGCATAGCCAGTAAACTGCACAGAATCTGAAAAATTAGTGATTGCTAATCCAACAGAAAATGTTAGCCATAGGAAAATGGGAAAGTGAAATTAGCTGTGCATATCAATTCCACCACTGGTTTCCACAGGCTAGCTGAAGGCAAAAACAACATGTAAACAATATATCATTAGCTATAAAGGCCGCACTGAGTTAGGACTGCCAACCCATTATTCGCCATTGTTTTGGCATCCTGTTTTCCCAGCATGCCTGACTATTGACTCATTTTCTAAATTTGCTGAAATTTGGCACAATTTTTGGTCATTGTTTACAAAGGCACACAAGCTGCTTTTTTGTACCTTGTGTTCCAAGTGGTCTGGGAGCCATGTTGGAAAAGGTAAGAGCACAAAAATAAGCCATATGTTTAGCTCATCCTTTTATGAGAGGTTAAATATTATAAAAGGCCCAGCATACACCCTCTCCAACTCTGTGATATTATAGCATAAAAGCAGATACCACACCGAAGAGTGGAGTTTTCTCCATTATCCAGGAATGGAGGTTTGATTCAGTGCTAGAAACTGCAGAGTGTGGGGGAGGGACACAGTCAGGTGTCCATCTAATTTTTGGAGTTTACACCAGAACTCAAGTTCTGTGCATTCAGGTTAGGCTTTCAACAAAGCTGATTTTTACCCAAATGTAGTCCTGAGGTATTTTTTCTCCATCTGTTCAAATGTGATCTTTGCTGTAATGACACATGCACTATTGAATCAAGTCAACTCATGAAAACTCAACTAACTGCCAGTTCTTTCACAAAAATTCAGAATGCATAGCATCTCATCTACAAGTGTGTTAAAGGTACACAAAACATACGCCAGAACTGTTTCCAATTGTATTGGATGAATTAGATTAATCCAAGTTTCATTTTCAAAAGCACATTCCATCGGTGATGCGGCAAAATAACTTGTCCTTTGTCGTGCGTTAAAATAATATTTTCCATGCCTATGCCATTCCATAGGGCAGTTACATGTTCTTTTTCTATTTACATCTTTGTATAGAAGAATTCTCTGTCCCTGACAGCCATTTCATTGGGTGTACACTTATCCCTAAAACCCCCGATTGACTCAGAGAGGTTCAATGACAGCTACCCTGTTCAACAATGGGAATTTAGCAGGCATGTTTACCCAAGCAACTAAATAAATGTTCGTCCATAAACAGAGGCCCAAGAAAAGGAACACAAACAAGAATTCTCACCAGCAGAAATATGGCAAGGTGAACAGAGAGAAATCACTTTTAATATGATATGCAAATTAATGCATGAACGTCAAATGGAATATGGCGAGTGGAGGACTAATACAGTCAGACATAATCTAATCAGCGGCACTGGGCTCGGCCGCGAGGCCAAAGGGCTTCAGCTTCCCCCTGTCCTATTATGCTGACAGCAGAATCCAAAACAGCTCTCAGAGCAGACTCTTCTACTCCACTGGAAAAAGATAGAACACATTTAATATTTCATTCTGTTGAGAGAACAGGCCTTTTAAATCTAAAAAACATCACAATGAGAAGAGAAGCCAGATTAGAGATCATGAGCTGACCGATCTTCACTGATGCTTCAGCAATGAAGCAGATCTGACCCACTGCTGAAAAATTATTTTACACCTAAATGCCTGTATGTTTTTTTAATATGTGTTGATTTTGTATGTGTAGTCTTTTTATGTCTTTTATATGGAACTATGAGTCTGTAATAAAGTATTCATTCATTCATTCAATATTATTTCTATTGACTTATTATTCATTGATTTCTTAAATTTCAATCATTTTAAAAAACTGATAGGTGTAATGTAAAGCTTTTTGTGCATGCTGCGTTAAGGTGGGGAGGTTGTGGATCGGAACTAATAACAAAACTGTGGCTTGCGAGTTTTTTATAATGTTATGAGATAAAAGCAGCTGTGTAACTGACTATAGGGCAAGGAAAATTTGCAGGAAAATCATGTCAAAAAAAAAAAAAAAAAAAAAAAAACAAGCTACCTTTTAATTACAGTCTCAAAACTGAGTTTTGTTGTTAGATCTGAGTTTCAAGATTGAGTTTTGATGGTCAGATTTGCCTTGGCTGGCACCGCTGCTGCAGATTTGTGCATTAGCGCAATAACTCAAACAGTTTTTAAGGGAATCGCATGAAACTTCTTTTGTTCATTCCTGGTGCTTAGAGGCCAAACCCTATTGTTTTGTATGACCCTATGACCTTTCAGGTGAAACTCTAAATTTCCTAATGCAACAACAAAAAGTTTCCATGGGAATCGTCACATTTCTTGTAATCATTTCTTGTGCAGAGAGAACAGATATTGATGTAGGTCACCCCATGACTTTAGCTGGAGTGCCACCACCAGGCCAAACTTTGAATGTTCAAAAATTACTAGACCTCAAAGAGCTTAAATGAGAATCATATCAAGTCCGCTTTCAACATTCCTTGTACATAAAGAGGAAGTTCTGGATTGTGATGACTCTGTAATGTCTCCTGTAGGAACAGCACTCAGCCAAAATTAACATTTCTAAATTCACTTACTCAGTTTTGGAGGGAATAACATCCAACAAGTGAACTTGAGCCCGCTACAGCTTTGGAGATGCGACATGTCGGGCGAACCCTCGAGCTGTGAGGGTAACATTTACATATTGGACACAACCTGACATTAGTATATCTAAGTTCCATGATCATATAATCAAGAGTAAATGCTGCGTTTGGACAGCATAAAAAGACAACAATATACAGCCATCCATCAACAAATTAACAGAATGTGCTCGGTTATTGCTGGCCTAAATTTACTTAGCTAGCTAACATTAACTTTTTGCTAGCGGAAATTTAGCGTATGTTTGGAGCGTTATTTCGCCTGCTTACCGATATCATAGCAGTGTTTTTGGCATCTATAGATTCCTTAAGTTGTCTGGTTTCATGATGTGTCTATCTTCACCTCAGCTAAAATTGAGCCCGCTACAGCTTCGGAAGTACGGCATGTCAGGCAAACCCTCGGGCTGTGAGGGTAACGTTTATGTATTGGGTATACTGCCAAATTTCTTTTGAACTACACCACACTCCATCCAATAGCTTACGGTACTGTAATGATAACATTGAAGTTGGGGAACTAAGTTGTCAGCTAATGCCAAAGTTGACATTTACAGACAATATTAAAGTGGCAGGTTCCGTAGTGTTGGAACAACACCTTTCTGGAGGCGCAGGTTTTTTGCTAAGCCAGCTTTGCACTGGCTTAAAGTGAAATGCTGAGTACACATGAATAGGTTTGTGGCAGGGGCCGCAGGAATATTGTCAGCAAAAATAAATGCAATCCACTAGTTCCTCTGCGATTCATCGCCTGCTGGAATGTTAAAAATGTTTTTATGTAGATTTTGGCAGCCAACAACATAGCTAGAGATGGCAATTTCGACACGCATATTCGAACTGTTTCGAACACGTTCGAAACTTCCTGGTTTGACTCGGGTTTACGACTCTGATTCAAAACTTTTGTCACGTGACTATTGACGTTTTTCCTGCTCCGCCCGGCAATGATCATGTGTTTTGTTTCACTTCAGAACATTTTAAAAGCTGCAGTAAAAGTTTTGGCCACTAGGCTGTGCACTACTGAAATAAATCTGGTTTCGAAACAATTCGGAACATTTCGAAACAGTGGTTGTTTCAGAGGTTTCAAAACTGTTTCAAAGGTTCGAAATTGCCATCTCTAAACATAGCATTTGTGTGCACCAGAACCTGTAGCTCTTGTCTTCTCAGACATTTATCTTTGGCGTATTTGCGGAAAACAGTGGGCGCGGTTTGCTACTCCCTAGCCACACCTCGACTCCTCCCCCGCTCAGGTACACGTCATCAGTATGCCTGAACTGAAATCTCCATTTTTCATGCCTCCGGAGTTGATGAGAAAAAAAGGAAGGAAGGAAGCTGCTTTGACTCTAAAACATCTCAGATTTTGTTAGAGTGAGGGATGACTAATGTATACATGCAATAACTAGGAAAAATGTGTAGACGTCAGAAGGGATCCAGTAGAGGTGCGATTTCTTCTTCTTCTTCTTCTTCTTCTTCTTCTTCTTCTTCTTCTTCTTTGGCGTGTATTAAGGGTGATGTTACTGAAGGCCTTCCTGACATCCTGGTATATAAGATGGCTTTTTATAGTCAAGTTATAATATTTATCATTCCACGGTGAAGAGAATAATTTAATTGTTAATTTTTATTGCCTGATCATAAATAAATTATTCTCTTCACCGTGGAATGATAAATATTATGACTTGACTATAAAAAGCCGTCTTATATACCAGTGGCGTGCCGTCAGATGTCAGAAAGGCCTTCAGTAACATCACCCTTTCCCGCATAATTGCTCTTAAACTGTTTGCGATCAAGTTTTCCTGATTAACAATCTGAACAATCATCACCAATGCATGACACGTAATGATTAAGAGATGCTAATGACAAAGCGATTGCCTATTGGCTATGTTGATATAATTGATGTGACTCTGCAAGGATGACGATCTGCAAAAAATCCAAAACTTTGGCTGACTTCGCAGCAATTATTTTCGCCATCACTCAGCTGTGCATCGTTGGCTACCTAACAACGCACTTCAGCTGTCACTACAGTCAGACTATAGAACGCTTCTCATGGCTTATTGCTCAATGAGCCTCGCAAACTAATTTATGCAAATCTGTGGTTTTACTAGTAACACGAGCTCAGAAATTATGAAGACATATTGATATTTTACGTAGTCATTGATGCGTGGAAGAAAACGCCGTATAATTTCGTAGAGCAATGTATAACAAGGCTTTCAAAAATAATTTAGACTCTCGTCAGTTCTACCAGTTAGTCTGAACAACTGTTGCTAATCGGGAGAGGTAACCTGCGAGAGGTGAAGGTCATTAAGCAGTGGAAGGTGCTGTTATTGCTGGCCCTGTGTTTCTGCCGACGGACCGCCACTGTTATATACTGAAGTAATGTTTCCGCCAGGGATCCTCTGACTTGTACTGACAATACAACTGGCCCTCACTCCATTCCAGTTGATGGCAGTAATGTAACATAGGACTGGGCAAATACATGCCAATAGAATAAGAACGTACCTCTACTGGATCCCTTCTGACATCTACCTAATGGATCCTTTAAGTATCAGAGATTCCACAATTTGCCCAGCGCAGCCTGATTACCACCCCACTGGTGTCATGTAATTTACATGGAAAATGCCCCTTGCAATATAATTTTGCCCTCAGTATTAGTCTCTCCACCCAGTTGCGTGCAGCACTCAAAAAAAAATACCAGTTAGTTCTTGTGGCAGGAGGAAAATAGGAATAAACACAGTAATCAGCCTGCGCATCTGCAGATGTTGCCGATGCGAAAAAAATTGGGACCTATGACTATTCCTGTAGCGCCACCTTTAGGCAAACCTTACCTTTTTCAAAAATTTCAATCAGTGCCTTTGAGAATTGCAGAAAAATTGCTGTGAACATTCCTGGTGCCAAGAGTAGTCCCCACATTGATCTTCTGGACCCTATACCCATTCCTCTAGGGCCACCACCTGGCCAAATTATGAATTTTGCCAATAGGAAGAATGCTTTAGTTTTGGGGATACACCCTGCTGTCGTCCATCAAAAATATTTGTCTAGCTTGGGAAAAGAAATGCATCCTGGGAATTGGTTCACTCCTGGTCTATGGGACTGGTTGTTAACACCCTTAGAGCCAGATTGAACCATATCTATTTTATCAGTGGCTGAAGTAAAAGCATTAAAATGCTGTCAGAGATATGACTGTCCACTGGCAGCAGTTCCATTACACACATGCTTTATTCTTCATTTAGCTTTACTCTCATTTTCAGTATTGCATCTCATGAAAGAACTGGGTTTCCATAAGCTCAGAAATAGATCTGATCAGTGGAGAACATAAGACTTAACAGAGACAGAGAAACCATGTTTAATATGTGGTAAATCCACGTGCTATGAAACGGTCAGGATGTTTTATTGAGGGTATGATGTTTTTATAGAATGTGATTAGCTTTATGCTTGATGTAATGGGACCATGTCTTCCAAAAATTCCCAATTTGGTCTCATGAGTCTTCAGAACAATATCCCCAGAGGCATGGGGGTTACCAAGGTGTGTTTGGCAAAAGTGAGTCAAACCTTTGTGTTCCCTTCAGCAGTGGGTTTTGCACGAGCATCTTTCATGATTGCCATTTTTGTCCATCTCTGTCTTACACTGGAGTCATAAATGCTGACCTTATCAGAGGTGACCGAGGCCTGCAGGCCCTAAGATGTTTGTTTGGGTTTTGTGGGACTTCCTGGATGAGTAATAAAAGTGCTGTTGGAGGAATTTTGGAGAGCCAGCCACTCTTGAGAAGACTCGGCTCTGTTCCAAGTTTTCTCCATTCAGAGATAATGGCTCTCACTGCATTTTACTGAAGTCGTAGAGCCCTATAAATGGCTTGTGACCCTCTCCAGACAAATACATTTTAATACATTTTTCTCTATTAGAACTTATTTTGATTGCGGTACAGTTAATAAGCCTGAGTGTGTCTTCTCTATTAAATAAAATTATCACCTACTTTGGTTAATTCGTGATTGAGTGAATAAGGGTGGAGCACTTACCTTTTCAAACAGGACGAATTGGGGTTGGGCCACTTTTTTCCTTCAGAAAATTAAATATTCACTTAATAACTGTATTTTGTGTTTATTCTGGTTGCCTTTGTCAAATACAAAATTCTGTTTAAAGATCTGAAGCCATTTCATGTGACAGAATGCAAAACAGAATATACTGGGAAGGAGGCACATACTTTTTCAGGGCACTGCCATACAATAGCCTCGGCAACTTCCACAAATATGACCGAGCACAAAAGTATCAATTCTGAGCCACATATGAGAAGCCCAATTCTTTGCTCATCTTCAAAATTACTGTTGCGCTTTCCTATAAGTGTGATAATTTTTTCATAGTCATCAAAAATGAATAAGCTAAACAACCCACTAACCGATAAAATGAAAACCGCCCAGCGGGGTTAATTTGCTGTAATGCTAGATGCCCGAATTCCTTGATTCTTCAGGCCACTTTGCTACATGGGGATCGGAGAGATTCGTATTATTGAGCGCATTCCAGGAAAGCTCAAAAAACGCGAGTAGAGTTTCCATCGGCCGTTTCATTCTCCCGCTGAAGAACAAGGCCGGGATTGTCCGTCCGGAGAGGACACCTGCGCAAAGACGAGCGCAGTAAAGCCTCCCTTCACCGCCCTCATTCGCTTTAGTCAATAGCCGATTATTTCCACGGAGGATAGACGACCGTCTGCTTCAAACAGCCTACATTCTTCGGACAGATTAGCCCAAATTATGTTTTATTATTTTGGCTTTCTGGGACGAATTGAGCTCTCTCCCGTCTCCATGTCGGCGGAATTCAAGACAGAGTCAATGTTTGAGGTATGTGCGTCCTGGCCCTGAAAACACTGATTCCCTTCATAAAAGCACAACTAACAAAAAAAGGTTGGCCGCTGACTATCTTTCAGCAACTATGTACATCTTGTCACAGTGCAAATACATGTAGGCAGATTAAACTGAATTGTGGGAACACGTGTATAAATCTGATATCACTGAATATCAAACAAACACTGGCATGAGCAGTGCTTGAAAGATCAAGAAAAAAAAAACGAGAAATCAAGAAAAGAGAAAATGATCGCGGGAGCAGGAGGGAGAAGAGGCACAAACTCTGTCCCAACAGAAACTGAGTACTTTTAATTCAAACATCAATTATAATGGCATTGCGAGGAACAATTTATATTGATGAATGCTTTCTGAGTTACAGTAATTAAATTATTCCATTTAATTAGAGCATGATATTGAACATCTCTCTGGAGGATTCCTGCACCGTTGTCTGGTGTTTTACAAACAGGGGCTCATTTTCCATGAGGTAGGAATGATTACAAGCTCTTCAGCAAAATGTGTTTCCTTCATCGCATAGTATCAGATCACATCTGCAAAAACAAAGATGTGCCAACCTTGAGCATCCTTTAGCAAGCAATGATTACACACCACAGCAAATTAAGTAGTGGACTTGAGGCAATTAGATTGTAAGATGTTTGTTCTATTATTGCAGGGGACTCAACACATAAAGCATGTGACAAGCTGAATTAACCGCACCTCTATCCTTGGAGAGAGAAGTAGGCCTATGATCCATGTGCAAATGAAGTGCAACACAATGATCAGTAGGATTATGAAATTTTGAACTCTGGATTGATTAAAAATACACATTCAATGAACCACTGTTATTATGTTTTCTTTAAAACTGCATTCGATTTAGACTAAAATTTTATATTAACATAGTACAACCTTAATTATAGATTGAAAACGTCTCAATTCCTGCCATTTACAGATTAACGAGGCGCACAAGTTCCTGGGAAACAGCGCTTCCTGGTGGGTTGTTTGGTAATAACACAGCCAGACCTCGGAAGTTTCAGGTCAGACAAAGAAGACTCAGCGCAGCAAGCATGGAACCAGAGCAAGGCTGTAAGTTTAATAAATTGGGGGGAAAAAGTCAGCGAAAATGAAGACACTGAAGCTAAACATCAAAATGTTCAGTTTTAGTGCCAACCGCAGCACTTTTTTCGCTGTCATAATTTAAATAACTTTGGTCAAATTGCGAGCGCTCGTTTCTGTCTCTCAGGGTCACAAAACGACTTTTTTCTTGCGACCATTCCAAACAGCCCGTAGTTATGGGAGTGCTGTCTCATGGTGTTTTTTTTGAAATCTAGTGACCCCGGGATGCCACCAAGGCCTGCAGTTCTTCGCGGTAATTCTTCAAGATTTTTTTTTTTCTTGCTTCTCTCACTATCCTCTTTCCTATCCTGGGTGGCAAAATGTGTTTGCATCCTCTGACAGGTTTTCAAGTGTTTCACACCTTTTCTAAATAACTGCCCTGACACTGTTCAGTTGTATATTTAATACCTTCGTGGATTTTCTTTCCGCCATTATAAGACTTATGAAAAGTTTATGGCCATCTGTCTCTTTTGAACTGCCAGTTCTTAAATATCTTTACGGAGCTGGACAACAAAGGGATTTAGCTCACTGGTTAGCAGTCATATTAATTTCCCAGTGAAACAAGAAGTGATGCAATGATGCAATTCAGTTCCTTAAAATTTAGATCATACAACCTCAATCCCGAAATACTTGGGACAAAGTGTAAATTGTGAATAAAATCAAAACGCAATGACTTTCAAATCACACCAGCCAGTATTTTATTCAAAATACAACAGAGATAACATAGCAAATGTTGAAAGTGAGAAATTTTACAATTTTATCCACAAAATGAGCTCATCTCAAATTTGATGGCTGCTACAGGTCTCAAAAAAGTTGGGACAAGGGCCTGTTTACCATGGTGTAGCATCCCCTCTTCTTTTTAACACAGAGTGGAGGCACGTCTGGGCATTGAGGAGACAAGTTTCTTGAGTTTAGCCATTGGAATTTGATCCCACTCTTGTTTAATACAGGCTTCCAGGTGCTAGAGAATTTTGGGTCTCCTTTGACGGACTTTTCGTTAAATTATGTGCCAAATGTTCTCAATTGGTGAAGGATCAGGACTGCAGGCAGGCCAGTTCAGCACATGGACTCTTCTACTACGAAGCCATGCTGTTGTAATAGCTGCAGTATGTGGTTTTGCAGTGTCCTGCTGAAATACACAAGGCCTTCCCTGGAATAGATGTCATCTGGAGGGGAGCATATGTTGCTCTAAAACCTTTATATACCTTTCAGCATTCATGGTGCTTTTTAAAACATGCAAGAGTCACACACCATATGCACTAATGCATCCCCATACCATCAGAGATGCTGGCTTTTGAACTGAATGCTGATAACAGGAGGGGTGGTCTTTCTCCTCTTTAGCCCGGAGGACACGCGCCCATGATTTCCAACAAGAATGTCAAATTTGGACTTGTCTGACCACAGGACATTGCCACTTTGCTACAGTCCATTTTAAATTAGCCTTGGCCCACAGAACACGGCAGCGCTTCTGGATCATGCTCAACAATGGCTTCCTTTTTGCATGATAGAGTTTTAGGCGGCATCTGTGGATGGCACAGCGGACTGTGTTTACTGACAGCGGTTTCTTGAAGTATCACTGGGTCTATTTAGTAATGTCAATGACAGAATCATGCCAGTGAGTGATGCAGTGGCGTCTGCAGGTCCGAAGATCACGGGCATCCAGTAAAGGTCTTCGGCCTTGTCCCTTACGCACAGATTTTTCCAGTTTCTCTGAATCTTTTGATGATGTTATGCACTGTCGATGATGAGACCTACAAAGCGTTTGCAATTCAACGTTGAGGAACATTGTTTTTAAAGTATCCATAATTTTTTTATGGAAGGCTTCACAGGTTGGAGAACCTCTGGCCATCTTTACTTCTGAGAGACTCAGCCTCTCTAAGACATCCCTTTTATAGCCAATCATGTTACACATCTGATGCCAGTTAACTTAATTACTTGATAAATGTTCTTTCAACTGATTCTCTTACATATTGCTTTTTCAGCCCTTTTTTGCATGTGTCCCAACTTTTCTGAGACCTGTTGCAGCCAGAAAATTTGAAATAAGCTCATTCTGTGCATAAAAATGTAAAATGTCTCAGTTTCAACATTTGAAATGTTATCCATGTTCTATTGTAAATAACATATTGGCTCATGTGATCTGGAAGGCATTGCATTTTGATTTTATTCACAATTTACACTTTGTCCCAACTATTTCGGAATTGGGGTTGTAGATCTCCCATGATGTCAGCGGGTACCCAGCTGACTCGCCATTGCAAGCCATTTCAAAACCTGTTCCTTTGTGAAATCACATGGAAAAGGGATTGCCAAGTGGCAAGGACTGATCGACATCTGCCAAACCAGTAAATCATTATTCAGGGTGGTCTCTTTCTCCGTATAATCTTTTGGAATGACAAGAATTGTGAGACTGATTTGAAGGAAATTGATCTTTAAATAAATCAATAAATAAATTTGTTTGATTCAATTGAAACATTTATGGAGTACAGCATTTGTCATATGTGGCATTTTGGGTTTCTCTCAATAATGTGTCTTTTTTTTATTGTATATCGGTGCATTTCTGGTTAGGGGTGCCAATAATCCTGGAACCCACTGGACATGACACTGAATTTGTTTGACCAAATCGAAATCTAGTGAACATAAATTACACCAGGAATAGAGTGTCAACTGTGCTAAAAAATGAAAAGTGATCTTATTGTGCCAAGGGGATTAATAAGATAGATGACAATGATGATTTCAACAATCTATCAGAACATTCCATATGCCAGGACGTTGACAGCTGGGCACAGATGGATTTTTCAGCAAGACAAAGACCAAAAACATACATCAATAGAATGTTTTGGGGAGAGAAAAACCTCATTTCGCAAAGGCCATCTTAGGGCAGTCCACAAGGGCAGACTTGGGACCCTTAAGGATCATGAAATGTTTTCACAAAGGAGTGCTTCAACGTACCATCAGAAGTTTTCAACAACCTTATCAAACATTACGAGTAGTGGCATACTGCAGTCATCGGCTCAAGGAGACATTAGGCTACAATAAATATTACTGACAGAGGCATCTCTCAGGCCCGTACTAATAAATTGAACAGCACAATCCAATGCTTTAATGATTATTGCCTTAAAATGAATACATATGGCTTTACCACATTTTTTAAATCAAAATATGATTTCTTGTGCGTGTTGTTTATTCTATGCAAATATTTTTGCTAATTTTATGAGACATGAAGTAAAATTCTCTAGTTGACTTCATCGTTATTCATACAAACAAAAACAAACTTTCTGTTGTTACTAGAACATCCTCACTGCCATTTGCAATCCCTTTACTAAGGCTGCTCAATATAAATACTTAGGATTAATCAAACAAAATTCACATTCTCCCATTCAAAGTCAAGACCAAAGACAAATCACTCGTTTTTTTTTTTCTTTTTTGCGTACCGTTTTGAAAGGACACAATTCTGATGGCATGACGCCACCCTGTGGGCACATAGTGCATCAAAATGGACAAATTATGAAGCAACTTGCTTGAAATTACACAGTGTCACAGTAGTAGATGCTTAGCTGCTCATTATCTTCACATGCATTCTAAAAAAAAAAAAAAAAAAAACAATCATTTTAGACTAAAGAAAATGGATTTTTATCCTGAAGTAATGTCTTAACAATTTAATCAAACTGGACTATGGGAATCTCTTGTTCACCACATTCTAGGTGCCGCCTTGAACACAATGAAGATGGCAATAAACTCTACTTGAAGTAAGATAATATGCACTAATGTTCATTTGAGGCTGAAGGAATACAGGGGGAATTTTTAGCTCCTGTATTACGCTAAAATGGGACACTTTTCTGAAGTGAAAATTGCATGTTTCTGGGTTACCAGGTGCCATAAAATCACAACTTTCTATGCTAGTGTGTGCCACCCTGTCATATACAGATGTTTTTAGCACTAGTGTTGCGGAAAAATATTGAAGATGATGCAATGAATCCATGTCAGCTGCAATAGCACAGAATTAACCACCATAGGTACACACATGCAAGCACATGAACGCATATGTCCGTGCATATCACACATACATGCACACACGATGCAAGTGTTTGTGCATGTATGCATACTTGCTTGTCACTCTCTTTCTCTTTCATGCTCACACACATCCAGGTGGAGGAGGAAGATATAGTTTGAAAGGGAATATCAAAATGTCCCATTTTACATGAGCATATCATTTGAGTGAGGTAGGGGTTTTTGATGCCTTTGAGGGTCTAAAGTTTAGGAATTGGATGGTTGATATCAAGGGATTGATGTTTGCTTCACTTACGCGAAGTGCACCTTTTTGACTCAGTGATGGCTCTGAATATTTTGGCGTGTTTGGTGTGCATGAAAGGAAATTATACCACTGTAGCTTGTGGTTAATAGAGATATAGGCAGAAAAAAATAGATATATTAGCAAACAACCAGAGCAATATTACTGGAAAGCTAGAGAGAAATTATCAGAAAATATAGATGATTTTCAGAGGAATGTACAAGCCCAGAGTGGTTATTTACCACTCTGAATAAGCAGTCATCATCTGCAATCAATTATGGTTTACACAGACTTCATACTGTTAGCAGTCACGGCAACAAATAATTTAAACATACAGGCGATAGTCGGACAACACATTTAAAAAAGAGTTTTAATGCAGCATATTGTCAATAATTCATAGATTTATTGCAGCACTTTATCAAGTGAACACAAATATCAGAAGATCCAAGTGATGACATTTACATATACAGTGGGCTCCAAAATTACTGGCACCCCTGATTGGCAATGCATGAACAATACTTAAAAAATTCTAAAAAATATATTTATTGAGAAACTCTAACTAACAACATGTGAGAAATTCTGTACGATATTAAGGTTCAAATGGAACCAACCAAAATCATTAACTGATTTAATTACAAATCAATTTCCTCCAAATCAAGATTCACAGTTAATGGCACCCTTAAAGATTATTGTTAATTACATCTACCTAAATTAAACCAGGTATTAAGGGGAGAAGAAACCTTTTGGAAAAAATTGTCATTTTTGGACAGAAATCATTCATACTTGGTGTATTGACAGTATATGACCTGAAATACACAAAATATGAATTTGACCAAATTTGCATAATTAGGTCATGTGATTCAAGATGGCTGCCATCCCGATTTCACCATTATTTCTTTGCCTTATATCTCAGGACTGAAGCAAGATATTTGAATCAGGTTTTTTTTTTATTAGATTTAGTTATGTTTACACCTTCTTCTGAACTAGAATAAAGCATTTAGACATAATACTAGAGATTTAGTGGGGTAAAAGAGGATTTTGCCATTTTTCGCCCCCTCGATATGAAATATAAATCACCATAACTCACAAACCCAAAGTGCTATACCAAAACTTTTAGTTCAGTATGTTCTGTCAACATTTCATGAGAAAAGCTCCATAAATAAGTGAGATATAGTGCCTTAAATGATAGCAATCGGGGCAAAAATCAGGTTTTGAGAAAATCCAGTTTAAAGTCAAAGTACACCTACAAATCATTGTAACAGTCAACTTAGAACATTAAAATGCCCCTTAAGCATAAACTTCTCCCTCCTGCTCCCTCTGATTATCCTGTTCTTGAGCAGATTGAAATGATTTGCTCTTTCTTTTGGCTTTTCAGAGTCTAGGTTGGCCTTCTCTGCCCCCCCCCGCAGCGCATCCACCTGCTCTTAATTATGAATGATTAAACTTTTAATTAAGACCAAAATTAAAATTTTGATAAAAATTGTGAAAAACCATAATTTTTTGGCTTTCTCCTCCCCTTATATTCCTCTTATTTAAGTTTTATCTAAGTGTTAAGGAACTATATTCATCCATTACATCACTTCCTGTTTCATTAGGATAAAAATGAGATAAAGCACATGCAATATCCCTTTCTCATCAAACGCCAGAAAACAAAACAACTGTCAGTTCAAAAGAAGCAGATGGTCATTGACCTTCATAAATCTGGTAATGGTAACCAGAAGATTCGCAAAGGATTGAATATGCCACTGAGCACTGTCAGGGCAATTATTAAATAATTCCAAAGATATGGAACTGTTGAAAACCTCAAGGATAGAGGACACAACTGCATTTTGCCCCCAGGATACTGAGGCTGATGGTGACAGCAGCAACAAAATCCTTAAGAATCACTGTGTAGGAATCGCAGGCCTTGGTGGCATCTTGGGGTCACCAGGTTTCAAAAAGCATCATCAGGTGCCACCTCCATGATCACAGGCTCTTTAGAAGGGTTGCCAGAAGAAAGCCTTTTGATGTGGGTGAACAACCTCAGTCTGGGCCCTTAGACTGAGGGGTCTCCACACCTGTAGTTTTCCGCCAAAGAAGACGCAATCTCCAGAGTCTGATGCAAGTGGGTTTATTGTATCTTGCTCAAAGTGAAGTACAACATCCCGGGCTGGTATGCGCATACCACGAAGCATTCATATCCCATCAATCGCCCCACACCAAGTGACCACTGATTGTCTGACCACTTAATTTATAGGGCCTTTGGACCTTCCCATAAGGTGGGGTAAAACATGATACTTTCTACCTCGTCATACAATTATCATTTTCTGATTGGTAATTGTCACATGGTAACACTCCACCCTTAGTAACAAGTTTGCCATTACATCATGGTGTAAATTCATTTTTGCCGCAGGGATGCTGAAGACCATATTTGAGGCGGGGTTACCTGAGGGTCATCTTTGGGTACCCAAGAAGACTGGATCTCTGGATTCATCCAGCATAAACTGGAGTGCGCGGTTCCTATGAAGGGACTTCTCATTGGTTGATTACCAATATGGTCATTCGGAAGATTAGCTCATCTTAGCCAGCCAGCTATAGGTTGCTATCTGATTCTTTTAACAGATTTATGAGTTTTTGTTTCATTCCCACTACTTTTTCTACAACAGTATGCAGGCCACATGAGCCTGGCTCAGTTCTCTTTGGAGAGTGGTAATCATGTTTATTCTTTGACTTTAAAACGTTTACCCCCCACACTATACAGAAGTATTGTGGCACATTTATATGGCTCAAGATTAAGGGAACACTCATGACCTCAAGTCATTTAAACCTTAGAATTCAATCTATTGATTTAGGAAGCCCAAGTGGTTGTGGATCAGTTTCACTTGTTTTTGATGCAGGCAACACTGACAACAGGTGCAATGGAAAGGCAAGAAGAAGAGAAAAACAAACAAACCAGTTACACATATAGTCTTGAGTTGCACTAATGCCCTTGTCACACCTTGAGGCATGAGACGGTAGTTATGGCCCGGTCAGGTTGCAATATATTTCCCACCACACTTTCCTGACCAGAAAACACAGAAGCAAGTGCTTGGAGCTTGCCAAACGTCATTTAAAGTATGACTGGAGCAAGGTGCTTTAGACAGAGACCAAAATTGCCCGTTTCGGTCAAATACAGCATCGGCATGTTTGGCGTTGAAACAGATGTACATACAAGGAAAAGCACCCACAGTGAAATGTGATGATCGGTCAGTCATATCTTCGGGTTGTTTTATTCAAGAGGTTTAGGGGCACTGGTTAAGATTAATGGCACCTCATTGGCGCACCTACATTATATGTTATCAATTGCTTATTTCCGTATTGCCTTGGTATTGGCCTGAGGGTCGCCGTACAGCCTCGGGCCTAATACCGTGACCCAAAGGCCAATACCAAGACAATGCGAAAATAAGCAATTTATAATATTTTTATTAATTGGTTAAGTATGTTGTGCTATCATGACAATATTATGACTATGACTTCTAAAGTACGCGACTTTAAGACTCGGCCAATATGCAGCTTAAGGTCGGCTAATACAGATCGGCCAATACAGGATGTATTGGCAGGCCGTTTTTACTGTATGCGAAAAATAACATACTTAACCAATTAATAAAATAATGGTATTGTTTCCAGGTAAGCGCAATGACTTGCCCAACCAGCCATAACAAGAGATTAAAAAAAAATTATATATCGCAAATTTACCACGGAATGGATGAGTTTTGAACTGCGACGCCGACTCCTCAGGTTCAAACAATTCGCATTTTTGTTTGCTCAATTCAAGAACTGTCCTTGGCTCAGCTTAGTGAGGTTGAAGTTGTCAATAAAGTTTGTTAATGAAGTGTTAAGCCAGAAAAACGGCAAGCAGAGCCAATGGGGTAGGAGAGGGGGAGGGATCTGAAAATGTATTGGTTACAGAACTCCTAAAAGAACACTTCCTCATAGTTCTGATTGGTTAGCGGGCATTGAGGGAAAATTAAATCTTAAGTTCAAACATCCAAGATCTTTTGTTTTGAACATCGTTGTTTACAGCGACTGTGAGTTACTATTTCTCTGAAGCATTTGGCTCGTTTGACTTTCATATCTAGTTTAGAATATTTGAATACATTGTCATTGAAGTCCATTTTGAGATATGTTAGATTACCAAGTCTGATTACTTGGCAGCCAAAAAAGAAAGCTAAGCCAGTTAAGCCGCTTTCACACTGGACGCGAAACGAATTTTTCGCTCGACATATTACATTCAAAGTCAATGCAGGGACGCGAATACACAACGCGTGTATTCGCGTCTTTGCATTGACTTTGAATGTAATCTGTCGTTCGAAAAATTCGTTTCGCGTCCGGTGTGAAAGCAACTTTAGAATAGCTTGGCTAGCGAGCTACCCTTGGTTTTTGTACCAGAACTATAGTATATATCGCATTGGCTACATTTAACAGAATTTCCTTGTTCGGCTTTCCTTTCAGGGCTGCTTTACCTTCAAGATTACGGGGGGAGAAGCTGTATCATGGGAGATGGGGCCGAAGTTCAGATCACGCCAGAGACACCTGGGCGGCCCGGATATCTCAACCCTTTCGACAGCCCAAACGATTACCTCCGCCTGCACGAATCCGTTGTCCCCAGTCCGTCTGTCTTCAAATCTTCACGGGTTTCATCAGCCAGTTTGTGTGTAAGATGAAAATTTATTGACGGTTTCCGGCTCTCGGTTCAGCACTCGATTCCATGCTCTGAAATCACTTTCCATGTCGGTGTCCTGTGCACTGGCTCAAGCAATGGCGTCCAGCGACTTCCTGCTGTGCACTTTGTACAAACGGCGAAATCAACGTCGCTTAATATCATGGTGCAATTGTATCAAAAAAGAGACATTGTTTCTGGGTTCTCAGAGTTTCCCTTAACTGGGTCAATCAGCATTTTCTGCTGCTCTGTCCTGAGGCTGTTTTCTAATTCATTCTCTCTCTCTCTCACACACACACACATATGTATTTAGATGGATGTATATGTTAATGGATCGATATATATATATATATATATACACACGCACACACTCCGTCCAAAAAAGTCACCGTTTGGATTTAAATAAGCAAATGCTCAAGAACCTAAGGTTGAATCATTGCAGTGATGAATGTTTCAGATGGCAATAATTATTTTAATCCTGACTGACTCAGTGGATAACTTCTCATTTTTAAAACCATTTCAGAAGGCCTATCTCATGGTCGTTGAAAAGTTGTCTTTGTTTTTCAAACGGGCAAATAATTAGCCAGCATCAAGCAAAGAAAACCTCTTAGGACAGTGGTCTTCAACGTCATTCCTGGGGACCCACTATGTATGCTGGTTTTTGTTCCAACCACAATTGTAATTGCAAATTTAAACAAGCTGTTAATGTCTTAATTAGTTGTTTTTCATGTTTAGCCTTGTTACTTACGGTCTTTGGCCAAATGTTACATAAAAACATCCATACATGCTATGAAGAATAAAATACCCTTGAAGATAGTGGTTTTATTTCTATACTGCAAGAAATTTCAAGCATTGTAGCATTTCAAACAGATCAAATTGGACACTGAGGAAATCCATAAACCCCAAATTAGGCTGCTGGACTCAACTGTTTCAAAGTTATTTCAAAAAACTTCAGGTGAACTTAATTAGACCAACATAACACAAAACTGGTTTGACTCTTTACCATTTGCATGTTAAATAAATTTGTCATGATGTGCCAATTAGTTTTCAGCAATTAGGAGCCAAGTGCATCTTTAATTTGATTGGTTACATTGTTTTCTCTTATTTTATGCTGTTATTTCCAATGCATCGCAATGTGGGTATGGCTTTTTTTTTTTTTAATTCTTGATGGCAAACATGGATATTTCTGTTATCTTGTGAGTTAAGAGGGCAAATAACTGCTCTAAACATTAGACAAATTAACAGCTTGTTAAAATCCTGCGATTGCAACTGTGGTTGAAACAAAAGCCAGCATACACAGTGGGTCCCCAGGAACAATGTGAAGACCACTGTCTTAGGAGATTGATGAAATCACTGGAATTGGGTCTGGAGCTGTCCAAAAATTTATTAAAATCTGGAAGGATAGTGGTGAACTGTCAACTTTACGGAAGAAATGGGTTGGTGAAAAATCATGACTGGTCTGATCGGAGATCACTAAATGCTCAGTGAATTGAACTAGTTAGGTTGCGCAAAAATGCACTGACTGTTGGCATGGCTTGTGGGGGGGCGCTCTAGAGGACGCGTACCACATGAGCAGACTTAACAAGGAGATATAAAAGGTGATCAGAGCTCCAATCGCTATTTGACATCTACAGGCAGGTTTGGAGGCTCAGTTCAGTTAGCTATAGTGAAGAAGCCTGTGGATCAGGATTCTGTAAAACCTGAAAGTCGTCATTGATCACTCATTGATGCTGGTGAATGTAGGACTTGGGCACATTTGCACTCATAAAAGATAAGTGTTTGCATAGTGAGGACATGTTGGCAAGAGAGGCTTCATTTGTTAAAAACCTCTCTTAACGTGCGGCTTTATTCTTCTGATTGTCTTTCAGACCCCATCAAAGTTTAAGTGGTCAATAGATGAAATGGCAAGTCTGCTCCCTGTTGATATCGACCCTGAAGAAATCCACCAACAATCCTCGTACTTCCGTCAAATGAGGTGAGTCACTTCCATCATTATCCGTTGGTCCCACACTGTGGGCGGGAGGCAAACTTGTCCAGTCGTCTATTTGTCCGTCGGTCCGAGGCTCGTATCTTGTGTGCCTGATGGCCACTGAAGGATAGGACGGATTTTGACCTAATTGGACACTAAGGCCCAATCCCATACTGGTCCCCATCCACGCGCCCTATCCACTCCCCCTCTGTTTGCGCGTTCCCGCGGAGGGTCCGCCACATTGAATGCCATCCTAAACCAAATAGCGCGGAGTGTAAGTGGCTATTTAAACCCTCCGCAGTGAGTCTACACTGATGCAATCTTACAAACCACCCTCCTTTCAAGTGCAGCACTTATTTTGTGTCCGGGATGGAAGAAACGCTGCATATCTACAAATGTCAGTTCCATGCGGCTATTTCCGAAAGATAAGTAAAACATTACCTAACCTCAAACGAACATTTGATTGACTATTTCATGCGCATATCACAGAACTAAAGGTTACATTGTATCTTGAAATTAACATGCAGATGTGCACCCAAGAAAACTGACTGAGTAGTTTTATTTACTGAATCAATGATTGCTCTTTTTCACAATTGCCATTTCATGCAGAAACACCTTCATCTCTGTCAGTGCTGTGTATTCAATATTTTTAATATGAATTTTATTTAATTACATTACCCTCTCTAAAATAATTTGCGTAAGAAGTGCATCATTGGGGAGCAAGGCCATCGTATACAATGATACGCACCTAACGGTAGGCATGGTGATGATTACCTCACTTCCCGTTGGATGAAGGGGAAGGGTATCCCAAAGTTTATACACGTATTTACACCCTCCCCCTTAATGAAGTTTCCTCCATTGCTGTGAGTTAGACTTCACATGGAGCGACACTCGGTAGTGAAGTGCTTGTGGATAGGGGACGGTTTGGGATTGGGCCTTCATCCCCACTGAGGGCAGATGAAGTCATTGGGTTTTGGAGGTCAGCGGGTCAAAGGTCATGCTCACAACGTCAGCTGTTTACAAGGACAGAAGATCAGCTTTCAGGGCGTATGAAGCTATGGCAGGTGGAGACATGGCAATCAACACTTTGCGTTGACTTTTACCTTGTTGCACATGCAAGTCATTGGGAGGGAGAGTTTCCTACTGAAGGTTGATGGCCACAATCATGGAATAACATTTTGTGACTGAAATGGGAGCTTGGTGTTGTCAATATGACCCTTGGGCATCAGAATGTCTAATATGTGCCAACTTAATTATGTACGATGGAGGATTTTATCATATTTTTGCTAAGCTGGTCATGAGGGATTCAGTTTCCTTTTTCTGTTCTGACCTGTATTAAGTACAGGGACAGGACAGAACATGAGGGTACTTTGTGGCATAATAATGGCTATATTTATGCTTTTTGTGGCATACTGTTGAGATTTGGTGGCATTTGATCAAATTGATGGTGCTTGATGACTACATTTATCCAACATGGGAATTGTACAGGTGGAAAGATTAGGTGAATATCAAATTATTTTCTATTTAGACGTGACATTAGTTGGCTTCTTCCACATCACTAATTGAAATGCAAATCAATTTTCCAGGACGGACTCAGATATTGAGAAGAAACGACAGAATGCAATTGAGCAGGTATGGTACATTTTTAATTTCAAAATTCAACAGAACATGCTTTTTGGCTGTACAGCTGTAACATACTTTCATTTCAGAGGACTAGTGTCTAATTATTTTGTTGATGCAGTTTTTCAGAAGTGGTCCAATTGTTCCTTCGCCTTGGGCTTCATCAGCAAACAAACTGTCAAAACAAATGCACTTTATGAAGAGTAAGTCCAACCAAATCTGAGGGACATGCTGCGGTTTGCATTCCCTCCTGTATACCCTCATTTCATTTTGAATCTTTATTCTATTGGTAATGTTTGCAGCTATTGAATGTTGTCTGAAATTGTCCGTCAGTTCTTGTAAAAAAGCCAAAATTGTGCTTTTCAGGTTCCCTGTCCCCAGACATACCAGAGGAGGAACCTCCTGTGGGAACCTGTACTGGTGTGTACTTTAATTTCATTACATCTTGGGACTGACCTGTGAGAACCATCTGATAAAGGACACAGTCAAACTTCACCTAAACACATTTGGGCAAATTTTCGGTCTTCAGCCCGCAGTTTGTGCTTGTATATTACTGATACTTTTTAAAGCGTCTAAGTAAGAGCCTCTTGTGAAACAATGGTCATCTGTACAAACAAAATTTTCTTGGATTATTCTCAATGTAAGGACCTTTGCTCATGTTCAGGGAAAGGAAATGCACTTCACCTAAGATACAAGGAAATGGTTATATAGCCGAATGTGATATGCAGTACTCTAGGTTTTTTTTTTTTTTTTTTTTTTTTTTTAATTTAAATTTGGCCTTGGACATTTAATTTTTGTTTTTCCTCATTAAAGTTTCTGTGAAAAAAAAAAAAAAAGTAAAGACACCAAATGTTACTTTTAAAGAAATCTTCCCAAAAAAAAAAAAAAAAGTGTTTCACCTAAAGGTGCACTGTGCACGGTTGGGTGATGTCACTACTGTTGACATTCGAAGTCAAACAAAGCAGGGCAGCTCGCCCCTCCATCCCATGCTTCCGTAACTGTCATGAACGCGGAACATGGTTTGTTATGTTATGGGGCACAGCCTGTGCCCTTTGCGTTTGTTTGCAGTTTGTGACGCCTGTGCGGTCTCCAGAGCCTGGGTTTTTTTTTTTTTTTTTTACAGTGAATTCAGGGCAGGCAGGAAGATTGTGGGAAGAATTGAGACAAAAATATAATTGCGCTGGAAACTGTGCAAATTTGCATAGTGCACCTTTAAGGCAGTTGATGCAGATAATATAGCTTTGATAGAGCCCTCATCATCATTAAGGCTGTCTGGGATTACTTGGAGACAGACACAAGTGAGACTGAATCTGCAGAAGAACTGTGGCGAGTCTTCAAAATGCTTGGAACATGCAAAAGCCAATCATCTTACAAAACTGCAGGGCAATGTTCCTTCTTTTTATGAAAGGGATTGTCACACCAAATGGTGTTTTTTTTTTTTTTTTTTTATTTAGCTTTTAAACAGTTCATAGATCTTTTTGGTACATTTTTCAAAATTCAAAAACCTTTCTTTTTGGAAGTATTTTTGCCTCAAAATAGTTTTAAATGTGCCTAAAACTTATGCACAGTGCTGCATATATGACTTTCTTTTCAGTGTCCCACCACCCCAAAGGTAGCTTGAGGGACTGTCGATTTAGGCTGATTCTGTGCCGTTTGTGCGTGTCTGTGATCATTGCCGGGGTACTTTAGCAGTCTTTGTCTGGCTTGCTTTTTTATGTCGGATTTTATGCTCTTACATTCTGGCCTCAGAAAGGGGAACCATTATATTTGGATCAGGCCTGTTGATCACGCTGGTCCTCTAACCTTCAGCTCTAATCAATAGTCCCACCTCCTGCTTAGTCGCTTCTGAAGACAGACCAGAAGAGGAAGCTGTTTACTGGGTGTCAATTCTTAGAGCTCGCCATAAAGACCAGTATTTCCTGCATCTTACTTTATGTGGAATGCTTGGACCCGGCATTTGAGTGGAGATCAATTGTCATCAAAATGCTTCCATAGAATTGGTGAAGGATTTTGAGTGCGGCTTTCCATCAAATATTCTGTTGAGCAAATTCCACTTCCCCTACAGATGTGTCTACTTGCAATCTTAGTTTTGATTGTATGAATATCTTTGAGTTTACCATTGTGTTAAACATAATTTAAGCCCCTTTTTTAGTTTCAGCTGCCTGTCAGACAGTCCTGTCTTTACCTGTGGACTTTGACTTGGAAAAAATATTGGGTGAGCATCAACAAATTTACCTGTGTTTGTAATGTACTGTTGGCAAAATTGTTCAGATTGTTGGTCTGTGTTAGCTGGAAAGTGCTACTATCAGCATAACATATTTGTGACAGTTTTTTTGTGAAAAAGGGTTGCGCAAACAGTTGATTAATTATTCATGTGGAAAGAGATGATGCGTCATTAACAGGTCTTATTTCCTGCCATTACTCTGGTTATGCTATGTTGCTAGGAGAACACTATAAAATGGACGAAGTTTCAGACCAAGTTCAGGAGAGCCTCAGCTCCTCCTCATTGAGGCGGAAGCTCTTCCTGGATGGAAACGAGAGCGGATCGGACTCCTCCACCCCTCCCAGCCCAGATCAGAGTCCTCGGGAGCAGGGGCCTGAGGTCGGCCAGATGCTGGGCCGAGTTAGCGTTTCGCCTCTGCAGTGCGAAATGGCGGCTTTATCACCCACTTTTGTGAGTACATCCGCCATGACGCCACCTCTCATGGTCACAGTCAATAATTTTCCTGGTTGGGGTCTGGAGGGGGGTTAGTGGGACTCTATCCCAGCATGCATTGCGTAAGAGGTGGGAATACTCCCTGAACAGCTCGATTATCCATCTCAGGACACACACCCAAAGTGCGCACAAACCATTCACATATGTGCAGCTGAGCTCATGGGTACTCAGTGTTACACATATCAAAATTTGACGTTTTAGCTGAAAAATTAGATGTTTCAGGAAACAGGAAAAGCATTGTTGCCGAGCAAGAACACGCGTGCAGGTTGACTTGAACATACTTTTCAAAGTTTGGTCGTCCGTAATCTGCTGCTCATAACGTGGTGTCTTAAAATGTGCTATAAAAGTGACTATCTATGTAAAACCACCAAATTAGTGCTGCTATTTGTCATCCTCAATAAAGGCAGATATAATCTACTAAAATTACTTCTTGTTAAAGTTGTTTTTACATTGCTTAGAAAAATGGATACCGTTATACACAGAAAACATATCTCAATAATTATTGCAGTACTGTTTATAGAATACTGGAGACTTAAGTTCTGTCTAATATCCTTTTTCTACTTTCAAGCCTTGCAAATCTGGGCACTGACAATTCTAGATTGCCTCAGCCCAAGTATAATTCGGATAATACAGGAATGTATTCTCTGCATAACGGGTACACCATATGGAAAGAAATGGATCACATGAAGATATTTGTGACATTTTATATGCTCAACTTTTATGTTAACTTCTTAAACTTAAAACAGTAACTGTAATTTCTGTCTCCGCTCAGTACTTTGTACTTTTAAATCTTGTTGCATTTCAACTGTAAAGCATACACAAGAAATTCCTGCATTGTCAGTTAATGATCAAAATTTCCTATTTAATATTAATAAAAATACAAAGTGTTACAGTAGGTTATGTGTTGAGAGGTCTCTTTTGAAAATTCAGAACTATTTTTCTCCCCTCATTCATGAGCCCACGGGAAAAAAAATCATCAATGAGAAAAAAACAATTATGTTCAAAATGGTCTCTCTGCACATTTTGTCCCGTAAAATCATTGTCACTGGTCTACTTAGAGCTACAGCTGTTTACATCGATAGAGGACAACATTCGCTTTTAAACAGAGCATCGCTTTAATTATAATCTTGTTCCTGAGGGGTTGTAAGCTACTGCGAAAAGAGACCTTACTTGTAGCAGTTCATTCCAACTCTAAGTGTGCGCAGGACAATAGCACTGTATTCAAAACCCATAGCTGAGGCAAAATGATATCCCTGCGTCCATTCCCCACTTACTAAATGAGTGGAAAGTTAAATTTCCCTTAATCATTCAGGGTTCTGCCCAGGACGCTAGGAGTGCTGGATGGAAAATTTCTGCCGTCTCCTAACCTGACAATCCGCCTTCCATGAGCTACGAAGCATAGTACACATTATTCATGAATGATGTTGTCAGTGAGGAGCGTAGGTTCAATCTGAGAGTTGGTGGACATATCGAGGGCTGACTGCAATAAACGGTTATGTCCAATATGTAACATCTGGACATAACTGTTTATTGCAGTCAGCCCTCGATATGTAATGGAAACATTTTTTGCGATAATTTGAATGCAAATATTGCCTCTCTGTCACCAGAGATTACGGTTCCTTTGTTCTCCATGGTGCATAGTGAGATGCCTCTGATTTTCATTGATAGATGCCATATTCATAAACTTGTTTTTCTATTTTGTATCCGGATACTTTTGATCAAATTTCTGAATGCCACTTGACTTAACTGTAATTTCAGTTTCAAACCTTTCTAATGAAGCTTAACAAATCTGAACAATTCGAAAAACTTAACATTTCATAAGTAAGTTAATCACATATGTTGTATCATTAACGACTATAACAATCATTATATGGCAGTGGCGGAGCCAGAACTGGGAATCGGGGGGCACAGAACATCCGTTTAAACAATTATTTGTCCTGACCTGTTCTCAATCATTTTCATAATAAATAATAGACTCAATCTGAGAACACTCCACACTGCCAGGTGCTGCTAGTTCTCCCCGTTTAGGTAAGATGACAATCATTCATCTGGACGCGTATTTGCTGCATTTAAATCAGCATTATTCAAAATTGCATACCTTTCAACTTGCATGCATATGGCTTGAGTTTCATGCTTTTTATATTTAATTGCTGAGTCCCACTATTTAAGGTAGGTATATACTCCCAAATACATTTATTCCTCTTTCATTCATAACAATTTAGTACCAACATCATATGAACAACTACTAAATACAGAATTAAAGTGATTGCTCATTTACATAAATTATGCTAATTAGGTCCCGAGATGGCTACCGCAATGTGGAACTTGATCAAGTACCTCAGGCAGGATATCTCTAAAACTTTTTATTACTTTAAGCTCAAATTTTCAAAGATCATTTATGACTATATAGTGCATGTTCTGATCAGAGGGTTTTCAGAAATAATATTTCTGTGAAAAAATATGGGCATTTTAGTTTAAAAAAAAAAAAAAAAAAAAACTTTATTGGGTACCTAATTACCACAAAATCTAGAGTTACACAAATGATTTCTTCAAAATGCCTGATCAGTCCATAGACATGCATCTGGTGAACTTATAATCCAAGTTTCACAATGATAGCATGAGAGAAAGAGGAGAAGTGGTGTTTGAAGAAATGCTTGGCAGGTCAAAATCAACATTTTTGAGAAATTGACAAAACACAACAGATGTCCATATTTTTGATGGTCCTATCAAGTACACACACTATGAACTTACTGAAGGTTATGTTACGAAATTGTCAAACAATTAAAAAAGAAAAAAAAGCCTATTTTGGGAGTGTATACCTACCTTAAATCAACCCTCGCTGTACCGAGAGTGAGAGGCGATATTTCATTGGAATGTGGGACAGTCATTATTCAAATGCGTATTTTAGAGATTCTCGCGTGGAATTGAAATTCTATGCATGGAAATTTTTTTCAGTTTTTTTAAACAAAAGTTTAAACGATCATGAAGTGCAAGTTAAATCACCTGATGTGAGGAAAAGGTAGCGTGGAAGTTTCAGAGCAGTTTGTCTTTCGTGAAGCATAGGCGTATTAAGTAAGTTATGTTTCTGTACTGAATTTAGCCCATTATTTCATCGCTGTTAGATCGCATATGGAGCGAAGCAGTGTCTTCAATTGCCAATGGATTATTACGATAAGTGGAAAACACGTCAATAAAGGAAAATGATTGAGAACTAGCCAGGACTATTTGTTGTCATAAAGTAGGGTGACCAGAATTCCTGAACCTAAAACCGGGACACTTTGCGCGTGATCGTAGAGCGCGTGCATGTGAGGTCATAGATCCAGATATTGGGCTCAATTTCAGCACGTAGGACTACTGCTCACAACATAGCCTAATGGGGAAAAATCATGTATGTTTTTGGTAGGCCTATTTACACATTTAAGAGAAAATGTGAAAAGACATTGGATGAGTTTGATGTGGGACTATCTTTATTTTTATGAATTAGCCTGAAGCTGAAGAAAGTTTTGGAAAATGCACCAACTGAATGTTTTTTGTTTTTTTTTTTTTTTTTTTTAAATCCATTGTAACTCATATCTCTTTGATCTCTAGTAGTGTGTGTGTGTGTGTGTGTGTGTGTGTGTGTGCGTGCCTGCCTGCCTGCCCAGAATTGGGGGTGCTCAGACGCGTCCCTTTATGACAAGAATTAGTCCTGGCGAGTTCTCAATCATTTTCCTTTATTGGCGCGTTTTCCAATTATCGTAATTGGCAACTGAAGACACGGTTTCTCTCCATATGCGATCTAACAGCGATGAAATCATGGGCTAAATTCAGTACAGGAAAATAATTACTTATTTATAGGCCAATGCTTTGTGTTGATTGAAGTGGTCCGCATTCCAATGAAATATCGCCTTTCACTCTCGGTATTGCATGGGTTGATTTAAAAAAAAAAAAAAAAAAAAAAAAAAAAAAGTGGCCCTTGGCAGTTAAATAGGCTATAAAAAAACGTGTGGCTTAAACTATTTGCGCAGGTATGCAATTTTGAATAACGTTGATTTAAATACAGCAAATATGCGTCCAGATGAATGATTGTCGTCTTACCTAATCGGGGAGAACAAGCAGCACCTGTTAAGTGTGGAGTGCTCTCGGACTGAACCTTCTGTTAATCATGAAAATGACTAAGAACAGGTCAGGACTAAAATTGTTTTAAATGGATGTTTTGTGCACCCCAATTCTCAGTTCTGGTTCCGCCACTGTACTGAATTTAGCCCACGATTTCATCGCTGATAGATCGCATATGGAGAGAAACCGTGTCTTCAGTTGCCAATTACGATAATTGGAAAACGCGTCAATAAAGGAAAATGATTGAGAACTCGCCAGGACTAATTCTTGTCATAAAGGGACATGCCTACATATATTTGTCTGAGGAGAGGATTTGCTCCAAAATCGATTTGTTGGCTGACAGCCTGCTGTGGAATTGCGGACAGGTGTCATCAAAATTGGCCCATGTGACAATCAACGCCTTTAAGGTGGGAACGGTCATGCGGTTCCTCTCGTCAGTCCAAGTATTGTTCATTATGGAAAAGATCCGCTCAACGGGAGCATTTGTAAATTAGACATATATATTTTGGTACGGAATCTCCCTGCTTCTGAAATACGTGAACATCTCCGCCCAGTGCTCGTCCGCTGGTTTTCCATCAGCATTCCACTGTGCAACCATCCCTGTTGCGTATGCCCTGACGGATGAGGTTTCATCGAACAGCTGGGTCTCATCGATGTCGCTCTGATCTACTTCCGATGCCAGATACTGCAAGGATGATTCAACATCATCCCATTCAGGGACACTGTTCAGCAGGGTCCAGGCGAGAACTTCCATCTTCTCAAATGGTGCTCCCCACTCGTGAATGTAGGAGATGCAGCAGTCGTAGAAAGCCCAGACAGTTCTGTGGAAATCCTCTGCCTTCTGTGGATCATCAAAGGCACTCAAAAAATTCCTCACCTGCGATTTAAAAGCAATTTAACAATTGAATAGCCTATACCGTTTCAAGTTCGTCACACACCTCACAAAGTCGCCTATAGGCCTAGACAGGGTAGCTCATTAACCGCATGAAAATATATGCGTTTTCCCTCCGTGTAAACATGGTTATCCTTGATTCTATTGGGCTCTTGCGCAGGGGTGCTATTTGTTACTTTTCCATATGTAAACTGTTGAGCATGGGACAGTCGAGACATGCCAAATATGCAAAAGTCAACACAAATGGCCTAGGTCTACATGTTAAATATATATACTACTCAAAATTTGATAGGGATCATAGGAATTTTTTTGTGAAATGACATGCAAATTTGGTAACTGCCACTGATGAACAATATATTGGATAAATGACATGCAGTCAGACACAAAACACATTTGCAAGTGCATTTAATGACATTAAATGAGCGTGCAGCCTCACACTTTTGGCTTTCACGTACACTTCATGGTTTCACCTCTGACATGTAAAGTGAAAACAGACAGTGTTCGTTTGATGTTTCATTACCACAGTTAATGTCAATAACAGGTATGGCCTCCCCTAGCTTGAATGACGGCTTGACAACGTCGGGTCATACTGTAAATCAGAACCCGGATGCTTGCAATTGGAATGTTGTTCCATTCTTCAACAAGGGCATTTCCAAGCTCTTCTAGAGTTGTGGGTTGTGCCCTACGACCGGAAATGGCGACCTGCAGCATGTTCCACACATGCTCGATAGGGTTTAGGTCCAGCGAACGCGCGGGCCAGTCCATGCGGACAACTGTCTCCTGCTCTGATTGGTCTTTCTTGGCTCTGTTCATTGAAGATGAAACAATACGAAAGTGCTGTCCTGTTTTACGGACATTCAGTAACGTAGTAAACTGCCCAAAGTGAAGAACTATTTATTTATTTAAGCATTCATATAAACTATATGGGGCTAAAGAAAACTTCTTTAGGGCTACAGCCTCGAATGCTCTGGGCAGACAAAGCCACTATTTGCCATTGAATTTTTATTCGTCATTAAACAAATACATTCGCCACTGTGACGACTGCTCATAATTTTCTCCTCGTCATCGATGAATTATTTTCGTCAATGACGAAAATGACAAGCGGCAGTGGGAACCCTGCATGAGTATGGGCAAATTTTAAGGACTGTTATGAACCTAACTTGCATATCTTTGAACTGAGGGTGATAAAATGCACGTGAGTGGGGTATTGCATGCAAACTCCACACAGGATCTAAAATGACTGATAAAACTGATCTTTCTCTTGCACTTCCAGGGTCACTTCTCCTCTAGTCCTATTCAGAGCAGAAGTAGGGCCTACAGTCTGGGCAGCGTGACGAGTCCAATGTTTGCTGAAAGGGCGTCTCCGGGTTTCAAGTCCCCTAAGCTCTCGCCTATCAGTTTCCCGTCCATGGAAACACCAGTCTCGGGTACGGACTTAAAGCTGAGAATATGTGCTTAGATGAATAATGAATGACTATCGGACTCCTGGTAATGTTGGGTAGTTCTTGTTTAATTGAACTTATTCATTTTTTTTCTTTCTTTTTTCTCCATTCAACCTTCAGATAAGTAGGACTCCCCCCCCAAACGAAATTAATGCTCTGTCTATTAGAATGACCATTGTTTCCATTGTGGATCAGCCCACTTCAGATGAGCTCGAGCCCAGAGAAGACTGTAGCACTTAAGAATTTTTTTTTTTGATATATGGTTTCCTTGGTGCGAACAGTTTTCCATTTTTGGATGTGATGATGAATGGTACTGCTCGACAAAGGCTTTCAAAAGTTGTCCTAGCCCATGTGGTCACAAAAGCAGGTTGGTTTTCTGAGCAGTGCCGTCTGAAGGATCGAAGATCAGGGGGCCACTTGGTCGCTGATTTTCAGTCTTGTCCTTTACAACGAGACCTCTCCGAATTCTCTGAATCTTTTAATATGACAGACATAGAGGGTACTATGAGGTTCTTTTCAAGCTGTTAGATTATTTAATCATGCAGTTTTTCCTAGTGGCGAGCCATGGCCACTTCTTGCTTTAAAACAAATGGGTTCATCCAATGTGGATACTCCTTTTATACCCAAGCATGATGGCATTACATGTTCCATGTTCAACACCAGCACAACCTTTTTTTTTTTTTTTTTTTTAAGCATTCAAAGTTTTTAAGCATTGCCAAATTTTTATTTTTTATTTATTTTACCAACCGCCCGCCCCCCCAAAGATTTCTCACTCTTGTAGATTAAAAATAGAATATGAAGTATTTTTTTTACTCTGGCTACCTGTAGGGGGCCCTAGTCCAGGTCTGCCATTTCATCTATCATCTATGTTGAGAATTGTAAATTGCCCAGAAGCCTTGAGGTATCGCGTTATGAGGGCTTTGTGCGTCATAATTATGAGGCTATGCACGAGGTAGCCCAAGTGTACGCCTACTAGGCATCTTGGTTTTTTTTTTTTTTTTTTTGCGCTTTGTTTTTCCATACTGGCCCTTTTTTTTTTTTTTTTTTTTTTTTTTTTTATTTTATTAGAAATGGGGTTGTACTTTATGGACCTCACTGTGATTCTTAAAGGATAAGTTCACCCAAAAATGAAAATTCACTCATCATCTACTCACCCCAAGGGTAATCAAATGTTCCATGAATTTCTTTCTTCCTCAAAACGATTTTGTAGTTATCAAAGAAAAACAGCATTGAAGACCAATCCAAATCAATGGAGACCACTTTTTCAAGCATCAAAAACAACATTTAAAAACTACAAAATGCCTCCATACTGCTCTTGCGGCGTAATCCAAGTGTCCGTAAGCCCCGACATTCAAATTTGACTCGTAAAGACGTCTTTTCAATATATTTTTTGCCTAAATGTCCAGTGTAGCCGCTTGGCTAAGAGCCCTGTTTATTTTTGCGGAAGACGTTGACCTCACTAAGTTGGCCAACCATAAAAATGCGCTGTTCAGTCAGTGAATACTAACATTCAAAACTGCCCCGTGTTTCTCCAATCGGAGATGTTTAGGGCCGTTGAAGAATTTTTTGCCCTCATTGGCAGTGGCGGGCGGTGGAAGGAAAACTGGGGGGGGCGAAAAACATTCCTTGAAACGGATGATAAATGACCCGATTTCAATTATTGTTCTTGGTCAACATGTTAGTTTCCCTTATAATGAAATGTTTAGGCAAGTGAATAATAAATTCAATAAAATGTTTCATTCACATGCCTTAATAGGCAACTCTTCACGAAAAAACCACTGAGGATTTTCTGCGTTAAATTTTGTCACATCCTAAGCAAGTCATCAAACCTGTGCGTAATGATTGTTTAATTGAAAAAGATTGAAATGCGCTCTTTTTTGCGTTCAACTGATGCTTTTGATTTCTCGCCTTAACGAAGACAATTGGCTACACCTGAGAGGGGAGAGTTAAAGTGTCTTTTAGCAGGGAAATTGACTGAAAACGGATCAAGACTAATAAGCAGTTTAAAGACATGTTTATCGCCCTCCTGGTTCTCTGTCCACCGCCCACCACTGCTCATTGGCCACCGTAGCTAGAGGTCTTGAATTTTAAACAACTTCCGTGAAAATGCACAAAGCTACTAGCTAAGTGGCTACATTGGACATTAAGGCTAAAATATCCTGAAAAGACGTCTTTACGAGTCAAATTTGAATGTCGGGGCTTATGGACACTTGGATTACGCCACACGAGCAGTATGGAGGAATTTTGTGGTTTTCAAATGTTGTTTTTTACACTTGAAAAAGTGGTCTCCAATGATTTAAATTGATTTGGATTGGTCTTCAACGCTGCTTTTCTTTGTAACTCCGAAAGTGTTTTGAGGAATAAAGAAATTCATATACCCTTCGATTAGCCTTGGGGTGAGTAGATGATGAGGGAATTTTCATTTTTGGGTGAACTTATCCTTTAACTCATAAAAGGGTCAATACTTGGGGGTCTAGAAGATGAAAGTTTGCTCATTGAGTGTTCACTGGACTAAGTTTTTCCCTTCACAGGGGGGAAGGATCGGCTGACCTTCCTGACCCCTGAGGGCGTGGCCCTGGGCAGGGCGAACCGCACAGTCAGCCCATACGTGGAGGGCTGCTCCCCAATCAAACGCTCCCCTGTAACCCGCTCCCCCATTGGAGACTGGGCGCCATCACATCCGGAGACGTCCCACTCCTTGACGTCGGCGCCTCTGCTTGGGGAAACGAGCAGCGGTAGAGGATCGGTGCCCCCTATAGACATGGAGGTGCGCCCGCAGCTTTTAGACTCCTCCCACATGAACTGTAGCCCCGCCCTCCCCGAGACGCATGATGCGCCGCCTGGCCAGGAACCAGAAGAAGAGGGGGATGACCCGAGCGCAGTAAACATGGCTGACCCTGCAGAGGACTGCGAGGAATACTGCAGCTGGGACAAACGGTCACCAGGCGACACTGCTATCAACCCCGCCAGCTCACACACCAACAGCATGATGCCCATGGAGAGCACCAGCGTGTTCATGTCCCTGCTCTGCGAGGGCAGCTCCGTACCGTACGACAGCAGCAGCATGCAGGTTTGAGCGCCCAACTTGCACCCAGCTTGCCGATGTCCACAAAATGTTTTCATAGTGGGCTGTAATTACTTCCGTGGTTTTGGTATTTCACTTTAGAATCAAAATTTGTTTGTTTTTATGACTGTTCGTTCTGTTCAGATGGAAATTGGTCATAACATGCATTCAGTTTTTGTGTTGTTTTTTTTTTTTTTTTTTGGTGTTAGGTGGAGAGTGGGTACTACACATACATGAGCGGGACAAACGGCACTGTCGATGGGGTCAGTTCAGACAGCCAGGCAAAGGAAATCCCGTATAAAAAGGCCTCGTCAGATACTTTAGGATCCTGCAAGACTTGACAATTAAAATCAAAGGTATCCCATTCAGGAAGCACTCCCTTGTCATCACTAATAACCACTCTACTATTCTGACAAAGGTTGACTGTTGTCTTTGCTAGCCAACATATGAAAGTATATGTGAACTGGTCCCTAATGCCCTTCTGTTTTCACAGATGTTTCTGCACCACTACTGAGGGCACATCCACACCACCCCTGGATGTGTAAGATGAAACCAAAGCCACGTTTCCAAAATCTTCACGTGCCTCTGAAGTGGAAATATTGGCATACTAATTCCCTTTTGTGTGAACAAATGCCTATTGTTGCTCCAAATGCTATCGGATTTTGTATTTATGGTTAGAATGAATAATGAATTATCATATGATCAAAAGATTTTAGTTTCTATTTGGTATTTATAACTATTTTGAATTGGTATTGAATTTCTGTAAATTTCAAATTGTATGTATTTTTACTGGAATGGGAAAACTCGTTCAGAACCATGGAGAAGTTGTGCTGCTTCAGAACAAATGCTGAATAAAGTTAAGTGTTTTGTTAAGTGAGTGCACTGACACTAACCACAAAGGCGTCTCAGCAGATCCCTGGTCAAATTTTTTTTCTATGTGCATGCATATACCTTAATGACTAATCTTTTATTACCTCAAAGAGGCACTAATTGGGATTTTAATTCTTTTTGGAACCCTCCCAGATGGATTGCTCAAATTACTTGAGATTTTACAAATCTATCCTATTTTATTAACCTATTTAGTCCCCAAGTCTGGTTGTCTTCATTTTATTCTTATCCTACGGGTAGACCTAGGGTTAGGAATAATACATCAGTGCCCACACATTACTCGGTGAGAAGAAAATGCCTTATCGTTCTTTTGTTGCTTCTATCAGGAAATGTTCAACCTAACCCTGGGCCTGATTTTACTTATTTGAGTACCCGTTCAGGGTTCTCCGCTATCGTTAATGACCGTAGTCATTCCGTAATCGCCGCCTGTTCATAATATGTGCGCCCGTTGAGAGGCCTCGCCCGCCGGGTCCCAAAAAAAAAAAAAAAAACTGAGAATTTAAAGACTACTGGAAGACGCGCGATTGAGTGCGCAATATCTACAAAATGGAACGCATCCCCCCCCCCGGTTCAACAAAATAAAAGGCGTCATCTCCCCCCCCGCTCAGCAAAATAAAATGTGCACCACCCGCTCGCAAAAAAATGCCACCTACCACCTGGTCATTGGAAAAACTACGTGGAGAACACTGCCCGTTGTGCTTTTAAAGCTAGATCTGGGCTGGGTATTATTAATTTAATTGTCAGGAGTTTATTTCCTAAATTTGATCGCATGAAAATCTGGGCGGCAGCATCTGATACAGATATGGTTTTATCTGAAACTTGGCTAAACAAATCTATCACTGACAAAGAAATTGCAATTAAAGGTTACAATGTCTTACGTTGTGACCCTCTCTGAAAAGGTGGTGGTGTTGCCATTTATATAAAAACAAATTCCATGCTTCCATCTTATCAGTATCACTCAGTAAACAAAAATTTCTTGCCTTGAAATTGGAACATCTTAAGGAGCATGAAAACCCTTCCTTCACTTTCGCTCTGCTTTCGTGTTCTGTTTGAGTACACACCCAAAACCTGTTCCACCCGGTGGTCCTTTGTTGCCGTGTCACCAGGGTTTGAAAGTGACCATTTCGCGCTGTCTGGCTGCCTGGCTAAAAATAGGGCGGCGCCACTGATCTATATAGAATAACTGGATTGCTGACGTGATAGGGAACTGCGTTGGGAGGTCGAAGCAAGCGGAAGTGGTCGAGCGGCCATTTTACTATGCCTGGTAGTAAGCAACAGTTATATAGTATTCTATGGCAGAGAAGTGATGATGTGCAGCTTTCCTTTGCAGAGCGACATTTTTTTGGGGGATGTGGCGAGACAGTGCACTGACTGTAGTAAAGACGGATACACATAAATGAATTTCAATTAATTAATTGCTTATTGGCCACTGGCGAGCTACCTTAATGGCAGATAATGTGTCAACGTTAGCCCAGCTAACAGTAATTATTGGAATACTTCAAATTAATGTCAGCTAACGTGATCCATCAGGTTAGCCTAAAGCTACCTAGATTACTTAACTGAAGTTAACCAGATCAATCATGTCACACGGCATAAATTAGATAGTCCAGTAAAACTGCTGTATAACGCTGTCTATAATCATAGACCGAATAACTAGACAACAAAACTGATCTAATCATTAAGGCTAATTTACGCCAGCACTAAAAAGGCTAACGTTTTGTTGACACTAAATTACCATTGACGGACAAATTTAATTTTGCCAGGTTATCAATGAGGATGTAACGTTTGAGCTACTTAAATAGATATGTGATTCGCACTCGACAATGAATGGTAGGCAGTTTTACATACATCTCCATAATGCTCAGCTCGCTTCACTTCTCATGTGAACGCTGATTTAGCTACCTTGATAAGTTTACATTGCGTTGTCTGCAGCGAACCCACTTTCGCTTCGTAGGAAAATTGGCCTAGCTTCGTGGCAGCTACTGAGTGAAGACATCGCAAGAGAAAACTCAATGCAAGACATCCGTTGGGACTTTCAATCGCGCATAACACATATGTATCTCGCACCCAGTGTTTCTAAAATAAAGACAACTGTTGACAAGATGCGAGCTTACAGCTAATATATTTTTTCATGAAGTTTTTAAATCCCCCCACGCAGAATAATAATAATACGTGCAGGATAGACGTCTTGTCTTCTTCAGTCTCAATGACTTGGGACTTCAATTTCGTTGTACCACTGCCCCACTCAGGCGAGATGTAGAAAAATCCGTATAGATTTCCTGTGGAACGCACTCATTGGTCGTACATATTGTCAAGTGCTGATATTGTCCATTGAAAATGTCAAAGGTACGTACAACTGCTGCCTACTGTAGTTAAATCTGCGGTCCTTGAGGCATTTTTTGTGCAGTCAGGTCGATCTGAGGAGGAAACATAAAATACCTCCTCTTCCGTGTCTGTGAAAAGATATCTCCTCAATTAATTATATCATAGGCTGCAACGTGTTCAATGTGAGTAATGTTCTGAGAGATTATAGTTGGGCATACCAATATGGCGGTACGGTTACTTCAAAATGATGTCATCAGCTATCTAGTTCTTATATATAGATCAGTGGGCGGCGCTCTTGTTAGAGGGATCTGACGTCAGCTCTAGTGCACAAATCAGCGTGCAGGTGGCGCCAGGCGCACATGAACAGCCATAATTTGCATTCAGCCATTGACTCGCGTTGTTTTGATTGTTTATCTAGCTTTTTGAACGATGATTAAGCGTTGTGTTGTGAAATTCTGATAAAACCGGACATGTTATTCACAAATTTCCAACCTACCCCTCTCGCAGTTTACCTCTCCCGATTAGCAGCAGTTGCTCAGACTAATTGGCAAAATAGACGAGAGTCATTTATTTTTGAAGGCCTTGTTATACATTGCACTATGAAATTATACAGCGTTTTCTTCCGCACAGAAATGACAACGAAAAATATCAAGCAGTTATAATTTCTGCACTTGTGTAGCTGGTGAAACAGCACATATTTGCGTAAATTAGTTTGCGAGGCTCATTGACCAATAAGCCATGAGAATCCGTTCTCTGTCTGAAGTGACAGCGAAATGGCGTTGTTGGGTACGATGCACAGCTGAGTGATGGCGAAAATAATTGCTGCGAAGTCAGCCAAAGTTTGATTTTTTTTTTCAGATTGTCATCCTTGCGGAGTCACATCAATTATATCAACATAGCCAACAGGCAATTGCTTTATCTTTAGCATTTCTTAATCATTACGTGTCATGCATTAGCGGTGGTTGTTCAGTTAATAAATTGTTTGATTGTTAATCAGGCAAACTGATGCGGGAAAGGGTGATGTTATTGAAGGCCTTCCTGACATCTGACGGCACGCCACTGCAGCTAGCTAGTAGTCCAATATATTTGCAGAGATCCGGGATGTTAAACTGCGTCAAGTCATTCCTTATACACTTGATTTACTATTGTTTTCAAATAAATGTTACCGTAATTCAAACTATAGGAAAATAACATACCAAGTCGTATTGCCAATGCGATCTTGTAATAAGGCATCGTCAGGAACAGCATCAGCTGCATGTCCTGCTTGGTCCTCCGTTTCTTGCCTTGCTGGTGGCCCATACAGGTAGGGTTGAGGACCGTTGTATTCCTCCGTATCTGCCAAAGTGAGAACTAATTCTCTGTCTCCCGATTCCTCATCACTCTAGTCGTGAAAACTCACCGGAATTCCCACTAGATTCACTGAAACTGTATGACGCCATGTTGACCTTGCCTGTTTGTGTTCTAGCGCTGATGTCATGCATACTTCGGGTGGCTCGCGCCGTGGTCAGCATACTCCGCCGGAGGTGATCAATAAATTTAATTTGCAGCAATCTGCAATCGACTTTTGTAAAAAAATAAATAAACAATTAAAGATGTTTTGCGATCTTTGAGTAATTCTCTATCATATAATGATTGCCTATCCCCTGGGGTTTTCATGCTCTTTAAGGGTCATTTTATCACCGTCGTAGGTTGTTCTAGACCTCCGTCAGCAAGCTATGAGACTTTATCTTCACTGAGTAAACAACCATCTACCCTAGATTTTAATGAAATTCTCCTTGTTGGAGATTTTAACTGGGACTGGTTGTCCTTAGTCTCTGACAGTTTTAAATCTACCTGTGACTCATTCAATGCACAACTAATTAATCGCTCAACTTGTCCAAATGTTAAATGTCTTAACATCCATATGAATAATGAATTACGATTGCTCATGTACACATGAACAATGGATTTACTGATGGTATATAATCGTTTCTCCTGCGAATAAGAAAGGAAAAACCACGCGGTTCTATTCAAGCTTAATCTTGTCAAATTCTTTTTTCGCCAAAAAACACTTACTGGCATGTCAGACAAATTTTCAGATGTACATCAATTAGGCTTGACATCGGGTAAAATGAAAATATCACTAGGAGGAAGAAGATTGGGAAAATTTAATTCGCTGCTCCATAATGGTGGGGACGTATTCATTTTTGATCTTGTTCTTTGGCGATGAGCAATTTTGGATTCGCCTTTTAATATCCCGTATTATGATGTATTTTCCCATGCTATTGCTTTTCTTGGATGATCAAAAGAGCCCTTCAGTTGGTTCCTTTTAATCACTTCGTGTTGCATACCACCTATCAAGAGGTTGCATTCTTTCAAGCTCCATCGCGATCGTGTTTGAAATGGTGCATAAAGTGAGAATACATTTTTTTAATTCACAAAAATGAAACATCAGGTCCCATTTTATCACCCAGTCTGCTCTGCAACTTCTATTCACTGGCACAACCCCACTATTAAGCAACACCTGGGGGTCTGACTTTCTCCTTTTCACAATTCTTTCGATGACTGACAAATTTCCAAGCTTTTCCGGAAGGGTGCGATGTCAAGTGGGTACCGCAATGCTCCAAACAGGCTAGAAATGATTTATTGTCCGTAGCAACTTCACTGCTTTGTGGGCTGTACATTTAAAAACCCTAAAGCGGAGGTAACCAACTCTGGTCTGGAGATCCCCAGGGTGTGCTGGTTACCACTCACTTTAGACCGAAGAAACCAATTAAAGGCGCACTATGCAAGTTTGGGTGACATCACTTCTATAGACATTCGAAGACAAACAAAACAGAGGTAGCTCGCCCCTCCCTCCCATGCTTCCGTGACTGTCAACTCTTGTTGGTGATTGGCCGTAACGGTTTATTATGTTATGGGGCACAGCCTGTGCCCCTTCAGTTTGTGAAGCCTGTGCAGTCTCCGGAGCCCGGTTTTTTTTTTTTTTTTTGTTGCACTGAATTCAGGGACAGGCAGCTAGCGGATTGTGGGAGATATTGGCAAATTGAGACAAAAAATAAAATCGCCCAGAAACCATGCGAACTTGCATAGTGCACCTTTAACAAAGCAATTAACTGATTAAATTCATCAACTAAGTTCAGAGCAACATCAAAAACCAGTATACACCGGGTCCCTCCAGAACCCCCAGCTTCCTGAAATGCTGATGTCAATTAGCAGTAAAAAAAAAAAAAAAAAAAAAAAGGGATGTAACCACACACGGGCACTGTGCCACGACTGTAGCCCCGCAGCTTGAATTTTTGTCTAATTCAGAGGTTTATGTATCAAGGCCCAGAGTAGCTGATATAAGTTCAGTCTTACTGTCTTCAACTTCAACTACCCACAACCAGACCCCCATTACTTGAAGAGCAACCACTGCATTTGTGCATTTTCACAAATATGAACTTCGACCTCTGTATGTGAGCATGCTGAAGATATCAATCCAATCCTTCAGTGCAATACTCCATTTCTGTTTACTTTCAAAAGCTAGAGTTTCAGTATCATGAGAAGAATACTCTTCTAACCCATTTCCAAAAGTTGGGGCGTTGTGTGAAAAGTAAATAAAAACACTGCCGTACAGAGCCTTAGTGCAGTAACTATGTATTGGGTAAAGTGTAAGTTAAGCCGTTTTGGGCCTGACAGTACATGGAGGTTAGGATTTATTTGGATTGAAATCAAACCATGGCCTGACAGTTAGCACATCTACAATAGATTATGGTTAACTATTCATTTGCTGGTACAGCTAACAAACTCCGAAGCCATTTTTTACTGTTTAAATTATTTTATAGCTGCTGCACTCAGCCTTTGTAGGGCAGAACAGAATGCCATGATTTGCTCATCATTTAAATCCGACATTTAATTGAAAATGGTTCAAAGACAATATATCAAATGATCAAAATGAGAAATTTACTGTTTTTAGAAAAATGTTTGCACATTTTGAATTTGATGCCAGCATGTTTCAAAAAAGTTGGGACAGGGGCAACAAATGATTGGAAATGTTTTAAATGCTAAAAAATACACCTGGTGGAACATCTCACAGCTAACTAGATTAAATGGTAATGGGTCAGTAACATGAATGGGTCTGAAAAGAACATCTCAGAGAGGCCGAGTCTTTCAGAAGATGGAGAGGGTTTCACCACTCCGTGACGGAGTGCATGGGAAAATTGTTGAAAAATTTAAAAACGAAATTGTAAAAAAAATGAGGATATATTCACATGTGGTATGTAATATCCTACATGCAGAGAATCCAGAGAAGCTGTTATGCAACTTAAATTGGCTCGTTTCGAATTAACGTCTCAGCCCGAACTGTCTGCTTGCTCGTCTGCACATAACTGAGAAGCTGTTAATCAAGGTTGAAGGAGGTGTGGCTCTGATCGCCGTTGAAAGTAACCAATCAGAAGTTGCATTTTCATCTTTCTATTCTTATTGGAATTTTGGAAATTCGTATTAGAAAAAGCAGACGGAATGGCAAAATGTGAGTAAACATCTAAATCGCATATAAGTTCATGCGATCGCTTGAGGTGGTTTTTGCTCTTTGCGATATGAGTTAATGCGCATAAAATGGGATGGAGACATCTTCACCGACTTCACCTCCCAGCTATACCTCATAGTTAAAAAAAAAAAAAAGAATTTGAATCGTGCATAACGGTTACAGTTCGCGGTCTTTTTGTGGGATTTCGTCAGCGCGTGCAGACGGCGTCAGCTAAGGAGCACTGTTGTCGGAGGCTGAAGCAAGTACTTGTAAGTAGCAGCTGCCACTTAACTATCTATCATACAAAGTTATTGTATTAGACCGGCATTACTGTCGAAGCATTGTTGGCAAAGATATTGGGGAATTTGCCAAATTTCTCATTTGAACTCCACTAATGTTCTAGCTAGCTAGCTGGTAGGCCTACTCATCAACCTTACGTGGTTGCCATACTATTACACTGGTTCTTAGATAGCCCCTCACGAAATTAAAATTGCTGTATAAATCCCGTTTAAATACAAAACGTTTGTGAACCTTCAGAATTTCCCCCAAAAATACTAGCTTAAGTACTTTCTCCATAAAATATGACCCGGTTTTACTAAAATTGCTGTTATCGGTCTGTCCAAGCAAAAGGGCATGGAAGTATGACATTGCCAGTATTATTTTCAAATTATAGTTTGTAAGAACTGAACACACATAATGGAAGCTTAGTTTGTGTACTTTCATGACCAAATCATGAGAAGATAACTGTGTTTACAATAAAAGGGGAATTCCAATGAAAAGTTGAAAACATCTTTATGGTCCCGTATGTGATGTGGACAATAAGAGAAGCCAAATTTTTTCATCAGAAAGCATTTAGCTTGAGATTTGAATCTTTCACCATAGAAAACAACCATCCCAACACACATTTAGCACAAAACCTGCTGGGCAACACTTGAAATGCAAAGATTCCAATCGATTTTAAATATGTCAAAATGTCCATGCTGGCGGGCAGGACAAGATATATTTTTCTATTCAAAAAGGGGTAAGCAGCATTCAAAAGAGCTTCATATCTTATAGAGGGATTATCAGTCTATGTCACTACACAAGTCACCCTGCTCTACTGCGCATGTCGACTGCAGAAAGAGCAGGAAGAGCCGCGACCATGTCTTAAACGTGCAAGTTTTACAGACTTTGAGTATCAGTGCTGCAGCATGCCTACAGCATGACCCCAAGCTGAGAGAAAAAAGAACATTGTTATTAATTTCGAGTAATATAATATGTTAGACTCATTGGTTTGAGCGGTGATAAAGCTAGATATGCCCGCAGGCACAGCTGTATTATTGCAGCAAATGAGTTGTGAAATGTTTACTACATTAACGACAGTGACTGAAGACAAGGTTACATAGCAATGGAAAGATAAGATAAGATAAACTTTGATTGATCCCATAGTGGGGAAATTTCATCGTTACAGCAGCTCAAAAAGATAGTGATATGAGAGGGGGGAAAAAAGCAAATGTGTACAACAAGTACAAAGGAAGCTAAGATTAATTTGTAACGTTATATTATTCTAAATTACATACCCAGCCATGCAGGTGCAGTTCTCGGTCAGGATACAGTTATTTTTCTTGTTCACAATGACCCAGACTTAATACATATTTATATTATTTCAGAACTCTTTTGCGAATGAAGGTAATTTCGGCGACAAGTACCTACACCTGTTCTTGCAGCACGGTCACGCAACTTGCTGTAAAAAAATAGACAGCTGTCCGATTGGAAAATGTAAATGGACGAAACCACGTACTTGTCACCAGAATTACCTTCATTCGCTGAAGAGTTCTGAAATGCCGCTCTCACTGGAAAAAAAATTACCGTCGCTGAGTGCCAGTGCATAGACCTAATTATAATTAAATTATTTTTCTGTACTGAATGTAGCCCATTATTTGCTGTTAGATCGCATGGGGGAGAGAAGCCGTGTCTTCAATTGCCACTTGATTATTCTTGAATTGGAAAACGTGTTAATATAGGAAAACCATCTAGTATTAGCCAGGACTAATTGTTGTCAATAAAGGGATGGATAATTGCCCCCGAATTTTCAGGTCTAGCGCTGGCCCTGACCGCCATTACGAAGTTAAAGTTGGCAGTCAACGTGTTAAGACGTATCCCATTCACTAATGTTAATTTAGCTGCATAACTCGTTTTATCACTCGGTGATAAACTGTTGTAGTACGCTAACAACATTGCTAGCTAGCTAACATCGCAACTGCAAGATAACCATGCCAACCTGTCAAACAGTTTAAAGGGGCTGCTCTTTCTGCAGTCAAGTTGCGCGCGCATCCGCCATGTTGATAAAGAAATAATCCCTCTATTAACACTGCCAAGTTATGAGGTAATGAAAGGCAAACCATTTCATTTAAACTAAGCATAGTGTCCACAGAGTGGTCAACAGGTCACGTATGTGATGCTAGTCAAGATGGGTGGTTCCGTATGTGATGCTTGACAAAAATTTAATTGCTCCAACTTTTTTTTTTTTTTTTTACCTTTTTTGGGATGTTAGTGGTGCACTTCCAAAATATATGAAGAGCAACAGCATTGAGCACAAACTGCACTTTTATTAAACCTCACAAACAGTATGTTTTGTTTAAAATACAACATCATCGTCGCCAACATGACGCTGGACAACTTTTGCACAAGTCAACCATCACACATGTAACCTCCATACAAAAAAGAACTTTTGAGATGAAATTTCAAAAACTATTTCGTACTGGCGATCAAAAAAAAAGACAAAATACTGAGATGGGTTTCCTATCACAGCGTACAAGACACTTATTACCAGTTTTCCATGATACATTTGGCGTGGCGTGACGATTGACCACCGTTTCTCGATGTCGAAATCACATAACGGCACCGAATTGGCACACTGTCAAAACAACTTTGAATCACCTGCGAAGAATCGGCATGCGTTCCAACGCCCACCACGCTAAGAAGATGGGTTGGAAATGGAAGATATATAATCCAGAATACTCCTTGAATATTCCACGAAATAACAGAGTAGCGAACCAAACTTTAATTGTACGTGACAATGGTTATGTATGTGATTTTGTTGACAGATAACCTACCTCCGTGTATGACAGCGGGGAAGATGCCATTGCTGTAAACAACAAAATTGGTGATGTCATCAGCGGGGCATCATCCAATGCTAATGAATTTGTTCTATTTTGGGCGGGCGTTTTGAATTGAGGAGCATCCAAAAATGCCGGCCATGTCATGTGATGATTGACGGAATTCCGGGCGCCTGAAATAAGACGTGTTTTTCTTTGTAACTACGCAAGAAACAAACCATCACACCACTTATGTTGCGAGGAGATTAATATTTTTGAAGCTCAAAACAGAAAATTTACTTTCAAAGTGTTTATTTCATGATATTTGTTAAGAATGTATATGGGGTAGCTGATGGACGGAACAGCATCACATACGGAACCAACATCAATTTTTTTCTGCTTACACCGAAATTTGAATCTTTGTATGGAATAAAATCTTTAAACACTTATTTTCAAGTAGAAAATAAAGTTAATATGAAAGGGATGCCCTGAAGGTGCTGATAAGGCTTCTCTTTCGACGTACTCAAGAATGTCACTAAAATAAACTGAAAAATTGCCCCTAAATAGACATATTAAATGAGATAACTTTTCAGTGGTTCATTTGAGGGGCATAAAGTTATCTCTGTTATCTCTCTGGGATGTGTACTAAATACCTATCAGCTTAAATTATGCATCTGACCCACCCATTCAGAAAAAATGAGGGTGGAAGTTGGGGGTATGCAAATCTACCCTTATGCTTGGACAGACCCTTATGTGCGACGTATTAACGTGCATGGTTAAGTTTCGTTTCTCGAAGGAGCGGGTTGCAGTCAAAGTTCCCTAGTGTTGCTGCTCTTTGTCAGACATTGACTGTAGCTAGGAGATGCTAACTTGATACCAAGGTTACTTGTTGAGCAAAGTTTTGGTGAAGAACACCAGGTGGTAAGTTAACGTTATTCCAGAAAGCAGGTGATGTGAAAACTCCAAGTTAGCCAACTCTGAGATGAGGGAAACTGAGCTTTCCATTTCAGAAAGAGTGGTAAGTTAACCAGGGTGCGATTTGCCGGGGGGATTTTCCCCCTCTGCTTTTGATGCCCCATGTTGGCACTCCTGGCTGCGTGCAGGGTTCTAGCCAGGCCATATCAACGTACCGGGCTGGTACGCTGACGAACGCAAAAGTCGCATGCTGGTACGCATTTAAATTACCATTACAAAAGCTCCGTAAACTCTCAACATTATCAGGTGTGGTCAGTTTTCATTAATAGCGCACACCCTTCAACTCTCACGCATTCTGCGTGAGTTTTAGTGGTATATTTACGTTCCCCTGCTGTAGTCAGCAATTATTCAATCAACGCATATGTAAAAGATTCTTTCATGGAACTGAAGTCCTTGTGCATGGAGGTTTATCAGTTTCACCTGCGTTATGACTCCGGACTTCTCACGCTTTTCTTTACTCAGGGGTTGGAAGCAATGCATGTGTTTCATCATCATTTAAATAGTTTAAATGAAATAAGATCATTTGAAACATCTTTATGCAATTCCATTGCTTCCAATGATCTTATTTCCTTTAAACAGTTTAAACGATCATGAAACACACGCATTTCTTACAACCCCTGAAATGCCCATGAAATTGCGTTTGGAAGGTTCTAATTTTCAAAATTTTCTTGGGCTACGCTCCCCCATGACGGCTTCACTGTCTCACCGTTGGTATAACCGCTTTGCGGTTATTTCCGGTACGTTCAATAAAATTTCCGGCTAGAACCCTGAAGTGGTGCTACCATAGATAGAGAACACTAGATGCCGCAAATATGTCGATTTGATTGCTGCCAGACGTAAAATGCGGCGGCCATCTTGGTCCGTTCCGGAGCTACATGCATAGATGTGAAGTTCTATGGCTCTGCGAGTGAACTTATCCACAAAATACACTGTAGCTTTTTAAATTCTGAACCGATTTTCATGAAATTTGGTTTGTTATGAATTTGTGGAGGTAGACATGTTACAGCTCACTTGTTGGGGGTGAATTCAGTCAGTCACTTCATCCTTCTTGATAGGCACAATTAAAGGGACTTGCATGCTATGAGAGAGAATAATGTACATAGTTATGTAATGTAAGTAGGGCTGAGCGATTAACCGAATCGGGATTATTTTAAGCGCAATAAATATTGGTATTCTGTTTGAGCAGCAAATCTGGAAAAAAACTAGCAAGATTCTTGATGACAGTTCACGTTCTTTTTAATGAGTATCAGTTTTTACCATCTGGCCACCATCTACGTTTGCCTCTTTTTAAAACCAACAAATCACGTCAGTCTTTCGTACCAGTCAGTATCCGCTTGAATAATCAACACTGTTCAGTTGCAAGGTAATGTATTATTAAAAAAGGCCCCCTTTCATGCCTTTCTTGCCATAACTGTAAGTGTTATCAATGTGTTTTTTATGTGCTGAAGGCTGTAGTTTTTTCTTAATTACATAATTATTCATTCATTCATTTTCTCTTAAATGTTTGTTAAATGCCCCTGGGCAATTCCGCCAATTAGTAAACCTGTAGGTGGAATTTTCAAAATAGTGCTACAAATCTCTGTAATACATCATTTTAAAGGTTTATAGCCGTATTTTTCAAAACCAATGAGTAAACCTGAGTGGAAGATGACGTATATTTATATAAATATCAGTGTTTCTGTAAGATGCATTAAAGGAGTCTGGATATCCCTGATTGATGCGTATTTAAATAATTGTATTTTTTTCTATCTAAGATTATCATGGTTGCAGATTTTTGTTGGAGTGATTTTTGCATAAGGCCCTAGTATTTATTACATTGATAAAAAATCAGTTTGATTTAAAATAAAAAAATAATTTGCATACTAAGTGTACACACTTTTCACATGTACGTCCGACACCAAAAATGATTCTTTATAACTGTCCCATCAATATGCACTGTCAAACTAACTTGATATCCTGGATTAAATGTGTATATAATGTCTTTATTATAATGGACTAGTTTATTGTCATCAGGTATTTGCAACATGCTGGGAATACTGGTGTCAAATTTTGCACGTCTAACACCGTGTACATCTGACACCACAGTTTCCAACAGTTTAAAGCTCATGTACACTGTAATTGGTAACAAGAATGGTTATTACTTTCATACCACCAGTTCTGGAATTGGAGGAAAGCATTTCATAGGGATAGGAAGAGGAATAGGAACTGATCAGCTGCCATCTGTTAGCTGGAATAGGAACTATGTTGTGTGATTGTATCTTCTTTTTGCCATCACCTTTGTACTGGAGGGAAATTTGATTTTGAAGTTTGATTTTGAAATTCCACAGATTTTAAGACACTGGACTTGAAAAAAGGTGAGTACAAGAAAGTGAATGTGTCCAAATTGTTGGTTATCAATCATGGCATATGAACATCTGGTAGCTATGTGGAACTCTAGGTCATTTGGGGCTTCGCGGCGTCCTCCGATCGCATATCGCAACTCGGCTGGATTGCGCTACGGTAGTCAAAATGGGTGTGTTGCTTTTTCTGGTACACGTTTTGGTCGCGTCCTTGTTGGGAAGTCTTATGTTGATGACGTAGTTCACACATTGGCACACAAGTGCCATTTTGAATTTGTCAATTTGATAAACGGGAACCAACAATATTTCACGCAAACATTTTGTTTGAGTTTGTGCTCATGAAAGCAACGATCATTTTATTGAATGCAAGTAAAATAATCATTGAAACCTGTAATATATTCATTTTCATATATTTCCCCATCAGTGTGCTAAATGTGAGCGATTGATAGATCAAGTAGTGAGTGATATTCGAGTCTCATCACATCACTCCTTTCTAAGCTTTGCTTATCCAGAAGTAAAAATGCGGTTTTGCTGACTTAGGGGCACATGCTAAGGCTGCTTATGTAAAAATAAAACTTTGTCTACTACCAGTGGCATTACCAAAATGCAGGTTAACACTCAACCTATTTCCAAGTGAGAATCGGGAAATTGATTGAATTAATTTACTGAGCAAAGTGTTATGTATTCAATAGTCAAACTGAATATTTGATACCAGTTGTGTTTAATTCCCGCAGTGTTATTAATTTGTGGAGTTACCTTACTTATCAGCCAAATTGCCAAGGTTTGAAGTTGTGTTTTGTTCATTACATGGGGATCGAGTTGGCTTAAAATTACATTTAGACCCTGTACGTCCGACACCAAAAAAGGTTTTTATATATGTTATTTTCTAGTCACCTACTCATAAACCCACTTGCAGAGGTTTGAATGTGGTATTTTGTTCATTAAGATATGATAAAGTTAAAAATATGTTTGTTGGAGACAAGGATCCAGTTGATGTTAAATTGCCTTCTGACGTTGTACATCTGACACCAAAAATGGTTTGATATGTTACTTTTTTAGTAACCTTACTCATAAATGTACTTGTGGAGGTTTGAAGTTGTGGTATTTTGTTCATTTTATATGATGAAGTTTAATTTGTTAGAGATGAACATCCAGTTGGATTTTAAATTACATTCAGACGTTGTACGTCCGACACCAAAAAATGTACATTCGACACCGTGTTTTGTGGTACATTACATGCTCATAATAAAAAGAATGGATTCCTTTATGTAATCTTGTTTTAGTGTGCTGTCTTGGGGAATCAGTCATGGATTAATAATTGGAAAAAGTTTAAACACTTCACAGAGATCCTAAAACAAATCATGTACATGTCATTAAAGCCATTTGTCTGACATGTACGTCCGACACCATGGAACTGCCCCCGTGTTGTCTTAAATGTTTTTTATTTAATGTTCCTTATATGTGCTGAGAACACAGGTGTTGTATAAAGAATTTCCTTCAGGATAATAATGTATTTTCTTATCTCATAAAAAGATTGACCCAGCACCCAGGTCTGAAAAGTGATGCCAATGCAGAAATCTCCTAAAATTGCATTCAATTTAATGGCCAGCAGATAGCGATGTTGGTGGTTGCAGAAGGAAGTTCAATGCTTTAGAAGTCTATGAGAAGATGACCCTACTTTCTCACCTGATTTATTATTTCAATAATGATTTTCCACATTATTTTATGGTATCTATTGCAAGTTTCAAGTCTCCTTTGGTATATATCATGATGTTCATTTTTGTAAATTATGGTCCCAAATAGACTAGAATTAAAGGATAATGCCAGATATGCTTTAGGGGCGTGGCTATCCTCTGGTCCTCGTCAGATACGGTCAGATCCACCCCTTGCTCCTCCCTGGATCTTCTGTTCACGCTCTCGTCCAATAGGAATCAAATCCACTTTTCAAAATGACAAAATGTCACTGTTCAAATTGCCAAAATAGAGGCTTCCGAAATGGTATGCTGAAACCAATGGGTGACGTTCATGATTGCTTCCTCAATCTTTTTACACAGTCTATGACTACATAAGTTTTCTTTCTGATATTTTTTTTTCCCCGAAGTGAATTATGCTTGAGTAGAACATACTGGGGTCAACCGCAATTGGGACAGGACTTTAGGGCAGGACAGTTGCACTGGTCCTCAGTTTAGGTGCACAAGGGTTTGAACCAGCAACGTCTGACCCTTGGCAAACACCTCTTCAAGTAGGTTACCTCACCCTTGTGACTTAGTAAAACTGAACCAGTGAACAAACATTTGAATCCATTGCGGCTGATGTGTTGGTCTGTTGAGTTGTTCTTGTGCTTGCCCTTAGTTCAGAGCGGTGGACTGGAATCCTGGCTCCAGCTGGACATGGCAGAAGAAGATGTGAGAGGACAACAAGGTAATCATGGGAAATGTGGTAACTGCGGACTGGCTCATGATGAACTGCTGCCTTGGATAAGGGCAGCCAATACCTGGCTGTTAAGTTGGTACCTATTAGAAGTTGATATACCAGAGGACAGACATTAAAATTCCTGCCTGGTGTTTAATCCAGCCATGAATTTGGCAACCTAATGTAATTAATTAATTATTTTTCTTCATGGCTGAAGAGCAGTGCTTATGAAATTCAGTTCCCTGGAGCATAATACTTTGGATGACTTTTATTGTCGGAACCAGGGTTTTTTGTTAGTTTTAAGTGTTATGTTTTGAATGGTAGTCATCATCCCACGCTTTTCCAACTTCCTGGCTTGGCGTAAACGCATCCCGCGGCCTCGACGCGTGTACTGTCCTGTGTGGTGATGCGTGACGGCGTCCCCCTCCGCAGGGCTCGCGGTAGGGGAGATGGCGGAACTGGTGCCCGTCGGCACGCGCTCCTTCATCATGAGGAGGCCGGAGGCGGAGCATGCAGGCTCGGTCCGCGGCAGATTGGGCGGGCTGATCCGGGAAGAAGCCACGCCCACCGCGCCCGCATGGTGCAGTCCAGGAAACCCTGCCAATCACTCGCTGTCCCGCCCCCCTCCGACGTCCCAAAGATTACGTGTTTTACAGGGGATTACGGAAGACGGAGTGTTGGACTGATTTGATTGCAACTTATTGCAGCTGGTCTAGTATCCATCTGTCCGAGCTTGAATGGTATTGCCACAAAAATTCCAAAAGGAGATGTTGTATCCAAAGTTACTTGTAGTATATGTACTAAGAGTTGGGGTCAGTCCCCCTTAGAGCAATGCAGGGTTAAGGCCTTAACTGTGTCCCAACTGTACTGTGAAATCCCGCTCAGATATGACCGCCGAGAAAGGTTATCAAACTTTCGTGATGGTATTTCCCATTACATTGGATTACTTTGTGTGATACATCGTGAGGTTACTGAGAATCTACTCTATCCGATGATGCCTGTATTTGGCTCATGGAAGCGCATGATTTTATAGACCCAGAGCTCAAAATTGCGACCAAAGTGAACACACTGTGCGACCTTTGAATTAAAATAGTCGCATCTGTGGCAAATGTTAACACTGAGAAATTTTACAATTTATCCACAAAATGAGCTCATTTCAAATTTGATGGCTGCTACCGGTCTCAAAAAGTTGGGACAGGTGCCTGTTTACCATGGTGTAGCATCCCCTCTTCTTTTGAACACAGAGTGGAGGCATCTGGGCATTGAGGAGACAAGTTTCTGGAGTTCAAGCACTGGAATTTGATCCCACTTTTGTTTAATACAGGCTTCCAGCTGCTGAAGAGTTTTGGGTCTCCTTTGTCAGACTTTTCGTTTAATTATGCGCCAAATGTTCTCCATCGGAGAAAGATCAGGACTGCAGGCAGGCCAGTTCAGCAAACGGACTCTTCTACAACAAAGCCATGCTGTTGTAATAGCTGCAGTATGTCGTTTTGCATTGTCCTGCTGAAATTCACAAGGCCTTCCCTGGAATAGATGTCGTTTGGAGGGGAGCATATGTTGCTCTAAAACCTTTATATACCTTTCAGCATTCATGGTGCTTTTTAAAACATGCAAGTGTCCCACAACATATGCACTAGTGAATCCCCATACCATCAGAGATGCTGGCTTTTGAATTGAATGCTGATAACAGGGGGGGTGGTCTTTCTCCTCTTTAGCCGGAGGACACGGCGCCCATGATTTCCAACAAGAATGTCAAATTTGGACTCGTCTGACCACAGGACACTTTGCCACTTTGCTACAGTCCATTTTAAATGAGCCTTGGCCCACAGAACACGGCGGCGCTTCTGGATCATGCTCAACAATAGCTTCTTTTTTGCTTTATAGAGTTTTAGGTGGCATCTGTGGATGGCACGGCAGACTGTGTTTACAGACAGTGGTTTCTTGAAGTATTCCTGGGCCCATTTAGTAATGTCAATGACAGAATCATGCTGGTGAGTGATGCAGTGGCGTCTGAGGGCTCGAAGATCACGGGCATCCAGTAAAGGTCTTCGGCCTTGTCCCTTACACACAGAGATTTTTCCAATTTCTCTGAATCTTTTGATTATATTATGTACTGTCGATAATGAGACCTTCAAAGCCTTTGCAATTTGTCGTTTAGGAACATTGTTTTTAAAGTATTCCACAATTTTTTTATGCAAGCCTTCACAGGTTGGAGAGCCTCTGGCCATCTTTACTTCTGAGAGACTCAGCCTCTCTAAGTCATCCCTTCTATAGCCAATCATGTTACACACCTGATGCCAGTTAACTTAATTACTTGCTAAATGTTCTTTCAGCTGATTCTCTTATATATTATTTACTTTTTCAGCCCTTTTTTTGCCTGTGTCCCAACTTTTTTGAGACCTGTTTCAGTCAGAAATTTTGAAATGAGCTCATTTTGTGGATAAAAATGCAAAATGTCTCAGTTTCAACATTTGAAATGTCATTTATGTTCTATTGTAAATAACATTGGCTCATGTGATATGAAAGTCATTGCATTTTAATTTTATTCACAATTTACACTTCGTCCAAACTATTTCGGAATTGGGGTTTTATGATTATTTTATGATTTGACAGTGTGCCATTTTGAGGGATCTGAGAGTTTGGGGAGCTACCTGTAGAGCTGTCATATTAGAATTTCGTGCTCAGATGAAGAATACTTGTGGTCAAGGAGTTTATGATCCCAGAAATGTATAATTTTAACCCCAAGCATTTTTTTTCATTTTTCAATGCTGAATTTTCATGAAGGTTTTTTATGTTTGCAGACCATTTTCTTTCCCAAAATCATGAAAATAAACTGAAATATGATGTATTCTAAAAGCTACAAGTGTCTTGACTAAGTTGAGACATTTCCTTCCTCTCTCTGAAGCTGCAGTCTAGAATTATAAAGCCTTAAATAAGGTAACCCATAAATGGCCAGATTTGGCTTCTGTGCAAAGGGTTTAATATGGCGGCTCATGTGTGACTTGTGACGTTTGATCCTTCTGTTCTCCACAGCTCCAGTCTCCAGCAGTATGTGCCGGTTCTTCCCTGACTGCAAGAAGGTTGACTGCCCCTTTTACCACCCAAAAGTAAGAGCACTTAAGTGCACTTAAACCTTTTTCACACCAACATGACCAAATGTTTTAGGGATGACTTTTTCAACTTTTGCTAAGAATGTCATGTTTCCTTTCTGTCGCAAGAATGATCTCACAAAGGAATTTTGCTTGATACATGGAAAACCTGTGATCAATTTATATAGAGCCCAAGTCACTTGGGCACTCTTGCACTTAACTCTCGAGTATGTTGACGTTCACTATTGTGCAGATACAGAAGTTCTGTTATGCCAGGCTAATGAAAGTATTTGTCTCTCAGCCCTGCAGGTTTGCAAGCCAGTGTAAGCGAGTGGGCTGCACCTTCTACCATCCGACCCAGTCTGTGCCGCCAAGACACGCCCTCAAATGGACAAAAATCCAAAACAGGTACTCACCCACTCACCAATCACGCGTCCCCACCATGGGCCAGCCTACATCATGCATGGAAATATAACTTAATAAGGAATGGATTCTTTTAAAAAATACTACCTTAGACGTGCAGAGATTTATAGTGAATTTTCTAACTATTATTTGATATTTTATACATTTTTAAATTGTTTTGTGAAATGAGTTTAACTATTTTCCTTATTCCATAGTTAGTCTAAGGTGACGTGTTTTTGAAGCTATGAAGAAATGGTGAACATCGTCATGACTTCGTTCCTGCCCTTCACTTTGTTGGTTATGTTTTTTTTTTTTTTTTTTTTTTTTTACCTGTTACTTGTTTTTTGTTTTTTTTACCTGTTCTGTTTTGCCCCTATTGTTTTTAATGGTGTCTTTTTTTATCTGCCTCTTATTGTTTGTTTTTTATTCATGTTTTTTTTTTTTTTACTGACTGTAGCACTTTGAGATTTCTTGTAAATGTAAAGTGCATTGTAAATAAAATGTATTATTATTATTCTTTTTTTTGTGAGATTTTGTTTTCAGTTTTTGTTTTCTTTTTAAGATCAAATAATGCTTCAAGCTTTTATAGATGCTTGTTCATTCATAATAATTGCACATAAAACTGCTTGACATCAGGTTTTGTTCAGAAAATATAAATTGGCATTTATACATTTTCTAAAATATGCTCTGCAAGCCTTAAAGAAAAGATGGTAGAATTGGAGTTCAGGAAATGGAAAATTATTCCACACAAAATTATTCAATCACACTGAAAGCTTCTGTTGCACTGTGTCTTCTTACATTTCATATAACATGTTTAAAAAGGGTCAGTTCTGATTTTGCAATATTACATATAAAATCAACAGAATTTTACGTCATTTGAAGAGCACTACAAGGTGTATATAAAACCTCATTTCCACAGAAGTGGGGAGGTTGAGTAAAATGTAAATATAAACAGACTGCAATGATTGGCAAATCATTTAACTCTAATAAATTGAAAGTAGTTCAAAGTCAACATATTATATGCTTAAACTGAGAAATTTTGTTATTTTTGAATACCTGCTCATTTTGAATTTGATGCCAGCAAAATAGTTGGGACTGGGCCACTTTTAACCACTTTGTTAAATCATTTCTTCTTTTAACAACGCCCTGGAAGTGTTTTGGAACTGAGGAGACCAATGACTGTAGTTTTGACAGTAAAATATTTTCTCATTCTTGCTTAATTATTGATTTCAGCTTCTCACCACATTTGCAGACTCTTGTCACATTGGTCATCATATGATGCACCAAATTGTTCAAATGGTGACCTGTATAGACTGCAGGCAGGCCTGTTTAGCACCTAGACTCTTGTACTACGGATCCATGGTGTTGTAACGTGCACAATGTGGTTTGGAATTCTTTTGCTGAAATAAGCAAAGCCTTACGAGAAAAAGATGTCTGGATGGCTGTATGTGTTGCTCCATAACCTGTATAGCCTATATTGTTCAGCATTAATGCTGCCTTTACTGATGTGCAAGTTACCCATGCCTTGTGCACGAATGCACCTCCATACCATCATGGACGCTGGCTCTTGAAATGTGTGCTGATAAAAAGCAGGAATGTTCCCTCTCCTTCATAGCCAAGAGGACATGGCATGCTTTTTAAAAAAAGAATTAATAAAAAAATCATATTTTAATTGGCCAGACCTCAGGATACATACCTGCCAACAAGTACGGTTTGCCCGTAATGGTTACGGTTTTCAAAAGCACAGTCCGGTTTACGGCTGAACAAAAACAAATTCGGTTTTAGGAAAATAACAAATAATATTAAAAAGGGGCAATAAGCAGAAATGCATCATTTCTAGATTGAAGGAATTAAAAATCGCTATGTGAAGAACGAGAGGTGTAATTTCATCTGGAGTATAGCAGGACGCCACGCACCCTTCTCTGTGTTGATCTCCAGCCCCTTGTTTACAAGCCCGGTCCTGCTGCGTTCATATGCGTTCATGTGAATCGCCGCCTCCTCCTTCCCGAGACTGCATTCATATAGCTAGTAAGCAGTGGCAGCGCGTATTTTTAAAAAGCGAAATGGCGGAGAGCAGCGAAACGTTCACCTGAAGGCGAGCAGGATCGAAATTACTTATAAAGAAACAACGGATTGGCGAAGAAGTTGTCGGATAAAGAAAGGGACAGAACCGGATTAATTTTGGCCTTGCATTTCCAAGGTGGAGAGCACTGCTAGAGCTAAAGGGGCTACAGTTTGACTGGGAGCTAGCTCTTCTCCTGGACAGGTAAGTAACAACATGAAGTCAAATGTCTGCTTTAATTAGTGTTACAGTAACGTTAGGCACATGTCGCTATGTCGATTCAATTAAATTTAATGTTACAATTGTAGCATGGGTTAATGTCCGGAGCTTGAGTTGTTAGCGGCTCGGTCCCAGCAATGGGCCAGGCGTTACGGTTGTGTTAGGTTAGCCCGGCAGCCAGCTAACATTTGCAATTTGCAAATCTGCAGTTTCGTGAGCATTTCAGGTTCGATGTACCAGTAATAACACGGCAGAAACTTAAACTGGCCGATCATTCCGAATAGCAGAGGTAGAGGAGGTGTGGCTCATGACACACTTTGTTTTTGGTCTACAGGCAGTGCACAACAGCAAACCTAGCGGTGAAACGATTTCGCTTATTGCCCCTTTAAAACATAATGATAAAATAAAGCATGAAACATGTTCGTTTATTCCCGTTTCTTCGACGCTAGTTTATATTTACAAAAGACGGCCATTTTGTTACAATCGCAGAGAATCTGTTGGTTCGTTTGCGTAAACAATCGGCACACCTCGCTGGTTATGAAGATTAAAGGAATCACGGAATTGGCCGAGGCGTTTCAATTGGAACCATTCTTGGCTAAAATCGGAACTGCTGCACAATGGAAAATAAGGGACAGTAACTGCAACATTATTGACGTTACTTATCAGTAACACTTTGACAATTTATTTTGATACCAGTTGATCATTGTTGAAGTTTTTACAAGTAACACCGTGGCAAATTAATGTTGATACGCCTTGACCATAATTGAAGTTACTTACCAGTAACACTGTGGCAAATATATGTTGATACCCATTGATCATAATTGAAGTTACTTACCAGTAACACTGTGGAAAAAATATTTTGATACTACTAAAGGGGTTTGGACATAAATAAATAACAATATTCATCACAGTAATCACAGGCATGTTACCTGGGCCATGAAAAGTTCTACTTTCTAGGATTTCTGTGTACAAAAAAGTGTCAAATTGAAGTTGAATTGTTTAGTCAAATTTCTGCCTCAAAGAGCTGGAAATGCAGTATTTAGCAGCTATTTTTTCAAATTTTTTTCTTTATACCCCCCCCCCTACGGGAGGGCACAATGCTGCGTTTGTGGCAATCACTGCGCAATTGCATTCTAGGATTATTAAGATTATGGTTTTTCACTTTCAAAAGTTGGCAGGTATGAGGATAGTTTTCCACTTTGTCTCAGGCCACCATACGTGAGCTTAGGCCCAGAGAAGGCAGCAGTGTTACTGGATTTTGTTTATTTATGGATTTTTAATTTATATACATTGAAGTTGTGACTTGCATTTGTGGATGCAGTAACAAATAGTGCTCACTGAGAATGGTTTTCAGAAGTGTTAAGAGCCTATGCATTGATTTCCACTACAGAATCCTGTTTGTCTTTAATGCAATGCCACCTGAGGGCCTGAAGATCACGGCCATTCAGTATTGGTTTTTACCTGCGTCGCCGCAGCGGAGCAGGTCTAGGAATTGCTTTTTCACTTCCGGACCCGAACTCCAAAAATGCTCGGAGGACAAAAATCTCTTGGGAGAGCGCCAAACTCATCAAATACAGCGGGTGAAATTTTGTCGTCCATTGTCCGTTGGTCATTCCGTCTGGCCGGCCGGCCACCTGTCCGTCCGACGTAACGACGTTAACGAGATAACTCAAAAAATAATTGGCCAAGGAAGTTGTAATTTGGTATGATGATGTATATTGATCCAAGGCAGGTTGCTATTGAAAATGGGCGTGCTGCGTCAAAATCCAAGATGGCCGCCGCCATTTTTGTAAAAACGACGTTATCGAGAGAACACGAAAAATAAGTGTCGTAGGAAGTTCTAATTTGGTATGCTGATGTATCTTGACCTAAAGCAGCTTGCTCTTGAAAATGGGCATGCTGCGTCAAAATCCAAGATGGCCACCACCATTTTTCTAAAAACGACGTTATCGAGAACGCGAAAAATAAGCGTCGTGGGAAGTTCTGATTTGGTATACTGATGTATGTTGACCCAAGGCAGGTCGCTATTGAAAATGGGCGCGCTGCGTCAAAATCCAAGATGGCCGCTGCCGTTTCTGTAAAAAATGACATCGAGATAACGCAAAAAATAAGTGTCATTGGAACTTATTAATTGGTATGCTGATGTGTCTTCAAATAAGTGTTGTAGGAAGTTCTAATTTGGTATGCTGATGTATCTTCACCTAAGGCAGGTTGCTATTGAAAATGGGCGTGCTGTGTCTGTTAAAATCCAAGATGGCCGCCGCATCTTGAAAACAATGTTATCGAGATCTCTCGAAAAATACGTGTTGTAGGAAGTTCTAATTTGGTGAGATAATGTGTCTTCACCGGGTCACTGTTGAAATTCAAGATGGCCACCACCATTGCCGCCACCACTTTCGTAAATCACTGTTTTGCAGACAATGCAAAAAATAAGTGGTCTCGTAACAACTTGTTCTTTGTTATGATGATAGACATTTGCTATTGAAGATAAGGTTACAACATCAAGTCCTCAGATGATCATCATCTCTGTTGGGATGCTGTTTCACTATAATTTACCATTTACCACTAAAATAACCATTCTTGTAAAAATGACGTTATCGAAAAAAATAAGTGGCCTAGGAACTTCTTATTTGGTATGGTGGTGCATCTTGACCTATTGCATGTTATTATTGAAAATGATATTGCAACATCAAAATCCAAGATGGCCATCAAACAATGTTATCGAGAGAACTCGCAAAATAAGTGGCTGACCCAAGGCAGGTCGTTATTGAAGATGAGTGGCTACGCCAAAATCCGTTCCAGTTTATCTTTTCCATATGGCTGCATCTATCTATCTATCTATCATCATCATCATCATCAACAATTCATGATCACTCAATCAATGCAAATTTTATTCACCAAAACATACTTCTGCATAACACCCGTGCAGCGATGCAGGTTCAGTGACTTTGCACTTGTTGGCCTTGTCCCTTGCATACAGGGATTTCTCTGGATTCTTTGAATAAATGTAGGATATTACATACCACATGTGAATATATCCCCATTTTCTTTACAATTTCGCTTTTTAAATTTTTCAAAAATTTTCCCATGCACTCCGTCACTCAGTGGTGAAGCCCTCTCCATCTTCTGAAAGACTCAGCCTCTCTGAGATGTTCTTTTCGTACCCATTCATGTTACTGACCCATTACCATTTAACCTAGTTTGCTGTGAGATGTTCCACCAGGTGCATTTTTTTAGCATTTAAAACATTTCCAATCTTTTGTTGCCCCTGTCCCAACTTTTTTTGAAACATACTGGCATCAAATTCAAATTGCGCAAACATTTTTCTAAAAACAGTAAATTTCTCAGTTTGATCATTTGATATATTGTCTTTGAACCATTTTCAATCAAATGTGGGATTTAAATGATGAGCAAATTATGGCATTCTGTTCTGCCCTACAAAGGCTGAGTGCAGCAGCTATAAAATAATTTAAACAGTAAAAAATGGCTTCGGAGTTTGTTATCTGTACCAGCAAATAAATAGTTAGCACGTCTATAATTGATTTTGGTTAACTGTCAGGCCATGGTTTGATTTCAATCCAAATAAATCCTAACCTCCATGTACTTTCAGGCCCAAAACGGCTTAACTTACACTTTACCCAATACATAGTTACTGCACTAAGGCTCTGTAGGGCAGTGTTTTTATTTACTTTTCACACAACGTCCCAACTTTTGGAAATGGGTTTGTAGATTATTCTTCTCATGGTACTGAAACTCTAGCTTCTGAAAGTAAACAGAAATTGAGTATTGCACTGAAGGATTGGGTTGATATCTTCAGCATGCTCACATACAGAGGTCAAAGTTCATATTTGTGAAAATTCACAAATGCAGTTGTTGCTCTTCAAGTAATGGGGGTCTGGTTGTGGGTAGTTGACGGCCTTGCTCAAAAAGCTGAACAGTTGGACTGAACTTATTTCAGCTACTCTGGGCCTTGATACATAAACCTCTGAATTAGACAAAAATTCAAGCCGCGGGGCTACAGTCGTGGCACGGTGCCCGTGTGTGGTTACATCCTTTTTTTTTTTTTTTTTTTTTTTTACTGCTAATTGACATCAGCATTTCAGGAAGCTGGGGGTTCTGGAGGGTTCTGGGGCCCCGGTGTATACTGGTTTTTGATGTTGCTCTGAACTTAGTTGATGAATTTAATCAGTTAATTGCACTGTTAAAGGTGCACTATGCAAGTTTGCATGGTTTCTGGGCGATTATATTTTTGTCTCAATTCCCAATATCTCCCCATGATCCGCTAGCTGCCTGTCCCTGAATTCACTCTAACAAAAAAAAAAAAAAAAAACCCGGGCTCTGGAGACCACACAGGCTTCACAAACTGAAGGGGCACAGGCGGTGCCCCAAAACATAATAAACCGTTCCGGCCAATCACCAACAAGAGTTGACAGTCACGGTAGCATGGGAGGGAGGGGCGAGCTACCTCTGTTTTGTTTGTCTTCGAATGTCTATAGAAGTGATGTCACCCAAACTTGCATAGTGCACCTTTTATTGGCGTCTTCGGTCTAAAGTGAGTGGTAACCAGCACACCCTGGGGATCTCCAGACCAGAGTTGGTTACCTCCGCTTTAGAAGGTTTTTAAATGTACAGCCCACAAAGCAGTGAAGTTGCTACAGACAATAAATCATTTCTAGCCTGTTTGGAGCATTGCGGTACCCACTTGACATCGCACCCTTCCGGAAAAGCTTGGAAATTTGTCAGTCATCGAAAGAATTGTGAAACAGAGAAAGTCAGACCCTCAGGTGTTGCTTAATAGTGGGGTTGTGCCAGTGAATAGAAGTTGCAGAGCAGACTGGGTGATAAAATGGGACTTGGTGTTTCATTTTTGTGAATTAAAAAAATTAATTATCACTTCATGCACAATTTCAAACATCATCATGATGGAGCTCGAAAGAATGCAACCTCTTGATAGGTAGTATGCAACACTATGTGATTAAAAGCAACCAATTGAAGGGCTCTTTTGATCATCCAAGAAAAGCAATAGCATGGGAAAATACATCATAATACGGGATATTACAAGGCGAATCAAAAATGTCAAATCAGCACAAAAGAACAAGAACAAAAATGAATACGTCCCCACCATTATGGAGCAGCAAATAAAATTTTCCCAATCTTCTTCCTCCAAGTGATATCTTAATTTTATCCGATGTCAAGCCTAATTGATGTACATCTGAAAATTTGTCTTACATGCCAGTAAGTGTTTTTTGGCAAAAAAAGAATTTGACAAGATTAAGCCTGAGTAGAACCGCGTGGTTTTTCCTTTCTTATTCGTAGGAGAAACGATTATATATCATCAGTAAATCCTTTGTTCATGTGTACATGAGCAATCGCAAATTCATTATTCATATGGATGTTAAATCCTCTCTTCTTGATTTATTTTTAACAAACTATCTGTATAAATATTCAGGTATTGGTATTTTTGCAAATGATGTGAGTGACCATTGCGTTATAGCTGCTGTCAGACAGGGTAAGCTCCCAAAATCAAGACCACAAATTATTCTCAAACGAGATTTCAATGATTTTTGTGAGCAGGCTTTTTAAAATTTATTTATTTATTCATTTTTTTTTACATGATTTTAGGGAATTTGATTGGAATAGGATTACTCTCAATAATGATGTAGAACTGCCATGGAAATACTTTCATGATGCTTTTACTAGTATTATAGACATGCTTGTCTTGGCAAATTTGGAGTAAAATGTTAAATAATCCTTGGTTTTCCCCTCAGCTGTCCATTTTACTAAAATAAAGTAAAGCTCCCTCTACGGCCAGAAAATCCAAATCCTAGGTTGATTGGCTGATTTTTAGACCACTCCGAAATCGTTTTACTTCTCTTGTGAAACTCAGATTTAGCCTTTTCGACATTTCTAAGACAATGTCACCTTAAAGGAACTGGATTCCAACAAATCTGCAGGTCCTGACAAGCTTGAGCCTTACTTTCTCAAGTTAGCTGTAGACTTTCTAGCGGAACTTCTGACTCATATTTTTAATCTTACTTTTTCCAACAATGAGATTCCTACAATATGGAAATCTGCCTATGTTCTCCCTCTGCTAAAAGGAGGGGATACCTCAGTTGTCAAACTACAGACCAATTTCTAAATTATGTTTTAGCTTAAGTCCTTGAAAAATTTGTGAATAACAACTTAGAGTTTTTGAACAAAAATGCTATTTTATCACAACATCAGTCAGGCTTTAAAAAACTGCACGGCAAAATAACTGCATCTATTAAAGTGGTAAATTACATTATTAAGCATTGGACTGCAAGAAATATTGTGCAGCCTTTTTTATTGATTTGCCTAAGGCATTTGTCGCAGTTGATCATGTTATACTAGCGAATAAACTCCACAATGTAGGCACACTCTGCCCAGTGGTTTTCAAATTAGCCGTCAGCTAGAACTCGATGGGCCAATTTCTCGTTACCAGTCTAAACCTGGTCTTAGTAAGTCCATGGTTTAAGCCACGTTTAAACACTATTCTAAGTGTGGTGTAACTTATTGGATTTTTCATGCCTAGTTTTTCATAAAACCTGGTCTTAATCATGGTCTAACTTAAAACCGGGGAGGGGGGTAGTCTAAGTCATACTCTTACTCGACCAGTGGCAGCAGATCTATGCTACTTGTACTCCCAGGTAAATGCTCTGAATGACCCTGTTATTGGATTTTTGGGTACGGAAGCCCTGAAGTGAGAATGTATCTGGACGCTCCTTGTCAAGGTTATGTCCACCTTATACTGTAATGTCAACTTCTCAGCACGCAGTTGATAAAATAAAGCTTACCTGGACAGCTCTCACGAACTGCATACACCCCTATTTAGCGTAGTGTTTGGGTTCATGGTACAGTGATGTAATGTATGGGGTCTAATTGTATGAAGATGTAAAACCTTAACTAAAAATCACAGAACAGTGCCATCATCCCGCCATTTTGGTTGGGAGAGGGAGAGGGAGGTGAACAATAATATCCACTAGGTTTTATGAGGTAACTTTTTTTGTCAGTGACAAATATCTTATAGTTTTCTTGTCAATCCGATGTCAACTGATTGAGAGGTTTCTCAGGTCTGAAGTGACATCTAGGTTAGGGCTTCTAGGCTACCGTATATATGACGTCACAAGTCCCAACAAGGTATGCATGCACTCTTGCTCAGTGGCACATAAACCTGGTTTACCCCGTGGCTTTTTGTGGACCGACAAGACCACGTTTCATCCATCCACGAGAAATTGCTGCGTAGACCTGGTTTAATCTGCACATAATCTTGGTCTAAACCTGGTGTCACCACTCCTTCTTTAAATGAGGTTTTATTCTCTTAGACCACGACTAAGACCAGCGACGAGAAATCGGCCCAATGTGTACAGTTTGCTGGGTCTTCCTCCTCCTTCATTCCTGTATCAAAAGGTGTCCCCCAGGGTTCCATATTAGGACTACTACTATTCTCCATATATGTGAACAATCTTTGTGATAATTTATCCAATGCTATATTCCACTTTAATGCAGATGATGGTTATCTACTGCTCGTCCCCTTCAATAGTACAAACCCTTCAATTTTTACAGTCTGGATGTAGTTCAGTCTCATTTATCCCAGCTTAACTATGTATTAAATGCAGAAAAATCTAAATATATGCCATTTTCAAATGGCAAAGATGTAACATCTAATCTTCCAAAGATCACAACTGCTCAAGGGGTTGAAATTGAAATGGTCACAGCAAATAAGTATTCAGGTATCATTATTGATCAGAGCTTGTCATTCAAATTGCACATTGAAAAACTTGTTTCCAAATTGAGGCTTAAATTAAGTTTCTTTTTTAAGAATAATCCTGTGCCAAAAGAAGCTGGATACTGTATACCATTGTGCTTTACGTTTTATGACTGGTTGTGGAAATCATGTACATAACTGCACTCTGTATGCTGCCGTAAATTGGCCAGCCCTGAATGTCCGCAGACTCTCACATTGGTTGACACTTGTACATAAATCTCTCCTTCGGCTGGTTCCATCTTATCTGTGTGCATACATGCAACAAAAAAAAAAAATCAATATAAACTGCGCTCCAAAAATATTCTGCAGATGTTGGTCCCTGGGGTTAGAATGGAATTAGGCAAGAAAGCTATAAGTATGCTGCTCCATTTTCCTGGAATAATGAACAGCAAGACCCAAATTTGTCGGTGCTGATTACCATGAGGCAATTCAAGTCAACTTTAAAGGATCAAGAAAATGGCTCTCTTGGTAAATGCAATTGTTCTTAAATTCTACTGAAATCATTTTAGAAATATGTTGATGCATCAAAACTGGGCTTTGCCCTTGACCTAGTATGTTAAGTGGATATTATGTTCATTTTCTTGTAATGTGTGACAGTTTTAATTATCATTGTATTGCTTGTTAATTGTTGTGTCACTGTCTCAGCTGCTTTCTTGGCCAGGTTGCTCTTCAAAAAGAGATTTTAATTTCAATGAGACTCTTACCTGGTTAAATAAAGGAAAATGATAATAATATACACACAATGTGTATACTGCCGGACACAGCTTAATATTCTCATATTTGGTAAAATGAGTTCTGAAAGTATGAAAGCTTTAAAATTTACTTGGATAGAAATAATAATATGGCAAGTAAATTAACCATAATCTATCATAGGTGTGCTAACTGTTCATTTGCTGGGACAGCAAACATGCAAAATTTTTACTGCTTAGATAATTTTGTAGTTCGCACTTAGCCTTCATATGGCAGCATGCATGAAGTCTTCAACACTGGACATCTCTGGAAGTGGCACTGTCCAAATGGTCTCATGTTGGACCCAAGGGAAGGTCTGCACTGAATTCCTGATCTAAAGGCCTTTCATTGACCTAACTTTGCTAAATGTAGAATAGATGCACTTTGCTTCAGTTCAACTGATGCTGATGATTGTATCACATAACAATATCCAGATATTTCTCATGAAGCCTCTGAAATTGCATCTAGTTTAGTGCACACACAGTTTATCCAACGGGAACTTGAGGGAAACTTTTAAATCACAGATCTTACAGACAAGGTAAAAAAAAATCTCTTTATTTCCAGGATACTTGAAACCCCTCTCAGCTAAACTTTCACAAGTCTTCATGTCCTCTGTGTGAGTGGTACATCTCTCACAGATCACTATTAATGATGAAGTTCTTCATTTTAACATGGTTGCCTAAGGGTATCAGTATCATGGCACATTTCACCCAGGGGCCAAAATTAGCCCCAGCCACTGGCCAAATGCTAGTAAAATATGCTGGTGGCTGGTAGATTTGCTTCGCTCACCAACCAAAAAAAATAATGGTTAACCTATTAAGTGGCTGGTAAAATTTGAACGTTCACAGGCCATTTGGCTGATGGACAAACAAGTTAATTTTGCACCCTGATTTCACCTAATAATGGATAAAAATGAAGTGCAGCCATTTCCTAGCACTTCACAACACAGAGGGAAACTCAGTAAATTATGAATTAAGACAGTAACATTCAGGGTTTGCTTATGGACAGGGAAAGATGCCAAGCAAACTAGAAAAAATAAAAACCATTAAAAAAACCGTACAAACAGGAAATTCGGGTCGGGTTGGGCTGGTTTTTTCAGGGGTGCAGTTTGGCCCTCTTGGCCTCCGGTCCCGTCTCGGGTGCGGCCACACTGACCCCAGGGATCTAAGACAAGCCATGAGGTACAACAGTCTGTCACACTTCATTCAAGCCCAAACTGTGCTAGTCAGAGCATGGAAATCAAACATTTTGAGCAGGGCAGTCATTGGAAACTTTGGTACCAAAACCAAGTACAACCCTAATTCCAAAATTCAGCTCATTGTGAAAAAGACAAATAAAATTGAAAAGTCCATTTGCCCTCTACTACACTGAAAACATTAGAACATATTTAACATTCCATCATTTGCATTTAATTGCTGATTGAAAATCTACAATTAGATGAGTGCAACAGAGTCCCAAAAAGTCTGCATAGTCCACTGTTAATCACTGTAACATCTGGTCTGTTCTTCACGCTCATTAAAGGTGCATTTAGTAATTGTGGGGACAAAATATTTACTGAAAAAAAGCATAAAGTGATTAATTTTTCATTTGCTCCAAGAGCTCTACTCATGTAGTTTGAAGATTCAGTTTGTTTCCCCCATAAAAAGCAATAGGATACCAGACCTGAAGCAAGGACACCTATATTTAAGAACCATGATTGTTTTCGCCAATCAGTCTCTCAAACAAGAAGAACATAACGCGTTGCTGAATACCCCTTGGCCTGTGCACATCTATGGGTGACAGAGAGTTACCATACCAACATTGATGAAGCTGCCATCAATAGTTACTGAGCACTGGGCCGGACAAGATTTCCACGGTGAAGGTCACAGCACTAAGGCCAAAGGTCAAATCCAGCCAAAACCCTGGCAGTGCACATCTATGGGTCACAGTGAGTTACCGTACCAAATTTGGTGAAGCTATGATCAATAGTTACTGAGTACTGGTCTGGACAAAATTTCCTTGATCAAGGTCACAGTGCTAAGGTCAAAGGTTAAATCCAGCCAAAAACCTGACGCTCCACATTTATGGGTCACAGAGAGTTACCATAGCAAATTTGACAAAGCTACGACCAATAGTTACTTTGTACTTGGCTGGACAAGATTTCCACGATGAAGGTCACAGCGCTAAGGTCAAAGGTCAAATCCAGCAAAAAACCTGATGTTGCACATCTATGGGTCATAGTGAGTTACCATACCAAATTTGGTGAAGCTGCGATCATTAGATGCTGAGTACTGACCCGGACAAAGTCATGGACAAATGACAGACAGACACACAGGTGACGACAATACCCATCAGGCCAAAGTTTGGCCGAGGGGTAAAAACCAGCACATTACTCATAAGAACAGCTATTGCTTTGCGTTTTACAATCTTTGTTTGGGATCAACATGAACAGTGCTAATGTGTCTCATTTATGACCCAATAGGAATTATTTAGCTTTTTCAGTACAGCCGTACCTACAGCACTATGATCAGGCTACCTCGGATGCCTCAGCAACAAAAAGTGGCAGCACGCAGAGTACTAAAACAAGTTCTTAAGTTATTTTTCATCTAGGATGTATTCTGAGTTATAAAATTGCAATCCATTTTGCAGACTCGATACAATTAAGTTGTCTTGCGAAGTACAGATCTTACAACTTGAGCTACAAAAAGCCTGAGTTTGGTAAGTAAGCTAATCAGCCCAGTTTACTTTGATGTAGGATGAAATGATGAAAATTTCTGAACCAAACAAAGCTTAATACATAATATAGGCTAGCAAAATTACTTCCGAATTGGGAGTTTGACATGCTTTTCTGAAATTAATACCTTTCTAATAGGCAACTTTTTCATCCTAAACATACAGTCTACACCCCACAATATGCAAGTAATTTATGTTACCACAAAGAAAGCTTAAGCGACTCCTGTTCCTGAGGAGGCAGCAGATAGTCATTTCTAGATCCACATACAGTATCTCACAGAATTGAGTACACCCCTCGCATTTTGACAATTAATTTATATCTTTTCAAGGGACTATGTTACAGAAATGAAACTTGAATCTATTCTAGAGAAGTCATTGTACAATATGTGTAGCAGTGAATATTTACTGCACTGTCCAAATAACTGAACAAATAGTCACCATTTCCAAAATGGGCGGCAACAAAAGTGAGTACACACCCCAATTGGTAATGGTCAACCAAGCAATGAAACGTGTTTTATTCATCATGTTCATGCTTTTGTCTGCTCGACTGGGCCATATGAGGTTGTGTAACATGTGCTGAAGGTTTAAATTGTGGTGCTTTGGGTGCAATGCTCTCATTCTGGTCACTGGATGGTCAACATGGCACCTCATGGGAAAGAACTCTCTGAGGATCTGAAAAAGAGAATTGTTGCTCTCCACAGAGATGGTCTAAGATACAAGAAGATCTGTGAAACCATGAAACTGAGTCACAGCACGGTGGCCAAGCTTATCCAGCGGTTTTCCAAGACAGGTTCTGCTCGGAACAGGCCTCGTTAGGGTCGACCGAAGAGGTTGAGTCCTCGTGCTCTGTGTCAGGTGCACAAGTTGGCTTCAGAAAACAGACACAGGAGTGCTGCCAGCATTGCTAAAGAGGTTGCAGCAGTGGGAGAACAGCCTGTCAGTGCTCAGACCATATGCTGTGCACTGCGCCAAGTCGGTCTGCATGGCGGTCGGCCAAGACTGAAGCCTCTTCTGAAGCTAGCCCACAAGAAAGCCCGAAACAGTTTGCTGAAGACAACCAGTCCAAGGACATGAAGTACTGGAACCATGTTCTGTGGTCTGATGAGACCAAGATAAACTTGTTCAGCTCAGATGGTGTCCAGCATGTGTGGTGGCGCCCTGGTGAGGTGTGCACTGCCTACAGTCAAACATGGTGGTGACAGCATCATGGTCTGGGGCTGCATGAGTGCTTCTGGTCCTGGGGAGCTGCACTTCATTAATGGAATAATGGATTCCAACATGTACTGTGACATTCTGAAGCAGAACATGATGCCCCCCTTTGGAAAATGGGCCGCACGGCAGTTTTCCAACATGATAACGACCTCTAAGATGACAACTGCCTTCCTGAAGAAGCTGAAGGTGAAGGTGATGGCATGGCCAAGTATGTCTCCAGACCCGAATCCCATTGAGCACCTGTGGGGCATCCTCAAGAGGAAGGTGGAGGAGCAGCAGGTGTCCAACATCCACCAGCTCTGTGATGTTCTCATGGAGGAGTGGAGGAGGATCTCAGCAACACCCTGTGCAGCTCTGGTGAATTCCATGCCTAGGAGAATCAAGGCAGTGCTGGACAACAATGGTGGTCACACTAAATATTGACACTATGGACACAATTTGGCATGTTGACGGTGAGAGAGTAAGCCTGTTATGAGCCTAGTGGTGCTTAACCCCAGTTTCCATGGCATGAAGCAACTAGGAGTATTTCTACTTCCTCTGGATGGGATGCCAATGCATCGCAGGTACTCCCTCAGCTCTTGGTCAAGTTTCCCTGACTATTTGCTGGTACCCATTTAAACACCTGGGTGGAGTGAGGCGTGGAGTGTGGGAGTGAAGTGTTTTGCCCAAGAACACACCGCGAAGGTTGTGGCTGGGACTTTAACTCAGGACCTTACGATCCCAAGTCAAGCCTACTTGATCACTGCGCTATCGCGTCTCCCTTGACCATGAGGTGTACTCACCTTTGTTGCCACCCATTTTGGAAGTAGTGACTGTTTATTCAGTTAGTTAGACAGTGCAGTAAATCTACACTGCTACACATATTGTACAATGACTCACAAATATATTCAGGCTTCATTTCTGTAACGTTGTCCCTTAAAAAGATATAATAAATTAATTGTCGAAGTGTGAGAGGTGTACTCACTTTTGTGAGATACTGTATCTCTTGTTTAACACAGACAAATTCACCAAGAATTAATGAGTACATTTTAATCATTTCGCTATTTAAGACACCAGTTAGTCAAGTCTGCAAGCAAAATTTTCCCGTATTCATCCATATGAAGGGCTTCTTTGCTGACCAATATTTTGCTTCAAAATGTAGTAATGCACCATACATTCTGAATCAGACAAAGCTGGACACAGGCAGGCCAGTCTAACACCCTCACTCTCCGGTAACACAGCCATGTGCTAGTAATACATGCAGTTGCTTAACACTGTCTAGCTGAAAAATGCAGAGACCTCCCTTTAAGAGATGATGTCTAAATTGTCACATGCTGCTCCAAACTTTGTCCATATTTTTCGACATTAATAGCGCCCTTGCAAGTGTAAAATCACGCAAGCTATGTGCATGGACACATCCTTATACCATGGAAGACACTGGCTTTTGGATCGTACACTGCTAATGGCCATAGACTGTATAAAAAGATGGACGACGCAACCGTGATGTCACCCATTGGTTCCAGCATACCATTTAGGAAGCCTCCATTTTGGCAACAGCGCTATTTTGTCATTTTGAAAACTGATGCGATTCCTATTGGACGAGAGCGTGAACTGAAGATCCAGGGAGGAGCGAGGGGTGGATCTATGGGTGGATCTGACCGTATCTGACCGAAGAGGACCAGAGGATAGCCACGCCCCCAAAGCATATTCTGACTTTAGCATTTATTCTAGTCTATTTGGGACCATAATTTACAAAAATGAAAATGATATATTGTGACTTGAAACTTGCAATACCATAAAATAATGTGGAAAATCATTATTGAAATAATAAATCAGGTGGGAAAGTAGGGTCATTTTCTCTTAGACTTCTATAGCATTGAACTTCTTTCTGCAACTGCCGACCACAGGTCGTGTTACACTCTCTGACTGTCCGTCATAATCAATTATTATCCGTCATTGTAATTTTATTTTTTAAAATGATAATTGTTTATTTTTTTTAATAAAATAAACATAATAATTTATGGATTACGCATTAGCTGATGCCGACAGTGATTCATGTAGACACACATTGCGCACTGTGTTAAATACAGCACTGTGTGGATTTTTCGAACTTACTGCTGTATGAACTTTATAAAACATCACAAATGATTTCTCCCCCCACACAGTAACAGTGCGCTAATGAACAATGCTTTCAGTTACTGCTGTACTTCACTAAGCCTAACAACCGCAGTCTCGCTAAGCGGTCCTACGAAGCTGCTTATCAACTCGTTATGTCAACCAGCGCTTTCCCCACCTAGATATCTGCGTATTCACAAAACAGAGACGGCTTTTGTAGCATGTGACCAATCGTCAACCAGCAGCAGAGCTGCATGTTTTACACATGAAGAGCAAATGATCATATTACAAAAATATGAGGAATACAGGATCATACCAGAGATGCCAAGTCTCAAGCATTCGGCTTGAGTCTCTCGCCTCTTAGTGGCATTCACGTTCCTGTGCCGTAGTCAGCAATTATTCAATCAACGTGCACTGAAGAAATTCACTCGCGGATTTCAAGTCATTGTGCAATAAGTTAATCAGTTTCACGTGCATTACGGTGGATTTCCCCACTAGTGAAACGGAAATTGATTACGACTCGGGAATTCTCACGCTTGTCTTTACTGAGGGATTGAAAGCAATGGAATGGCATTAAGACGTTTCAAATGGTCTTATTTTATTTAAACAAACTAAACGATCATGAAACACGTGCATTGTTTCCAATCCCTGAGTAAAGAGAAGCGCGAGAAGTCCAGAGTCATAATCGCTTTCCATAGTGAGGTCCACCTTCATGCAAGTGAAACTGAAGCTTCAATGCACAAGGATTTTAATTCCGCATGAGAATCTCATTAATAAGCGTTCATTGAATAAGTGCGGACTACGGCGAATAAACCTAAAAAATGCGTGAGACTTGGCATCTCTGTCATACAGATCAAAGACAATGCTTGAGACAATATGACACCCACCACCAATTGGACGGGGGTGTGAATTACATTCTGTCAAAATGACGGACGGCCTTCAAAATGTTCCGTCATTGTAAAAAAAAATCCGTCAATGACGGAAAATATTCTGTTAACCTCTGCTGCCAACGTCTCCATCTGCTGGCCGTTAAATAGAATGCAATTTTTAGAGATTTCCGCATGGTCTTCACTTTTCAGACCCGGGTGCTGCGTCCATCTTTTTACACAATCTATCATAACGGCTTGGGTTGTCCTCCCTGTCTTTGGTCCTGAGGACATGGCGGCTTTTTCTTCCCCCGCCAAAAACCACTTGAAATGTTGCCTCATTGGACCAGAAAACACACTTCCACTATGCTTCTGCTCATCTCAAATGACACTGAGCTCAGAGAAATCAGCAGTGCTTTTGGGCAGTTTGGCTCAAGCTTTACACAGTACAACTTCACCCTGCTTCTGTAGATGCAGTGGAGAATAATGTGGACTGACAAAGTTTTACTTCAGTATTTCTGAGCCCACGTGATATCCATTACAGTCACGTGACTTTTTTTAAGACCGTGACGTCTGACAAATCGGAGATTACACGCATTCACGAGTGGTTTTTGGCCCCACCCTTCATGCAACGAGATTCGACTGAATTCCTTCCATCTTTTAATTATATAGAGCGTGAAATGCAGAGGAATGCTGTCCCAAAAGTAATGGATTACGAGCTTTTGCATCTGCAAACAAATTCAGCCTCGACCTATCTTTGCCCTTGAGGGACTTAGCCATCTAGGAGCCTCTTTTTATACTGTAACATGATAAGCCTACCTTATTCCAAATTGTCAAATCATTTTCAAACCTAAATTACCCCTGTACCAACTTTTTCGAAGTCTGTTTCTGTCATCAGGTCTGACATAAAGCTATTTTTCAATAAGCAATTTAAATTGCAAGTTAAAGCGTCAAACAATGTTTTGCTGTGCTTTCAATATAGTAGAGGGTGAACGGACCTTTCAAATCAGTCCCTTGAGATTTAACTGTATATTCCGTTATTTGCCAACTTCTTTGGAGCTGTGGTTTCATATGCATGCCCAATTTGGAGGACCATTTGTGCACTGAAACTTACTCTATGTTGAGACAAAATGTATACATTTATGCGTACTAATTAAGTTGAAATTCCTCAGCTAAGACGTTTGTTAGGGACCCTGTGGCTGGGAGAATTATACGCTGATTCAGTTATCCCCCAACAGCACAGGCAATGTGCGATTGGTGTGAAGAAGTGACGGCCAGTCGTCACGTGAGCCGGAGGAATCGCGTGCCACGGCATCCTGCTCCTGAGTCATTGGCAGGTGGCTTTGGAGGACAGTTGGACTGTGTTCAGGTTAGGGAAAAAGGGGGCGCTCCACCAGAAAAGAGCTAAGTTCCTGGAACGAGCCACTGGGATATTCAGCCTAATGTTTCTGAAACTATGGGTCTGACTGCAGTCCTTCATTAAATTCAATTTTGAATAGATTCTCCAAACAAAACTGTATTTAATCAAGGGCTCGACCTATATTCTTCATGCGTTGGAAATGCAAAAAAACGCAAAAAAAATGTTAAGTGGAAATAAAATGTGTTAAACCCAATTCAAAGTTATAAATTGTATGCAACTGTTGAAAAAAAACTTACCACAGGTTCAATAAGAGCCATTCGTATTTTCTGATGTTGAATGTTGGAAGAGTCCAAGCTTACGGTCACTTTCACTTTGTCAAACATGCTGAAAGTGTGGCTTTCCACCGTGAGTGTAGGCCCCTAAAGGACGGAGATTTCAAACATTAAAATGAAGCTGACTGATTGTAGTTGAAAATGAAACCAAAATACTCTTCAAGTTCCTTCCCATTCTAACAAGATGTTTTGACAAATTAAGGCATTTTTTTCTTTTTAATTCTAAGTATTACCCAGATAGCAGTCTTCTAGAGTTACATCAGTATTAGTTTTGAGTGCAATCCATCTGCATATTTTCTATCATTCTCCTTAGCCCTTTCCCTCATGAGTTGAGAAACAATCTCAAATTTTCCTGGTTGCAAACAATCGAAATGCTTCCAAAATACAGGCCATTTGCCCAACCTGTCTGTAACCATACTACCAATGTCCTGTCAGTCGCGGGAAAGGGTTAAAGATAGAACTCTACGGAAGCACTCAGCCACGTTCTCCAATGCGTGTGTCCTTGTAGTAAAACTATATATATATATATAAAAAAAAAAAGATTATCGCAGTGGCAGTCATATCAAAGAGCTTGAACCCATTTCAAAAAAGTTAACTAAAGCATCACAAGTAAGAAAATCTAAGCAACTAAGCATGAAAAAATGCAAGCTTATGAATTTTTTTTTGTCTTTGAAAACTATTGCAGAGATATTCATCTACCTCCTCATTGAAAGAGAGATTTGGCCCATTCTTTTGGTCTTTATTCTCGAAGAACACTGTGCCTTCCAGTCCGAACTTCGGGATTAGGATGATAATGGCATTCTTCCTCACAAAGAGGATGAAGCCATCTTCATTGAGAATGCCTTTGTTCTTGAAAAATAGCTGAAAAATAAACAAAAAAAAAAAAATCAACAGCCAAAAAATGAAAATACACAATCATGCACTTACCGCGACTGATCAATTAAACTCCATGGCTTGACTTGATCAATACTCTTGAGAGCCAAGCCTAAGAACGTTTTGATAGATATTCCTACAAAACCAAAACTCAGCAAAGAGTACCTGTGTGTGGAAGGCCACGGAAGCACGCTGGGCGTACTGCGCCATTTTGTGCCTGTAGTTGAGGTTGTTAGACAGGGCTGACTGCTTGTGTTTGTCCATAAGGTCAGGATATGTGGTGTCTGCACCAATTGCCACGGCCAGGAGACGGTGAACAATGATGTCGGCGTACCTGCAGGGAACCCACAAAATAATAATCATGTAGCCTCTGTGAGCTGCTGTGAGGTCACAAATAGACTGTTTTTTTGCACATTCTATTGCCAATAACGATTGGTTACTTGAAGTCAAGCAGTTCCACAGCAAGAGGAGGCAACACATGCCCTTTAAGAAACATCAAGCTCACTACCTGATTACTGAGATGAAGTGGGTCGGGCATTATACTCACAGTCTGATTGGTGAGGTGAAATGGGCAGAGCAGCAGACTCACCGTCTGATTGGTGAGGTAAAATGGGCAGGGCAGCAGACTCACCGTCTGATTGGTGAGAAATGGGCAGAGCAGCAGAAAGTGAGGTGAAATGGGCAGAGCAGCAGATACTGTCTGATTGGTGAGGTGAAATGGGCCAGACTCTGATTGGTGAGGGTGAACTCACTGTCTGATTGGTAGATGGGCAGAGCAGCAGACTCACTGTCTGATTGGTGGAAATGGGCAGAGCTGTCCATGCCGGAACAGAAGTAGACGGCCTGCATCATGCTGATTGGTGAGGTGAAGTGAGTAGATCCGCAGCAGTGGTGGGTGTTCCAAGCGGAACAGAAGTAAACCTGCATCCACCTTTGCCAAGGATCCGTCCAGTGAACGAGAAACGGCGCCAGTTGGCGCCTTTGGCTGAGTCCGTATGAATATCCACGTTCTGAGACGGACAAAGATTGCCCCAAAAGAATCAGCACTACAGTCCATTTAGAAACTCAATAATCCACTCAGCGCCTAAATCCTGGGTGACCAGCTCCTCATAGCAAAACACAGCCGAACAGATTGATGAAAACTGGCCAATCAAGCTCAATATTGCTTGCAATTTACCTACCAATAATGAGCACCTCACCTCAGACTGACTGCCTAGACAGCAGACAAAAAAAACACACACACACACACACACACCCTACACACATAAGCACCCACATATAGCATCACCATCAACCCTAATTAATTTCCCAGACAAAATTTTGTTGATTGGCCTGTGTTCTCTGTTCTTGTCTTTGTCATGTTGTCAATGTTTTATTTTTTCATGCAATAAAAACTACAAAAGCATTTTTTTTTAAATTCCAAAATAGAACAAGACACTACTCTACATGTGGCTGACGTGTGTGCCCAGTTTTATGAAAAAAACCAAACGTTTTTCAAGTAATATATACAGAACAGATACATTTACAAGCATACAAACAGAGTGATGGCCATATACCCTGCATTATGTGGATAAAAATGGAAAACAGACATGAATCGGGGGAAGAACATACTTTAGACTTGGCTGCCTTTATCAGAATGTCGTAGTTGGAGGGCGGTGGAGCGGGATGCTTTCTGAGCATCGCACACTCTGAAAACTCATCGTAGATCTTCTGTGCTACAGAGATATTTGCCAGCAACATGAACTCTTCAACCATGGAGTTAGTTTCCCTGTTAAAAAAGACCAGGACATTTACAAAGGATGTAAATACTGAATAAATAATTCATAAAGTCTGGCAAACATCTGAAAAAAATAAAATATAGCGCATCATGCAATTTATATCTCATAATATCCTCGATGCGTGACACTACTCTTAATCTAAGGATGACAATGTTGAAATATAAAATGTTGAGTCATGTCCATGATGCACCATATCTGAGCACCATCTTTGAGCACCTCAGCAAACTTCAAATGAATTGATTTTATTAAACGGTGCTTGTCTCTCGTGTGAGATGGGTTCAGCTACAGAGCCAATGGGAGTGTCTGCAGAGAGCGAGGCGCTGTGCTGGCAGAGGTGAATGTTGAGCTGGAGCTAGATGAGGTGAGTTGGAAGAAGTAGATTATGTGGGCTGAATGTAGCTGATATGTTGTGGATTTAAATGATGTGCGGCGGATTTAAAGAGGCCCCCTCTCTCACTTCAGCTCTTTGGTCTGCAGGTCAATAGGGTCATGAGTCTCACTGTCCATGTGAAATCGCACTTCCGGAGAGGAAAGGGTTAATGCCCTGAATGAAAAACAACAGCACTTGTTGTTACAATGTTATTACACAGTCATTATTCTACAGAACAGTATTCCAGAAATGTGGCAGCTGCTCTTCTTGAAATAAAATTACACAGCTTTTTTTTTTTTTTTACAAAGATTTTACCATCTTCAATCACCATTTTTGACTGTATTAACCACGTAAACACATGCAGTTATACCAAAAAGCAATTCAGTGTTCCTCCAATATAGATGTGCAAAAGTACTAAGAGGTTCTCATATAGAAAAGGTTAATTTATGAGATGCGCACAAATGTCAACACATAGCAGCAAATGGCAGGGATCCTCAGATCTGATTCTAGAATCCAAATCTGTCCCTGCTTTTCTTTCCATCTTGGTAATTAATTGAACGATTAGTTCTTCACACCTGGCTCCAAATAAACCATCAGTGCTCAGCCCGAGAAGAATATAATAGGCCATTTGCAGGAATTGATCACATGACAAATCACTCCATAGCAACAAGACCATGGTGTGCAAGCGAACTCTACATTCCTTGACAACCAAAAGAGTTTGACTGGCGGTGCATGACATTCCAATACTTTAGTGACTGTTTTGACCTTTTGTTCTGTCTTTTTTTGACCAATTTTTCCTGTGTACTTAAAAGAAGATATATTTTATCATTTGGTGTAAGATTTTTCCCATTTACTGACTGCAAAAGCAAGTTTTTTGACTTCAAGTTGGTTGCTGCCAACCGAAACTCGCGTGTGAAATGGTGAAATTCTCAGGTGTGTTTATACTTTAAACATTCAATGATCGTGAAAAAAGATTCACGAAACGAAACTCTGATAATCTGTAGATGTGTTTTGTAGCCATATTATTCCCATAATGGCCTATTGAGGCAAAGGACCATAGAGTGACACAGATGTGCAACAGTATCTATAGTCTGGATCCTGTAGCCATAATCGAGAGGACTCCACATACAATGTTGTCTTCTAGCAGTACCTACCCATTTTCAATCCTTTTTCGTTTCAGAATCTTTGCCAGCTTGTTTAACCCTCGCAGGCTCTTGGTGATGTCATCGTTCATGCTGGCATCATCTATTCTCATCTGGGCCTCAGCATATGTTAGGGAGGCCTGAAACATTAATAAACCAATCAGCCACCTCCTTTAACAATGCCGTCACGAGGGACCGATCAGCTCCCTAATTTAACAATGCCAAATAATCAATAAACAAAAACGCTGGCTCACCTTGGAGTTAATCACACTCTTAGTGAAGCGTGTGCTGAGAATTTCAGCATCATGGTTAATTTCCCAGATGCAAGAAAATGCAAACCTGAAAATTTCAAAAGAATGAGAGAAATAATCATTCAAGTCCTAACAACGAAAGCATCGATGTACTGGACACTGAAACCAGCTGTCCTTACCTGTCAACATTAGATCGCAGGGAGCACAGGTTGGAGCTGAGCAATTCAGGAACCATGTCGATCCTCTGTTGAAGCACAAAAAGTTCAGGAAATCAGGATCATCAGTTATTTTCTTGCCCAGAGATAATAAAAGGGGGAGTTCCTGTCTTTCGTTTAGTGTTTGTTTGTTTGTTTGTTAGCAACTTGGCACCTACAACCCCAATTCCGAAATAGATGGGACAAAGTATAAATTGTGAATAAAATCAAAACGCTATGACTTTCAAATCACACCAGCCAGTATTTTATTTACAATAGAACAGAGATAACATAGCAAATGTTGAAACTGAGAAATTTTACAATTTTTTCCACAAAATTAGCTCATTTCAAATTTGATGGCTGCTACATGTCGCAAAAAAGTTGGGACAGGGGCCTGTTTACCATGGTGTAGCATCCCCTCTTCTTTTTAACACAGAGTGGAAGCGTCTGGGCATTGAGGAGACAAGTTTCTTGAGTTTAGCCATTGGAATTTGATCCCACTCTTGTTTAATACAGGCTTCCAGCTGCTGAAGAGTTTTGGGTCTCCTTTGATGGACTTTTCGTTTAATTATGCGCCAAATGTTCTCAATCAGTGAAAGATCAGGACTGCAGGCAGGCCAGTTCAGCACAAGGACTCTTCCACTACAAAGCCATGTTGTTGTACTAGCAGCAGTATGTGGTTTTGCAATGTCCTGCTGAAATACACAAGGCCTTCCCTGGAATAGATGTCGTCTGTATACCTTTCAGAATTCATGGTGCTTTTTAAAAAAATGCAAGTGTCCCACACCATATGCACTAATGCATCCCCATACCATCAGAGATGCTGGCTTTTGAACTGAACGCTGATAACAGGAGGGGTGGTCTTTCTCCTCTTTAGCCCAGAGGACACGACGCCCATGATTTCCAACAAGAATGTCAAATTTGGACTCGTCTGACCACAGGACACTTTGCCACTTTGCTACAGTCCATTTTAAATGAGCCTTGGCCCACAGAACACGGTGGCACTTCTGGATCATGCTCAACAATGGCTTCCTTTTTTTTGCATGATAGAGTTTTTAGGTGGCATCTGTGGATGGCACGGCAGACTGTGTTTACAGACAGTGGTTTCTTGAAGTATTCCTGGGCCCATTTAGTAATGTCAATGACAGAATCATGCCGCTGAGTGATGCAGTGGTGCCTGAGGGCCCGAAGATCACGGGCATCCAGTAAAGGTCTTCGGCCTTGTCCCTTATGCACAGAGATTTTTCCAGTTTCTCTGAATCCTTTGATGATGTTATGCACTGTCTATGATGAGACCTTCAAAGCCTTTGGAATTTGACGTTGAGGAACATTGTTTTTAAACTATTCCACAATATTTTTACGCAAGCCTTGACAGGTTGGAGAGCCTCTGGCCATCTTCACTTCTGAGAGACTCAGCCTCTCTAAGACATCCCTTTTATAGCTAATCATGTTACACACCTGATGCCAGTTAACTTAATTACTTGCTAAATGTTCTTTCAGCTGATTCTCTTATATATTAATTGCTTTTTCAGCCCTTTTTTGCCTGTGTCCCAACTTTTTTGAGACCTGTTGCAGCCAGAAAATTTGAAATGAGCTCATTTTGTGGATAAAATTGCAAAATTTCTCAGTTTCAACATTTGAAATGTTATCTAAGTTCTATTGTAAATAACATATTGGCTCATGTGATCTGAAAGTCATTGCATTTTGATTTTATTCACAATTTATACTTTGTCCCATCTATTTCGGAATTGGGGTTGTACAATTCTGCAGCAATCATTTCCGAATTTGATACAGAGGTCAGCCATGGACCAGAATACAAACTTTGGCATTCACATGATAGTGATATCGACTGACCAAAGCTTAACCAAAGTAGGCATAGGCTTAACTCATTTTGTAATAAATTCCCACTCGTTTTGAGCTGTTTGGTTATCTTAAATTGGTTGATGCAAGAGCAAGTGCTGCCCCTCCCTCCCAGTGTTTGTCTTCTAGCAACAAGAGCTTTGTTTATGATCCCTTTTTTCTCTCGTTAATAGTTTCTTTTCTCCAAGTATACGAGGGTGAAACATGTATTGCCTTTCATATTTATTATATTGAGCGGACCTTTACATTAGCGCAGGTCTGACCATTACTAGCCATCTGCCGCTCCTTTTATAGTCCTGGGATCTGGGAAGTTCACCGCAGATTTGATCATTGCATACTGCTAGCATGTTTAGTGAACTACTTTATGTTTCAGCTTATGTGACTAGCCTAGCTGGCATCATTGTTAGATGACAATACAAGTGCAATAGGTTACTTAACATTACAATTGTGTTTGTTTGGTTTTTTTTTTTTGCCGCTGTTAAAGGGAAAATTGCAGATTCTGTGAGTGTTTTGATCCGGATGTTTTAAGGGGACCCATTAAATGACCAGCTATTTAAAAAATGAAAAATCTGTCACCAAAATGCATCTTTACCCTTTCACACAAGTACACAGTTGTCCCCCTATTGGCTGCCTCTTGGTCCAGAGCGTTTCCAGGGCGGATGAAATGGCTGACGTCTGCTATGTGGACGCCCACCTGGAAAACACAGTGATGACAGAGTTCTGAAGGGGTTTGATGGACAGTGCATGGACCTACTCCAAAATACACACCCAATTCCATCCCAAAGATTGTCATTTTCGGGATGGACAGTACATGGAACCATCCAAAATTACACGTTCAACTGTACCTCCAGATTCCCGTTTTCCAAGTCCCGGCAGTGCAATGCGTCGTCGATATCCGTACACCCCGGGGGATCCACGCTGCACACACACAGGTGCCGCAGATCTTGCCGCCTCTTCATATCCTGTACAGGTGAAGTAGACTCAATATCAACGTAAGTACAGAAAGTGCAAAACAAAGACATGCTTTTTCTCCCCAATTACCAAACGGGTTGTCCCACTCCAGAACCTGCAATAAAGTCTGCAAGTCTTCGGACTGTGACACTGAACAATAAGAGCTATCAGGAGATGACACCCCCCCCCCCCCGCAAAATTTCAAATGAGAAAAATTCCAAAATGGCAAACGGAAGTACTCTAGCACATGGTTGATTGGTCTTTCACACATCTTAAACAGTCTTGCAAAGTTCCATGATAATAAATGATAGCTCCGAGAGTAAAATGGGTGGTAAAATGTGATTGGATGATGGTCACTATATTGTTTACAAAATGACTTACAGAAATCTACTGGATGCATGACTGCCATTAGGCAACTGGTTTTTGAGTTATGACTACCTGTTTGCTAAAGCTCCACCATTGGACAGGGTTTATACGACATTTGGTAGGCTTGAGTGTGATGGCCTGAAGTTTGGTGATGAATGATTTCATAATCAGAAGCCACACACACAAAATAAAGCACATTACAACTGCCACATCTTTTAACGTAGCAAAACAGCATTAAAAGATCTTAGTCTGAAGATGTTGAGTACCAAATTTCAGGCAAATTTGGTGGGACCATACAGGAGGCCATAGAGTTTAATGTATTACAAAACATTTTAAATGGTGGAAAATGAACACATGCGCAAATTGGCGTAACTCATATGGATAGATGTGAAGACCTACAAAATCCAGCAATAAATTAATTTTGTTTCTGACACCTACGGTTCAAAAGTTATGGGCCAAAACAAAGTTTGTTGTTAAGGCACCTCTTGTGGGCAATTGATTATTGATTATTACAGACAGACTTTGAGATAAATGGACGGGTGGCTGATAGCTGTATCTCCCCACATAACATACATATAAATTCAATAGACTGGAGCACAGGGCCAAAGTGCAATTATTGCAACACTGTCAAAATATGTACAACCCAACAATGGATTACACTAACAGGTGAGTCCTCACCACTAAATCAAAGCTGCCTCAAATCTTTTAGAATACATGAGAACTATTAGATTCATGCATTTAAAAAAAAAAAAAACCTTTTTAACAGAGAGCGCAGTTTTTTTTAACAGGTCTTAACATTGCTCATTACTAAAATATAAAAAATTTTGTCACAGTCAGCAAGAGCTTCCACACAATCACATTAGTCACGCCATCACTAGCATTATCCCCCATGTCACCTCTTCTGTGATGCCCCAAGGCATCTTGGGAAGGAAGCTGAGCACAGCTTGGGAGAAGGCCTGGTGTGGAACATCGTGCTCCAGCAGGAGCACCTCGGTCTCTGTCTCTTTGTCTCCTGCACTCCCCAGACTCCTCACGAAATGCCCCTGAAACAGCAAACAAACAAAACCATAAGGTTAGATAATACCAGGACATACTAATCACACTAATCCAGAGTGAACTGCTTTTTGCAGTTTTACACTGTAGCTAATCATACAGCTCAGTAGTTACAAAAGCATCTCATGGTAATTATCTTTATCAAGGGTACAGCAACAGTGCCTCAGATGGGAATCAAACCTGGAAAATCACTGACACGATGGGCACAATCCTTCTCCATCACCATTTAATTCAAGTCAGGTATTTTCTCCAACACATTTTGGTGTGTTCAGTGTACAACGGAAAACATATTACTGATTTTCAAAATGAAAATGTGTAACAATTGTGTTTACTTCCAATTGTTTCCAAGTTCAAGAAAAATAGGGAATGAATCCCAATTCAGATTTCAATAAAAATTTCTGTGAAACTACAAGCGTTAACTAGCATCCAGCACAAGCATGAATCCAGATTGACTTACAGAGTTTATATTATTATACAGACAGCTTATTTGCTCATCTGCAGTGCACACAGTGCTCAGAACAAGTCAACCACCCAACTCAAGGACACAATGGAGGTGTCTTAGCTCAGAATTGACCCGCAACCTTGAAGTTGTGAAAACAACTAAGAAATAATGTAATATTTGCAAATTCAAAACCCTTCCTGTGTATTATGTTTCAGGTAATTTTTTCACCATGAACAATTTACACAGCTGGAAATTAAAATTTTTAGTCACTACTTCAAAAAAATCTGCTTCGGCGGGGCGAAGGCAGTACCCCTCAGCCAGTACCCCTCAGGTCAAGGTCACTGTCTGAGCAAAGGTCAAAGGTCATTCAGGTACGAAACCTTGCTGAGGCATGGCTACCCACTAAGGCGAGTCCACATACACAAAATGAAGTTCCTAACCCAAGCGGTTACAGAGAAATGGCCTGGAAAATGGCTGGACACCCACTTAGTCGGGGCTGAGGGGTAAAAAGTATCTAATTTCCTTTCCTTATCTCCTCCTATTTGAAACTTGGGGAGGGGGGCAAGAGGAAGACAGGAGGTGACATTTTTCAAATGCCAGGACATACTCAAGGAAACAGAGGAAGCATGAGCATGCAATCTGAATACTGAAACCACAGCTTTACAATGGAGTGCACAGATCCCTCCCCAGTATTCTACATGACAAGCCCAAAGACAGCAGGCACATCCCACAGGGCATGATGGACAGAGTAGCATACACCTTTCTACTTGCTGCAGGAATAAACAGCCAGACTGTTTTGGTAACATCTGGCCCAAAAAACGATTTTGTGCTAAAAAAACATAAGCATGCACTGTCACATAACACTGATGTGTCATTCATGGCGCTTTTCCACTACATGGTATCTACTCTACCGCCTTTTTTGTTTTTCCATTAGGAAAAAGTACCTGGTACCAATTTTTCTGGAACCGCTCTCCTGGGGTTCCAAAAACAGCCGTCCGGGTACTAGTAGGTACTAAAATGTGATGTGACAACATTGCAGCCCATTGATTGGTCAGAGAATCGCCACTGCGAAAGACGATTCCGTAGTCGACCTCAGGACATCTCATTCGGGTTAGATTGACGAGTATCAAGATTAGCGTAGTTATTATGATCATCGACTTGTATTGTTTCAGGCAACTTGTTCGATATGCTGTGCGTTGCCTTACTTTTAAAATACGGTTTCGCTTCTTCACTAAATCTGCTACATTCGTGAAATGCGTTTCTCTTTGCCTGTGACCCCGTTTGTGGCGAAATTACGAGTGACAGTATTGTGTCCAGTTCTGTTCCCCTAACTAATTACCCTTGAGAAAGTTATGTGATGCTACCAAGAAGAAGAAAATCGAGCAGAAAAATAACTTTACGGGTGTTGAAGAATCATTTTTCTCTCAAAGTTATCACAGATGAGATGACGCATCATAAAGCGATGAATTCTGATTCTCTGCCATCTCCATGCGATTTGCGGATTTGCAACGCGGAACTCTGCTGTGCGATCACTTAATTATCCCATGCTTTAACAATTTGTTTGTTTGCCGTCAAATTCAGAGTGAAATATATATTTGCTCTCCATGCCTTTTACGGATATCATTGCTTTGCGTTGTTAGGTGGTACGCAATTTTATGTGCAACTGAATCGGACACGACAAAGTCAAACAGAAAATACAATTCAACACTCGCCGGACTTTAGTGCCATAACATGGTGATGGTAGTGCGTGTCTCCTGATTTGAACACATAAATCTTTGACAAAATCGACGGAATAAACGTAAACTTCATATAATTGCAGCTGCATTGTGTGTCGTGTTGAGGATGACGTCGCGTAAGTTTCGTGCTGCGCCGCTATGACGACCAGCTACGCTGAGGCAGTACTATCCTCTAATGGAAAACGACCCGCCAAAAAAGTACCCGGTACCAAGGCAGGTGGAGTAGAGTAGAGTAAAGCCAGTACCACGTAGTATAAAAGCGCCATAAATCTCTAGATCAGCAACACTTAAGGTCAGCTGCCACCATCAGGAACAGCAGTGACAGAGTCCTGAGCTCTGAAGGTCCTGTGCAGGCGTGTGACGTACATTCGGGTATCTGGAGTGCTTGGGCCAGCCGTCGATGGCCACCATGATCCTCTGCCCCTCCAATGCTGCAGCCTGCCGGGTTTCCACACGGATCCGGGGAATTCTGCGGTCTGCCGGGGTAAACAAGTGCCTGGTGGCCTGCCGTGAAATTAAGGATTTAAAATTTCTCAAATGAGGCCTCAGTGGTAAAGAAATATACATAAACAATGAAACAGAGTTTTAATACAGTAGAATCCAAATGTATGTCAAATCAAGCATCAAATCATGTCGAGTTATACATTTCTACAGTCAGGAGAAAATATCCATGTGACATTAACAATGTAAAATAAGAAGTACTGCATGAGTTGCATTCAGAACCCTATGGTACTCTTGACTGCCCACCAGAAACATTTTGTGTTAACCCAGAACTCTCTGGCACTCTGACCCCACAGCAGACCTCTTTAATCTGTGATTTAGCCAGCATCCCACAGAAGGGCCTCCAGTTCCTCTTTATGATCCCCACCACCTTCCCTGTGGGTTTCAGCGCGGTTTCACCAGCTCCACTCTTCAGCTGAAAGGAAAACAAGATGGTGGTCAAGCTTCCTTCAACAAAATCAATGGAGTCAGTCTTCATTAGATGGTCCCCCTAGAGAAAACTCAATTTCTGCCCTTGATCGTTTGGAGCATTTCACCTCGATTTTCCAGTTTTATTTAGTGCTGCACCATTAATCTAATCGCAATTGCAATCGCAATGTCAAGCTGTGCGATTGCATAACCGCAAAAAAGGCTGCGATTTACGATTTAATCTAAATAAACGTGTGCGTGTCAGTGAACATTACTACCTCTCCTTTAATTTAGTGGAGTCTGTTGACGTTACGCCCCCAAGCTATTCTGGGCTGCGTCCGAATAGCAAAAAAATTACGTCCTATACACTAATTCCAGACCACTTTTCTTGAACCAATGTGGAAAACCTCTGAAGATAAGGGATAGGTTCAAACAGGAATTCCTGCCACTTAGGAAGACAATCGCGCTAATTACAAAATCTGAATGCACTTAGAGCAGGCAACGTAATCATGAGTCCCCTGCCCATCACGCACATTTCTTCGCACGATTAGCCGGATTGAATGGTCGCCACTTTAAATACTGCTGCTGCGCAGAGTTGTGGAATGGAGTGATCTCCTTTCTTCTCGAAAAGGATACTGTAGACTATGCACCCCATGTTAAAGGAGGTAAATTAGGAAGCAGTGAGATACCTTTCTATAAGATTTAAATTGTTCAAGGCACTTATCATGGTTGCCATCATTTCCGGATCTTTTTTTTTTTTTTTTTTTTTTTTTTTTAGGAGTTAGGAATTTTCATCCATAAAAAAAACTATCAGACGCTGCCCTCGTCTGCGCAGCGGGTATGGTCACATGACTACTCGCCACAATTCGCAGTGACCAACATGCAGGAGCGTGAGCAAGCCCAGGCTGAGAGCGAGTTGGTGGCGGAAAAAAACGCAACATCTATCATATGGCGATACTTAGATTTGAGGTACAGTGACGTTGAACAGAGAGACTTGTTGTGTAAAACTTGCGAAGTTAAAATCTCCACATTCCGCGGCAACACTACCAATCTGTATCACCACCTGAGACAGCACAGAGAAAATCATGAAGAACGCATGCGAGTGAAAGCCCAGTAAAGTAAAGACAAAGAGACAACTGAAGGCCGCAAACGCCCAATGGTGCCACTGCTTTTGTACTTTGCAGAAATGTCTTTATTTTGAACTGTACAAACTTTCAGGTTTTAGGTTTTTGTATTTAGTAGTACTTAATAGGTTTACAAAAATGCCTGCAGAAAGGCATCCAAGTTTACAGTAGTGCCACTGAATTTGCACTTGGCGGAAATATCCTTATTTCAAAAAAGGAAAAACCTCTTTTTTTGGAAAATTTTATTTTGAAAACAGTGCTAAAAACTTGTTTTGCATTTTTTATGCGCCTTAATGTTTGCACGTTTCGAGTTGAGAAATATACACTTCAAAACTATCATTATTCTCTGCATTTTCCTTGATAACAAAGCAGGTAGCCTCAAGATACCTTTTTTTAAAATTAAATCGTAATCGCAATTGCAAATTGCAATATGGTCCACTATAATCGCAATCGCACATTTTTACCAAATCGTGCAGCTCTAGTTTTATTATTATTTATTTCATTTTTTTATTTTTTATTTTTATTACACTAGGGCATTCCACTACTTCTGACTAATCCTAAACTCAGAAAAATATAATTTATACCAAGTTGAAGAAAGTGAAATTATGATTGAGTACTGCCCGTCTGTCCCAACACTGGATGAAACTTCAGTCCATTCTCAGGAGGCCATCTAATGACAACCAGCTGAGACCTACTTCACGTCATCTATAGGCCACTTTTCCATATTGTAATGTGGTAATAAGCCACTAGATGGCAGTATTGACTTTTTTTTGTTAAGTCAAGTCTGGAGCTAGGTTGGGCATGTCCGGGGCATGCCTCAGAGGGGGCTGGACAAGAGTATATAAAGAGAAAAATTGAGAGAGTAGAGTAGGTGGAGAAATTGCAAGGAGAAATGGTGGAAGGATACATTTGACCAGACCTGTCACTCTTTTCAAGACCTGTGAAGTTTTTTGTGGATTTTTGCCTGTGTTGGAGCATTTTCCTGTCCCAGGACATCGCAACATAGCAGCCCATCTCCATTACAAAGGAACTGTAAATATCTCTTTTTTTTTTTATTTCAATCTTGGTCAGTAGGGTAGAGTGTAGATTAGTTCTGTTTGTTTAATTAAATCTGTTGAAGTTTAAAATTTTGTCTGTCATCCCTTGCTGTCCGTGGACGCGCCATAACAAATTGGGGCCATAACAAATTGGGGGCTCGTCCGGGATAGACCATTGTGCGAGTCATTTATTGAAAATCTAAAATTTCAAATAGTGAAATTGTTTTTTTGAATTTTCCTAGATATATATTGGCAGATCAACAGCAATGGATGATTTCTTGGCATCACCAACCGTAGAGGTTTTGAAGTCTTTTAAAAAGACAGAACTGCTAGAAATATGCAGACAGTTAGAGCTGACAGATGTAAAACCAGCCATGCCAAAGGCAAGACTGGCTAGAGAGATTGTTGAATATTACATTGATGAAAATGTGTTTACACCAGGAGATCTGGAACAGTTTCCAGTGGAAAATCCAAATGTAGAATTGGAGCTTAAATTAAAAATGCTAGAGATTGAAAGGGAAGAAAAAGAAAAACAACAAGAGTTTGAGAGAGAGAAAGAGAAAAAAGAAAGGGAGGAAAAAGAAAAACAAAGAGAATTTGAGAGAGAGAAAGAGAAAAAAGAAAGGGAGGAAAAAGAAAAACAAAGAGAATTTGAGAGAGAGAAAGAGGAAAGAGCAGAAAGAGAGAGACAGAGAGAGATTTGATTTAGAAAAAATTAGATAGAGAAGAAAGGCTCCAAATGGAGCTACTAAAAATCAAAATTCAAGGTGAAAACAAATTTCGGGCTAGCCAGGAGGTAAAGCTGGTGCCTCCATTCTCAGAGAAGGAGGTTGATAAGTATTTCCAGTGCTTCGAGAAGGTAGCTAAGAGTTGTCAGTGGCCAAAGGAACACTGGCCTCTGATGTTGCAAACTGTCCTCAAGGGTAAGCTCAACAAGCCTATTCGGCTTTGTCTGCAGATGATTCCTCTGATTATGAGGTTGTCAAAAAGGTTATTTTGACAGCTTATGAGTTGGTTCCAGAGGCTTACCGACAGAAATTCAGAGGTCTGAAGAAATCTGACAATCAGACTTATGTGGAATTTGCTAACGAGAAGAAGGTTTGCTTTGAGCGCTGGTGTACTTCTATGGAGGTCAAGGATGATTTCAACTCACTAAAAAGAGATGGTGTTAGTTGAAGAATTCAAGAACTGTGTCAAGGATGATATTAAGACCTACCTTAATGAGAAGCAAGCACTGAATTTGCAATCAGCTGCCAAATTTGCAGACGAATATGTTCTCACACATAAGTCCAAATTTCAGTCTAGCAGTAACAATAGATGGTCCCAATTTCAGAAGAAAGGTAACGGTGATACCCAAGATTCCTCACCCAAAGACAAAGACAAATCTGGTGATGGTGCTCAGAAATCCAGTCAAAGGTCTGGACAAAGTGTGAAAGCTGACAGTGACAAAAGTGGTCTAGTTTGCAATTATTGCAAGAAATCTGGTCATGTTACAACTAACTGTTGGTTCCTTAAAGCTAAGAAAGAAAAAGAAAAGGATACCAAACCCAATGCCTTTGTGAAGACAAGGTTAGAAACCCCTGTAGTAGATGACCAATCTGCTAAATTGCCTGCTCCTTGTGAGGCTAAGAAGCCTGATACTGCTGACTTTGTGAGGGAGGAATTACTTCCATTTGTGTCAGAGGGATTTGTGGCTCTGAATGAGCATTCTCCTCCTGTCCCCATATATATCCTAAGGGATACGGAGCTTCTCGGTCACTTTTATTGATGGACTCCTTGGAGTTACGTGATGAGACCGCTTCTGGGGGATTTCATACTTGTACAAGGTATTGAAGGGAGGACTGTATCTGTACCCCTGCGCTCTGTATTCTTGAAGTCAGATTTAGTTACAGGACAGGTAAAGGTGGGACTTATGTCAAGTCTACCTATCAAGGGTGTTTCTCTGTTGCTAGGCAATGACCTGGCTGGGGGCAATGTAGTTCCCCTGTTCATCTTACTTCACAGCCGAGCACTGAAGATGGCGATGAAGACCCATCTCTGTATCCTTCCTGTGCAGTGACTCGTGCTATGGCCAAGAAGGCTCAAGAAGAAGATGATGTGGTGCCGTCCAGCACCTTGAATAGTCATGACTCAGGTGGTTCGCCTCATGACTCTGTTCAGCCTACTATGGTTTCTCCGTTTGAGAACTCATCAGACACTTTTATCAGTTCTCTATTCAGCCAGCCAGATGGGTCTGGTGATTCTGATGTGTCTGGAGACTTGTCTCTGTCCAGAAAGCGGTTGATTCAGGAGCAAACCAATGATCCTGAAATTTGTGTACTAAAGAAGAGAGCCCTTCCTGATGAAGAAATAGACACAGTTCCAGTTGGGTATTATTTCAAGGATGGAGTGTTGATGCGGAAGTGGCCCTCCTGATATCCCTGCCAATGCAGATTGGGCAGTGGTCAATCAAATTGTTGTTCAAGGTCTACAGGAATGAGATCTTAACAATGGCTCATAGTTTGCCTTTAGGAGGTCATCTTGGTGTTAACAAGACTGTTGACAAGATCATGAAACACTTCTTCTGGCCTGGACTTCGGAAAGATGTTTCCAACTTTTGCAAAACCTGTCACACTTGTCAGGTAGTTGGAAAACACCAGTTAGACCCACCTGTAGCTCCATTGCAGCCTATCCCAGCATTTGGGGAGCCCTTCTCCAAGGTCATTGTTGATTGTGTTGGTCCATTACCCAAGACTAGATCTGGAAATCATTACTTGTTGACAATCATGTGTGCATCTACCAGATTCCCTGAAGCCATCCCTCTACGCAACATCAAGGCAACTGCAATTTCGAAGGCTTTGATAAAGTTCTTCACGTTGTTTGGCCTTCCCAGGGAAATTCAGTCCGATCAAGGTAGCAATTTCACTTCCGGATTGTTTCAGCAGGTTGTGTATTAACTAGGTGCGAAGCAGATTCTTTCCAGTGCCTATCATCCGGAGAGTCAGGGTGCCTTAGAGCGGTTTCATTCCACTCTCAAGACAATGATGAGGACTTATTGTTATGACCATGAGAAATACTGGGATGAAGGTGTTCATTTGCTGTTGTTTGCAGCTAGAGAAGCAGTGCAGGAGTCTACTGGATTCAGTCCGTTTGAGCTAGTGTTTGGCCATGAAGTGAGAGGACCTTTGCTATTGTTGAGTGAACAATGGCAAGAGAAAGAGCCGCATATCAGTCTGTTAGACTATGTTAGCAAGTTCAAGGAAAGACTGCGTGCAGCTTGTGACCTAGCCAAAGAGAACTTGAAATCAAGTCAGGGAAAAATGAAAACTTGGTAGGATCATAAGGCTAGAAGCCATGAGTTTAAACCAGGAGACAAGGTCCTTGTGTTATTTCCCTTGCAGTCCAATCCATTGCAGGCTAGATTTCATGGTCCTTATGAAATTCTGACAAAACTCAATGATCTCAATTACATTGTGAAGACTCCAGACAGGAGAAAGCCAAAACAGTTGTGTCACATTAACATGCTGAAGCCTTATCATGATAGGAATGCTAGGGTTGCAGCTGTCACTTCAGATCCTCCTATGGTCGAGACTTGTGAAGATGAGGGGGAGTTTCAAGATGATGAACCTAGAATTAAAGCTGAAGTTCTTTCATGTAAATTGTCAAATTCTGAAGTGTTGCAGAATCTTGATGTAAAACTCCAGCACTTAGAACCCTCACAGAAAGATCAGTTTGAGAGGTTGATCAAGAAATATAAAGATTTATTTCCTGATGTTCCAAAGAGAGTTTCTATAGCCTCTCATGATGTAGACGTTGGTGATGCCAAACCAATAAAACAGCATCAGTACCGGATGAATCCTGAAAAGAGAAAGATTGCTGAGAAAGAGGTTGAGTACATGTTAAAACATGATATTATCAGACCCTCTAACTCAGATTGGAGTTCACCCTATGTTCTAGTTCCAAAACCTGATGGAAGTACTAGATTCTGTACAGATTATCGCAAAGTCAATGCTGTAACTAGAACTGATGTGTTTCCAATACCTAGGATTGATGATTGTATCGATAGAGTAGGGCAAGCAAAGTTTCTGACCAAGATTGATTTATTGAAGGGTTATTGGTGTGTGCCTTTAACTGAGAGGGCCAAGAGCATCTCTGCTTTTGCCACACCATCTGGGTTATACCAGTATGAAGTCCTACCCTTTGGCATGAAAAAATGCCCCAGCCACGTTCCAAAGGATGATACAGTCTACAATTGCGGATTGCCACACACGGGTGTGTACATCGGCGACCTGATCACATGGAGTGACTCCTGGGAAGAACATCTGAAAGATGTAGAGACGTTGTTCAGCGCTTGACCCAGGCTAACCTGACTGTTAACCTGAACAAGAGTGACTTTGGTTGTGCTACTGTCACGTATCTTAGCTACGTCATAGGCCAGGGTAAGGTGGCACCCGAAATGCTAAAGTCCAAGCCATCATGGACTTTCCAGTTCCTGACAACAAAAAAGCTTTGCACCGCTTCCTTGCAATGATCGGGTACTACCTCAAGTTCTGCAAGAACTTTGCTGAGATTGCTCTCAGTCACACCAACCAACTGAAGAAGGGCGTAAAGTTCACTTGGGATGAAGCATGCCAAAAGAGCCTTCGATCGCCTGAAGTCTCTGCTGTGTCACTTCCCGTGCTCAAATCTCCTGACTTCAACAAACCGTTCTCCATGGCGGTCGATGCTAGCGACCAAGCTTGTGGATCTGTGCTCCTACAGAGAAGTGACTCTGATGACATTGAGCATCCCGTGGCATACTTCTCCAGGAAGTTCAATCGCCACCAAAAGAACTATTCCACAATTGAGAAGGAGCTGTTGGCTCTGGTTCTATCCTTACAACACTTTGAGGTTTATGTTTGTACAGGGCAAAAGCCAATGATTGTATATACTGACCACAATCCGTTGATGTTTTTGAGTAAGATGAAAAACAAGAATCGGAGATTGTTGAATAGGAGTTTGATTTTACAAGAGTTTGACTAGGAAATTAAGCATGTAAAGGGTACTGACAATGTAACTGCCGATTGCTTATCCCGTGTTTGAGTATGTATATATATATCACATGTGTTTATTAGCATATTGTATTATATGTATATATATATATATATATAAGTGTCTACTTAACCATTTTTGTATTGAAAAGAAAAATTTTGCCTTTATAAGTCAAAATTTTTCCCTTTTGGAATGGACGTGTAATGTGGTAAAAAGCCACTAGATGGCAGTATTGACTTTTTTTTGTTAAGTCAAGTCTGGAGCTAGGTTGGGCATGTCCGGGGCATGCCTCAGAGGGGGCTGGACAAGAGTATATAAGGAGAAAAATTGAGAGAGTAGAGTAGGTGGAGAAATTGCAAGGAGAAATGGTGAAAGGATACATTTGACCAGACCTGTCACTCTTTTCAAGACCTGTGAAGTTTTTTGTGGATTTTTGCCTGTGTTGGAGCATTTTCCTGTCCCAGGACATCGCAACATAGCAGCCCATCTCCATTACAAAGGAACTGTAAATATCTCGTTTTTTTTTTTATTTCAATCTTGGTCAGTAGGGTAGAGAGTAGATCAGTTCTGTTTGTTTAATTAAATCTGTTGAAGTTTAAGAATTTTGTCTGTCATCCCTTGCTGTCCGTGACGCCATAACAAATTGACGCCATAACAAATTGGGGCCATAACAATATAAACTGAGCTTAGTTCTCAACTGAATTAAATTCAGAATGAAGATCTTCTGGACAAAACCTGTTAATCGGAATCCCTGAAACCGATCCAACGTCCATGTATCAACTACGTAAGGTAGAAATTCCTCTACCATCATTCCGAACCGTGGCAGAAATATTAAAACAAAGCCATATTAGGACAGCTAATATAACAACATGAGGGATAAACTAATGTTTGCATTTCCAGTCCGTTACAGCTACCCAAAATAAAGAAATTCACTTCGAGAACAAATCAGACACAACTGAAGCTGGTATTTGGGGTTTCATTCTATCACAGAATGTACTTCTCCTAATGATAACAATGTCAACCAGATGCTCTCAACTTGGACCCTAGGGAACCCCTGTGTATGCTGGCTTTTTATCTCCAACCACAACTGCAATCTCTGAATTTCAACAAGGTGTAAATTTTTCTGAATTGCACTGTTCATTATTATAAGGATTATTCACCTTTTTAAGCCACATTATGTGAGAAATAGCTGATAGCTAGAAATAGAGTTTGATTATCATATTGTGTCATGTTGCTATATGTTTTATTGCACAGAAAGAGGGGAGGCATTGTTATGGATTAATTTAACCAATAAATTTATCTCTAATCGATGAAAGTGTGGACATATGGCCGCTGTAAAGTCACCATGGGTACTCAAATAAAAAATATCTAAACAAGGCAGTTGATTACTAGCCAAAATTCTTTTGCAAAACATGGAAAAATTCACATGACCAGCAATGTAATTAAGACCTTACCTATTTACAATCGTCTTCCATCCTGTCAGCTAAAAATGTATATCCTTTTTGCTAATCTTTGTAATAAAGAACTATTTTTATCCAACTTGGTGTACAGTTGTGGCCAAAACGGGTAAATAATCCCTTTAAACACAAAATATGCATAAATAAGTGAAATTTAACCTCTGTCTAAAATAGTGATTGCAGTCGTGATGAAAACCAACATACAGGAGGCTCCCAGGATCGACAATGAGAACCACTACTCTAATATTTCCTGAGCAAGCGTAACATGAGAGCTCATTTCTATTTTAGTGCTGCACAGATGCCTGAATCTAATTTTCAAGATTTACGAAAATTGAAGGCCATAATTTTTTCATTTGTTGAATTAGGCATCTGTGCAGGCCAAAAACTAAACTAAAACTTGCACCCCCACTAGCCCTTTTGGAGAAAAATGGGCCCTCAAGGTGTAAAATCATGGTTTAACTGTCTGTGAGCAGATAAGGCTATAATATCGCAGAAACAGCATACTACAATCTACAGACCATGTTTCAGATTCAGAATATACTATGCTATAATGCACTGATCAATTCTGATTCAGAATATGCTGTATTATAATGTACTGACCAGGCTTCGGATTCTTGCACATACTGCACTTAAACAAACTGACCATGTTTCAGATTCAGGATATACTGTACTCTAATATACTCACCATGTCTTCTGCATCATCGACCTCATCTTCATCTTTGGGGCCCTCGTCTTGCAGGACCACAGAGGACGGCGCCACCCACTGGTTAGAAGGTAGCAGTGCGACTGCCACCACATCCTGGTGCACAGCCCGATTAAGGTTCTGTAGACCCTGGATCAGAACCTGACAGCAGGTGAGAGATGATCATCAAACTGTCAAACCAACCATCAAACTGAGGAACCCCATCAAATGGTGGAACCTCCATCAAACTGAGCACTGTTAGCTCCTTACTCATCTTCAGCTCAACCCCAACTGGAGCAACGTGGGGTTAAGGGCCCAGCTCAAGGTACTGACAGCTTTAAACATCAACCTTGCAGGTCCCAGCAAAGCACCTGAGCATCCAGTCTATATGCTGCCTCAAATTCACAATAAAAGCTTAACTTGAAAAGATACCTAGCTCCTGAGTGTACATTTTTATTAAGTGGAAACATATTTACAACACATTTTTTCCATTTGCATCCTGTCCTTCTTTGAGCCAAAAGGCATCCACAGCTTGAGTGCTAGAATAACCCAACTATGAAAGAATATTATTATAATGTTACAAGAACATTCTGTCACTGTCATAACATAGCTACCACATTAAAAGAACATTGTGAGAACATTTTTCCCCTGGATGCATTGCATTTTGCTATACACTTGCCTCTTTACTCTCTTCTCCTTCCCCGTGAACGAAGACGGTGGCCTCAAGGTAGTTATCCCTGCTGGCGCGAAATGTCCCCTGTAGAAAGGTGCCGCTCTTTATCCCAGTCTGGATCTTGGACAGAGGCAGATGCTCCGGGAATAAAATCTTACTGCTGATGATATCTTTCTGTAAACACAGGAACACAGCAAGCAGATATGCCCGGCAATCAATCCTGTGGCAATTCTGACCGAATAATGTATAAAGGTTTAGCACCCTCGATTATAGCATGCTGAAAAAACTTTATGTGCGTACGCTATCTTCCGACATCAAAGCAAGACGGTCCACCAGCTCCGGATTGGCGATCAAGCTCTTGACATACTCGTCACCTGCATTAATTGAAAGACTCATAAAGGCGAAGCACATTTACTGTTGACAACAGCAGTATAAAACCCAGGATCAGAAAGTCTGGGTCATACCCAATGTTTTGTTCCATCCAACACAGTTTGCAAATTACAATTCTTCTGCTAGAGGATACAGCAAATGATTGGTATCAGCTGGCTGAGTTCATAAGTGAAAAAAATACATAAAGTAGGAGTTCCACTATGTGATCGCTGAATTTATCACTGGTTGACACATTTTCAAAAGGGGATGAAATCTCAAAAATAGAACCCGACTAAAATGTCCGTGTTTTCCTCACATTTGTATGCTGTAAGGACCACTCTCTATGGCTTTCTCCTTGTTCCCGAGGTCATTGGTCAGTAAAATGATCTTCAGTTCTCCTGCCGCAGGGGCATTCTTCAGATGCTCACTGTACCACTTGGCCGCCACCCGAATTGCTCTGTCATTTCGATCATTGGCGCTTTCCGCCTGCATGCGCTCTATAAATGTTTCCCTGTTCAATTAGGGGTGGAAACAAACAATAAATGACACATCTGAGGGGAGAAAAGCTATTATTATGCATCATGTTCATGCAAAATGAAAGAACAGTTTTTCAGAGTCAGAGTACTGTATACAGTCATCTTAACATGGACTCAGAGAGGCACCGCAGGTGGTAGTTTTAGTTTGTTTCAGTTTATTTTTACGATCTGTTTTTCAAATTTTGTGCTTTACTTTCAATCTTAACTAAAGACTAGAGGACTTGACCAGACAAAAAACATGGCATAGTGCAGTGGTTCCCAAAGTTGTTTCTGGAGGCTTACTGTGTTTGCTGGTTTTGTCCATACCACATTTGCAATTCCAGGATTTTAACAAGCTTATATTTGGTCTTCATTAGGTACAGTTACATATTTAGACTTTTTATTACTCACTTAAGCCACATCTTGACGGAGATATCAATGCATACCATGAAAAATGACAGACCCTTGCAAATGCCATGCTTTCTATTCTATATTGCAAGTAGTTTCAGGTAATTATTAATGGGCCATTCTCAGTCACGTGTGTGACCAAAAATGTAACAAATAGTAGAAAAAATCTCCTCCAATTACAAAAGCATTGGAGGTTCAATGACCAGTACTACTTATCCAAGTCTATCAAGTAAAAAATTTGCCATAACTTTCTATTCTATATTGGTCAAGTAGTTTCACACGGAAACAGGTAATTCAAAAATTAAATCTAAACAGAATCAAGGAATAAAGAATATACACTTTATTTGATGAGGCCCTGTGTGTGACATTTTGGTTCACTTCTCAAAAGAATTTTAAAAACAGAATATACAGGCAAACAGGTTTTTGAAAACAGGTAAATAAGGGCACACAGTGGGCACCCAGCATCAACTTTGAGAGCAACTGGCATACTGAGAACATTTGGTTCTTAAGACACAAACGCAAACATCCCAGAAGTGTCAACATCCAGGCACACAATAATCAATGACTGTCTTATTGTACACCTTAAAATTTGCTTCAAATGCACCAAATCAACCGTGGTAATCCCTACCTGTGATGTTCATTGGTAAAAGTATAAAAATGCTTCTCGGGATCATGTACGATGTCTTTAATCCGTTTGTATACTGGGGCGCTCCGGTGCCTGACTTCTTGAAGCACAGTCTGAAGAATGATGACGTTCCTGATCAGCGGATCTTCCAGGATATCTATCTAGTGTTTCAGAAACCATTATCAGCAATCACTGCCAAATAAAACTTTTAAAAAATTGCATCAACCATGTAATACTTACAGAATAAATACAGAAAATCTAGGCAGTTGCTACGGGTACGGCAGTTTTCCAATGCATTTCAATGTAGAGAGGTACGGCAGTACCAATTTCAAACCCTGCCCTAACCTAACCCTGACCCTAACCTAACCTTAACCCTGACCCGTAACCTAACCCTTCCCCTAACCATAATCCCTAATCCTTATCCTAATGCCTTCAAATCGACTGCCGTATCAATAAAAACTGCCGTATCTCTAGACACTGCGGAAAATCTAACATGGTGAAAAAAGAATTATCTGATATTGCCAGTTGAATATATGATTAGTTAACATGATGTCGCCTTAAACAAAGTCTGATCAAAACCAAAACCAAGCACAACAGAGTAACTCCAGCAAGATTACCTACATAGCGACCCAACCTAAATTAACTACTCAGGAATGTTGTCAATAACCTAGATTATATGAAAATCAACATTTTATTCCCATGCCATGCCTGATATTAAGAGGTCAGAAAGAAAACGTGTCATGCAATTTCTCACACCACTGAATTAAAACTGCATTATCGAGCGATTAGCTCAGCTCATTTCTTCCCTCCGCAAAATTCACCACAGTGAGCAATGATTCACATGATTTAAAGCTGGTACCTGATGCAGCACGACGTTCGTGTCAGGAACAAGGTAGTGAGGGAAGTCACACAAATTGCTTTCAATACAAGCATCTCGCTGCAACACGCAAGACTCCTGTTTGCATTCCATGCAAAATTCACTCCCACACCAAATGTCATCTCTTAGGTAGTGCTCTCTGACTATCTTCATAACTCCCCCCGACCGGGTCTTTTTCACGAACGTTTTGGACTTCAACATTTTCCAGGCAGCTACACTCTTCTCAGAGTTAAAATTCCCACTCACAAAACATACCACTGCACTTCAACTAAACCACTGCACTGAGGAACATGTGCGGGCGGATATCCTATCAATATTTTTCCGGGGTTGTATTGTTTATATTCATATATTTAAGCAAACCAGATCGCCCTCATACAAATCTTTTAAAACTCTAACTAAGCGTTTTTGTTGTATTATTATATTTACTACATTACATTAAAAAAAAAAATTCCACTGATATTAATTTGACTGCGTATTGTACGTGAAAACATTGGCGAGTCACTTGCAGTTTTCTAACTCCGTGCTGAACTACAGAAGGCCATCTAATCAACGATCATAACAATTACTAGTCCAAGATAGGCCTAACATTTGAGATGTCGGTGACTTTTAGTAGCGTCCCTAGTGTCTGTGAGGAATGGGTGCACACTGTTATGCGATTGTTTTTACTTTTTTTCCTCACCTCTGAGATTTTAAAGAAGTTGCTTAACCGAGAACCATGTTGGGCTTACTGGTTTAATCCAATACTTTCGTGAACTGTGGATATATAACCTCTGCATTGATTGTCTAGCTTGCTAACTGTGTTCTCATCGGCGCTGACTGTCTAATAATGTTTCCTATCCACGCTATGATTTAAATGCGACAAACTACACTGCACTGTAATACGATAGGCTAACCAGCGTTAGCATCAAACCCCTCTTCAGTTCGCCCGTTAGTTCAGCTGGCGGTTTCTTGAAGATAGGAGCGCGATCCTGGAGGAAGAACCAGTCTGCCAGCCATGGGTCGTTAGTTATGTTTCTGCAGAAATCATCACCGAAACTAGCCTCTCACAAATGTGAAAGATAAATTGCGTTGTTGGTGTAACTTTTGCCTTCACCAAAGAGGTAATGTTAGTTTGCTTCGGTTAGTTGCTACTGTAACTGATGCTTAAAGCTGCTTTCACACCGGACGCGAAAATAATTTTTCGCACGACAGATTACATGCAAAGTCTTTTGACTTTGAATGTAATCTGTCGTGCGAAAAATTCGTTTCGCGTCCAGTGTGAAAGCGGCGTTAGAATTTCACTCATTGCTAAGTTAGGTGATTGACAATTAACGTGAGCTGTATTGGCCAGCTACAGAGCTTCTGACGGCACTGTCACTTTTAGCTGAACTGAGTCGCAAATGTGTTAAAAATGTATCCGACCAGCAAGTGCACTGGGAATGATTTTCCACGAAATGGCTGGTTGTAGCCGTGATGCACTTTGTTTGAACTTGACTAGCAAGGATAGCCGGTCAGCTACCTGATGCTACTTGATTCCAAGCTGCAGACACCGACCTCGCTACTGAATGATTATAACAGTCGGAGTTCAACATCGCTAGCTAACGTTAGCCAGCCAGATAGCCGCACTCTGAGGCAGTGCTTCTCAGACCTCTCCTGGCGGACCACCTGTCCTGCCTGTTTTAGATCTCACCCTGCTCCAGCACAGGTGATTTAAATGATCAGGATGTTTTCAATCAGCTTTAGGGGGTCAATAACCAGCCGATCGTTAGAATCACCTGTGCAGATGCAGGGAGAAATCTAAAACATGCAGGACAGGTGATCCTCCGGGGGAAGTTTGAGAAGTACTGCTGTAAGGTTACTTGGTAAAACTCGTGATGCAGTGCTCCCTGTATGGAATAACCACGCACTGAGGTTGTTCATCCACCCCTCAAAGAATTCTGGCCGCCATAAAAGCCCAAACAAAGTAAATAATTCTGATTTTTTTTTGTCAAAGATCTCAGAATTTTTTCATCAATATTGATTGATTCCACATTGTTGCCTTTAAATATTATGAATAAAATATGCAATTAATGAAAATAATTTAGTTTCTTGAAGCATGAATGTTAAGCTAATAAACAAAACTGTTTTGTGTCAAATCTGCTGTTTGTTTATTTGCAATGAAGTAAAACAGTCGGATTAACATTCTCTATGTGTGGCGATTGCATCATTTTTTCCAGGGGTTGAATACCTGCCTCTACCGTCCACTACACTACTGCTAACGTTGTTGATGTGCTTCCAAGTGAGCGCACGTTACGGTAACGTTTTCTCTTCATTTTTACGTCATTTGTTTCGTTCAACAGACAAAGCTTCGTCAATATGCCTCCTAAAAAAGACGAGAAAGATGGCAAAGTGAATGTTTCAAGTTCCCTTGAGTCCGAAGACTTCAGTTTGGAAACCACAGTACCCACCGAAGATATATCGTCTTCTGACGAGAGAGATGGGGTGCAGAAAATCACTCGGCAGTTGATCGAGCGAAAGGAATTACTCCACAATCTCCAAATGCTGAAAATTGAGCTTTCGCAGAAAAATCTCGTTATTGACAACCTCAAGGTGGACCATCTGACCAAGGTAAGGGCCTTATTGGTCAGCACAATAAAATGCTGATGTGTTTTATTGTGGTAAAAAATCTTGAATAACATATTTTCTGAATGATCAGACAATGTATACATATAAGTCCTGCAGGTGATAGTTCTGTGATTATGTTGGTGTTGGATTGACTCATCACTGAATTATTCCCCATTTCTGATCCCAGTGTACATTGGTTGAGTCATATTGCTTATTTGGTAACAGAGTGGTGTTCTTTTCCTCCTGCACAATACTCTGAGCTTCCGTGTAAATGGACTACTACCTGGGGCCTGTTCTACAAAGCAGGCTTTGAGGTAGAGGCTACTTCAGGTTTAACCCCAGGTTTTCAGGACTGCAACGGCGATTCACTTCATTCGGAGTAATTCACCATGGCAACTTGCGCTGAATGCCTGACCTGCAGTTAAGTTCTTGATAAGAGATCAGTGGACAAAGAAGCTACGCCTACTGACCAATCAATTCTCTGGGAACATGGCATCACCGTTCATTGAGGGTCCTGTGGAGCTCAGTGTTGAGATCATGAGGGGGTCTCTGAGGAGGGCTAGAATATTCATAGACCGGCAAAACCCTTTAACTTTCTATGATGATCGTCCCTATCAGAGATAACGTTTCTCGTCGGAGGGAATTTACCTTTGTCGGCGTCTGGAGCCATTTGTTGCCAGTGCAAAACGTAGGAGTAATGCCCTTTATAGTCCCAGTAACTGTATGCATTGCCCTACAATTTTTTGCCCCTGGTAGTTTTGTTTATGCTGTGGGTGATGCAGAGAACTTCAGCAAGAGTACAATCTGCGCGGCAATTCACAAGGTGGTACGTTAGATAGCTGCTGAATGATCCTGTAGTGTTCCGTAGCCACTTAACCACACAGTCCATGAAAGACAGCTCCTATAACACCTTAACCCATGTGAGTATTTTATCCAATAATAATGCCAATCCTATTATGTCTACTGTTGGATATTATATTCAGCTCCTTTCATAGGGTTCCCCCCGCTATGGATGTAGATTAAATAATTCAGTTTCAGTTCTCATACACACCCATGTATACATCTTAGCAATTTAATTGAATACACAAAGCATTATAGTGAGAGCTACTCATGTCCTAATGTTGGGGCAGTGTCGTCACAAGCCAGTAAACTTGTGCATTCACACATTAGGTAATTTCTTTTAGTCATCTTCCTTTCCTGCATTTTGCAGCGGCAACTGCGCCACTTTTAGCTTTTTTTTGTTCTTCATATTTTTCTATTATGGTTCGTTCCTCTTGCGTGAAATATGCCGCTCTGCTGCTTTTCATCTTTTCCATGTTTGCCACTGGTCATATTCTGCCAACACTGCCAACTTATATGTGAGTGAGCTCGTGTTTGCATTGGGAAAACCAGGGATGACTTACCGAGTTGATAACGCTCATGTGACCCCTTAGCTTAATTACCGTCGTTTGGTTAAGTGAAGCCGGATAACAAAAAGATACCCTGGTTACATTGAACTTGCCTCATAGTAAAGGCCTATGATAGTTCAGCATCATATTAATCTGATTAATGTGATCCATTGGTGTTTTCATTTCACTCTCAGTTCCTGTACATTGACTGGGATAAAATACTATTCTCTGTTTTATCCACCTTGGTGGCATCATGTCCTTTGCTTGACACATGTCACAATTTTTTTGAACCACCAAGACTACCTCACACAAACCTGTGGCTCTAAACTCTACGGCATGTGATACACAAAATGGCGGCCGTAAATGGTCCTTTTCTTGGTGCAGATTGAAGAGCTGGAGGAGCGGCTGAACGATGCTCTCCATCAGAAACAGCTCCTGGCTCTGCGGTTGGACAGCCAGCTCAAACTGCAGCAGGAGGAGAGCAGGTGTGTACGAACCCTCTACATCTCACCCTGCGGTTCATGGCGTTCACTGTCTGCCACAAAAAGCGGTCCTTAATCTACCAGTTTTTTACCCATCGAGCTCAACTGTTAACAGTGATCGTTTTTACTAGACCGCTGTTGACAAACCTCTCCAAACCTAACAATATTTACAGTAAACAATTATTTGAAGAAATCTTCCTGAGCAGTCCGAGGGAGGGGGGTTAGCGTGCATCTTGGAAAACCAGCATTTTTTTGCTAGAAAGTAAGGAAATGTCCTGGAAAGCAATTCATTTTCCTGGAACGTTGTATGTGAAAATGAGCAAAACCACGTGTGTCCTTGGGGTCGCAGTCTCTGTCTTTGCATAATGCTCCTCCTGGTCTAACAGGGATATAATAAGCTTTTCAGACAAGTGCTGATTAATTTGCTTTAATTTTGATTTTTAAGCAAATTTTTGACTGTCCAACAGGAAACAGCAGGCTTTGAGGAAACAGGAAATGGATGGCATTTTGCTGCGACAGAAACAGCTGGAAGAGACGAACAGGCAGCTGAGCGAAAAGTCGGGAGACGTCCGGCGGAGCTTACGGGAGTTGGAGCTGACAGAGGAGAAGTACTGGGAACTAAAGGACCTTCCTGAGGAGAAGCTCTCAATCCCAGAATATGTATCAGTGAGTGTTTCTGAACAGCCTCGCTCATACTGCACCATTAGCTGGACGCCACATTGCCTCTGTTCAATGACATATCCGAACAGGCATCTACTAATTGCATCAATGGCGAAATGTTTTGAAGTGGGAGACAACTTTCACGCGAAACCAAAGTTCATATAGAAAGAGGGGGGGATCTGCACACCTTGTATAGTTCTTGGCACGTGCTGCTGTTCAAAAAAGAGTAACGTTCACTGAAAAAAGAAAATGACGCAACACTGCTAACTTTGCTGAAAACGCTTCAGTTTTATTGTGAACTGACGTTCCGGTCAAGGTAGTCTGACCAAAACATCAATTCACAAGAAAGTTGTAGCATTTTTTGTAAAGTTAGCAGTGTTGCACCTTTTTCTTTTTTCATTTGCACAAAACCAATGTGATTACACACTGCTCGCATGTTTAGAAACTAACTTATGTTTTAGCTTATGTGATTAGCCTAGCTGGCATTATCGTTAAATAACTGTGCATGTGCAATAGGTTACGTAACACTACAATGGTGTTTGTTTGGTTAAATTGCAGATCATTTGTTGTATTAGTAGATATGATTCTGTATTAAATTGCAAGTGGGTTCTGCTATTGGGTGTAAAAACACTCGGGAAAGCAGACAGTTCAGGTTTTCAACGCAAGGTTTTTCAACCTTTTGCCATTAAAATGCCATAAGACATTTAACATCACTGTTAAAATAAAAATGGTGGATTCTGTGAGTGTTTTGATCCAGATGTTTAAGTATTTCTCATTCAATTCAGATTTGTCTTATTCAATTACCAAAAACATATTTTGTACCACCTAAGGGGCAGTTCTTTCATTTGCAGTTCGCTTACGGCTTACGAACCAGTGTTCCCGTCGGAGAAAAATTATTGTAGAGCTATGATACGGTCTCTGAGAAGGATTGAGACATCAGCCTCATGGAAGGGGTTTCACTAAACCTATAAGCTAATTTTTTTGTATCCTCCCTTCCGTTCCTTCCTTTTTTCCTGGTCTCCAGCCAATGAGGGAGACCAAAAAGGAAAACAAGAAAAGAAGCAGAAGAAATGTTTATTCGCGAAACGTGATGACCTCGCTCTTTCAAACGGCATTTCAAAGTAATGTCAGTGAGTAAAGTAATTCCACAAAAGAAGACTCAGTGTTGATTTCCTGGTTCAGGCGCAAGGAAGCAAAGATGGGTGCGAATAATAAGCGTCTAGTCTGAGCCATGCATCTTAGTCTGTAACCAAAATGGGTTGCAATAGTGAATGTGCAGGGATCTCGCATCTAGTTTGCTGTCCAGAAGGCCAAGGTGGTATACCTGACGACTGCCTGAAACGCTCAACATGGCTAATATGGGACCCACTGTCCAGAAGTAATTCTAATTTGAATCCTGATGTTCAAAAGTTTGGAACCATTGCTCAAAATGAAATGTTGTTGGTGGGAATCCAGCGCTAATACCAACAGCAGGAGGTGTCCGTGTCCAGTCGCTCAATGTTTGCTCGGCTATCC